>CM044438.1:79075305-79097528 GCA_024363595.1 Xenopus borealis | reverse complement strand
CATTAAACACGGGAGCAATCCCTGAAGCATCACACGTGTGCTGGAATTTCTTGTTTGCTTTTACATCTTCCCATCAACAGACACAACAGTACAATAGTGAGGAAGCCAATTTTACTAAGATGATATTTGTTTTATGCTATTCCAAGACATATATGGACTAAAATGAACATAAATGTTTTCCTATTATTGGTACAGACTACAGGCACAATGATTTAGTATAGCGTACATTCATTTTCAACATTCAAAAGTTTTACTCTAAAGGAAACCCTGTCCTGTTCCTCAAACCAATACCTAGACATTGACTGTACATTTATTAGATAGCATTCATGTTACTTAAGTGTTCATATTAAGTCATGTTTCAAAAGTGTTACGGGATCGGTTATCTGGAAATACGTTATCCTTAAAGCTCTGAATTATGGAAAGGTCGTCTTCCATAGATTCCATGATATCCAAATATTACAAATTTTAAAATATGATTTAATTTTTCTCTGTAAGAATAAAACAGCATCTAGTACTGGATCCAATTTAACATTTAATTAATCCTTATTGAAGCAAAACCAGCCTATTGGGTTATTTATATAATTTAATTAAAGTATGAAATTACAGAAAGATCCCTTATCTGGAAAAAACTCAGGTCCTGCACATTCTGGATAACAGGCCCCATTTCTGTAATCTGTTACTATACTCAGCACAGCATGTTTGAAAGAAAGAAAAGAAAGACAGTATTGCAATACCAAGGATAACCAGTATGTACCACATTTTGGAGACGTCATATTTTGTTTTTTCTTGAATATACAGGTATGGTAAACCCATTATGAAGAAAGCTCAGCATTACTGGAAGACCATCTCCCATGGACTGAATTTTAATCAAATAATTCCAATTTTTTAAAATGATTCCCTTTTTCTTTGTAATAATAAACTATACTTTGTACTTGATCCCAACTAAGAAACAATTCATCCTTAAAGGAGAAACCCTTATTAATAAAACCCCTACCCCCCACCCTACATAGGGCCCCTAGCTCCCCCCAGCCTAGATGTAAACCTCGGTAATTGCCCCCAAGTCTTTACTTACTTCTATTTACAGATTCAGTGCAGCAGAGCTCACCAGCGCCATCTTCTCTTCAGTCTCCTTTGTGAAGTAAGAGCCGTATCGGGTTATGACAATTCTGCATGCACCAAAAGTTACGGAAATCACTGAAGACCCTAAGATTACTGAAGAGACTGAAGATGGTGCCCATGAGCTCCGCTGTGCTAAATCTGCAAAAAAGAGATAAGTACCGGATTACACCTAGGCTTGGGGCTATTTAGGGTAGGGTGGTAAGGGTTTTTATTAATAAGGTTTGGTTCTCCTTTACTGGTAGGAATTCAGTTCTATTGGGTTTAATATTTACATGATTTTATAAAGACAACTTATCCGGAAAACCTCAGGTTTAGAGCATTCAGGTTCCATACCTGTATATGAACATTTTTCCAATGAATCAGGCAAAGTTTGAAGACAGACAGGGAATATTTTAAGAGGCTGTTTATACCAGTTTATTCATAACTTTCCTAACAGAATCTACAGCCTATTAGTATGAGGTCTTTCTCAAACTGTAGCTGTCAAATATCTCCTCTGTATCCATACAATTTAAGTCACATCAGCATGCTACTGTTGCCATGGCAGCACAATCTATGTGCTGAACCTTTCAGATGCTTTGGGCCCTTTCCTGAGTGACAAGGAACACTGTAGGAATTAGGTTATCCCTAGTGAATTGAAAATATGTAATGAACAGGAAAACCTTTTAAAGAAAAGAAATGATTGGGAAAATACACATGGCAACTAAATGTACCACAGAATATTGCTGAGGTTCCCTAACACATTCTAACTTTCCCTTTGAGCAATAGCAAGGATAAATGAAGTGCCTTTCATGGGTATTTTTGCCTTCACTGATTCAGTTATAACACACAACATAAGCTTAAATAGCCAAATCCTCAAGGAATATATAGCTAATAATATATAAATAATTTAATGATTGACTTGACAGAAACAAAGATATATTTGAAGACTACTACTGTCCATAGATCATGTCTATCCTGTAATAAATCAAAACTTCCCACTGTAAATTAAGACATGCCCTTGGGCTATGTCCCCACAGTCTATGCTGTTCAATTAGAGGTAATATACACTTTCTCCTTTGTTTTTGAGGACCAGAGTGTTTGCATGACTGTGCAATGAATCCTAAAATGTTGGACAAACAGCCCTTTAGTATTGCTCCACTGTCTCCTAATTAGAAAGTATAAGAAGCTCTCTGTTTGCTGTTGTTTACTTTCTTTTTCTCTTCTGTTAATTTGGCAGTTTCCAGTGTTGCTACCAATAAACACAGCTGAATTCCTTTGTAGCCTCATTGGATTCCAGAATCTAGGTTTGGACAGAGCTGTACAAAGTGAGGCCACACTGAATAGCATTGGTGGCTTTTACAGCGCATACAAACAGAACTTACATTTCACAAATTGCTTGATTCAGTATCACAGTTTCCGTGGTTTCTTGTGTTCTCATTTAGCTTTTTGTCTATAAACATATCAGTGCATTATTCACCAAGAAGTATTGAATGTTTTTGGCACAGAAAAAGGTGTACAGCATATATTTTTCAAATCTGATAAATAGGAACTAGAATCTCTTTCAGAGATAATGAGCACCAATATATTTCAATATGTCAGGGCATTCTAAATAAAGGATAATTCATTCCTACTGCCTACAATAGCTATCTGCGTAATACATTTCCTTTAGGGAGTCACACAGGACCAGGGGCTAAAAATATGCAAAGCAAATAAAATGCAAACAACTTCCCCTATTCAAGAACTTAAACTTGTTTCAAAGATAAGCTAGAAATTTTAACTTCATTGTGGCTCACCAAGCTGGTCTCCAGTGTTCGGCTGCAGAGATGCAACTTCGCATTTTTGTGAATTAGCATAGTGGTAATGAATTTGTGCCTGGTGAAGTGGCACAAAGTGCAGTGAAGTGATCTCTGCCCTTTAGTGAATTTGCCCCTAAGTCTCCCCCTTTCTGTCTTGATCTTTTTTTATTGCGCCCCTCTGCTATTGGCATCTTTATTATTGCTAGCCATATAGCAAATAGCTTAGAAACTCATTCTTGTGATTTTCAAAGCCCTTCATTCCACTGTACCTCAGTATATTTTGTGTCTGCATAGATTCCTAGCAGACTTCTCTGTTCTTCCAACAGCCATGGCCTAGTAACACCACTCACTTTCACTGTTGTTTCCTACTTTACACTTTTGCTCTTTTGCTGCTCCTAATCTCTGAAATAACATACATTAATTCTTTGACATGCAATCCTGCATCAAACTCTTGAAATTTAAGCCCAAAGACTACCTCTTGGAGCACTGCCATTACATATGAGTCAATGCCAACCACTGTAATCTTCTGCACTTATTTTTATAATGTTTCCTTCTGCAAATTACTCTTTCCACTTAGAGCATTATGGGACCACCTTCCTTTTTCTTGAAAGCAATTATTTTTGTATTTATATTCTATTATTGTATTGATCTCCACCTCTTCTAATATTGTATTATTTTAATGTGCAGTGCTGTATACACAAGTAGCACTCTGTAAATTAAAATGTACTTACATATATCCATTTTGGGAAGCAAATGATTACATTAAAAAATCCAGTATAGCATTAGTTGTATCCTAGAGGCCATTGCCTTTCTCCCAGCATTGTGCACACACCCACTCCCTTCTAACATCATTGAGAAAATGCTGAAGACTCATAGTAACATAGTAAGTTAGGCTGAAAAAAGACTCACGTCCATCAAGTTCAACCTTTTTTTTTTAAACTTTTTTTTTAACTGCCTAACTGCTAGTTGATCCAGAGGAAGGCAAAACACCCCATCCCAAGCCTCTCCAATTTTCCTCAGAGGGGACTCACACAGTATTCTGGTGTATATCAGTCTTGGCAACAGTCAACATATTACTCCATCCTAGTCTTCTGAACATGACATGCTGTTGGTCCTTTACAAATTAATTGTCAGTCATTTGCAAATTTAAGTTTGATCAGTTTGATTTGGCAAATAGTTTTTTAATGGATGTGATCTGTTTGGTTTTGTTAAAGCATTTTGAAACAGATTAAATCAAAGTATTTGTACCTGGATAGAGAAGTGGCTAAAAGATAGATTAAGAAGAGTGGTTGTAAATTGAACATTTTCTATTTGGACCAGTGTTGCTAGTGGTGTACCACAGGGTTCTGTACTTGGCCCTTTGTTTTTCAACTTCTTATTATTAATGAGCTGGATGTGGGCATTTAAGTACGGTTTCTATTTTTGCTGATGACACTACATTTTCCAAAACTTTCCATTCAACCTCCAACATAGGGTGTTTCCACTTTACATTTGATTAAATGGGAGAACTAGGTGGACAACTGGTAAATGAGGCTCAATGTTGAGAAATGCAATTTTATGCATTTGAGCAAAAATAATATAAATGCCAAGTATACACTAATTGGAATTGTTAGGTGGTCTCCTTAATTAAGAATAATTTGGGGATTAATGTGGATATGTGACTTGAAATCAAGTTAGGGACAATCAATGCTAATAAAGCTAATCAAGTACTTTCTTATATAAAGACATTGACCCGAGAGACAAAAACCTAATTTTGCCTCTTTGTATTTCAATAGCAATGCCTCGTCTTAAGAGTAGTGCAGTTTTGGGCACAAGTCCACAGGAAAATTATTACTGAGCTGGGAAGAGTCCAAAGACATGCAACTCAACTAGTAAAAGGAATGGAAAATTAAACTATGAGTGAAGATTATGAAAACTTGTTGTTTTCTCTGGAGAAATTGCACTTGCAAGGAGACATCACTGTTCTTTACAAATACATTAGAGGACATTATAGACAGAAAGTGGGGGAACAAAGGACAAGATGTCACTTAAAGAAACACTGAACATTGAAAGTACCGACGCTGCGGAATGCCTTACCTGTTGATTCTGTGATATTAAACTCTCCTAAAGTGTTTAAGAGGGGTTTGGTGTCTCCAGTGCCAGGCTAACATGTGATGGTACCACTCCATGCCCCTCTTCCAACAGTCACCATTACCCACCACCACCAATCTGTGTTGAACCATTGCTTGGACCACCTTGCCACACCCCTGACATGCACCTAATCTCCCTGTGGTGAGACAGAAGCACATCTGCAAATGGGTGTGCCAGCCTTAAAGAAATTGTTCAGTGTAAAGATAAAAACTGGGTAAATAGGTGGACTGGGCAAAATAAAATAAAATTCTAATATAGTTAGTTAGTCAAAAATGTAACATATAAAGGTTGGATTGACTGTATGTCTAACAGAACAGAACACTACTTCCTGCTTTGAAGCCCTCTTGGTTTCCACTGATTAGTTAACAGGCAGTAACCAATCAGTGACTTGATTGATGGGTCATAACTGTTGCTGAGCATGTCCAGTAGTCCCTTCAGATGTCATGGAGGAATCTGTACACTAAAAAAAGTATCATGGCAGCACTTACATGGCTGCAAATACCTATTATGCAGGGACACTAAGTTAAAGTAATGTTATTCTCACCTGATTCCTCAAATTCCTTATTTTGACTGGCACTCTGTTCCTCTGCCTGTGCCAGGCTCTTCTCCAGAAGACGGATTTCTTCTGCTGGACAGTTGCATTGTGGGTAGGCTGGATCACAACGACACCAGCATTCTCCCCCACGGCACTCCATTTCTCCCTGGGAATTACAGGAAATGTAGGACAATGCAGCCCTCACAAACCTTGCACGTAGGTACGGAGGAAGCAGTGCCTGTAGCCCTTGATTGGGAGAGAAATGTGGATATAATACATATAATTAAAAAGACCTTTCTATCTCAAGTGAAGTGACTTCTGTACTACTGTACTTACAAAATAATGCTACAAGAGACACTGAAAGTGTGCATAATCCAACTGTCAAACAAGCAGAGCCAGTATCTAGAATATGTCATGCATTTATTCATACCCCTGTGTTCTGTACCTATTTTTGGCTTTGTTTGCTGTATAGCTTTAGCTGGAGCCAAGCACCTACAGTTAATTGCAGCAGCTAGAAAATGGATGGCTGTTTGCTAAGGGATCCTAGGAATGTCATTATAGGCTCTGGGTAAGTTTTATGCCATGACTGCAGGAATGTGGATACCTTTATTTCCTTTTGACAAACAGATATGCATACAATAAACAGCATGTAATTGAGCATTCACATTATTCTCCCAGTCACCTGCAACTGCCACACAAACAGAAGACTTAAATCATGACTTTCTAAGTGCCCAGTATTGGAGTGTGGTCCTGTAAACAGATAAATCCACTGAATTGAAAAGCAATTTAGTGGCAGTAAATCAGCAGTGAGCCTAGTTTTATAGCTGCTGCCATTTGTGGTGTTGTTCTGTTTATATACATAAGGTGAATTGGGGTAAATACAAGTGCTCTGAACATGAAAGGTTTCATCAATGTTTCAGTAGGCAATGAATGCTTTAATCCCTTTGTACGCTTTTATATGGTAAAAACATGTCAGCGTTCAAAGATGTTCAAAAACTGCATTTATCAGCAGCTCTACACAACAGCTAGAAACCATTCGGGTGACCAGGCTGTGGGTATTTTAAGCAAACGACGCAGCTGTTTTTTTTTTCTGAATGCATTATTAATTGTACAAAGGGATAGCAGTACAGGATTTCCCAGAATTGCCTATGAAATCATTCTCTACCACGGTAATTCTCATGTGTGCTCTCTTTAACTGCTCTACTTATGTATCTAATTGAACTTCAGAATTGAATCAAGCCTTTTACTTCCAGAGGGGACACAAATGCAGCATCTGACATTTCAGCCCCCACTTTGTTCACCAAAATAAAACACGCAAAACGTACCAGTTATTTAGATGACTGATTGCCGATTTAATGTTGGTTTAATTAGTGTTATTTAATTGGCTGTGCTGCTCTACAATGAAATGTAAAACTGATGGATGTTAGATCCAGTAATGTTATAAATGGCTACGTCAAACAAGCTCTTGAATAGCCAAATCACCATAAATTCATTAATAAGCCAACCCCTTTTGTGGGACACAATTTGGGATTAGATCCATAAATAGGTACCACTGTAAGGTATAGGCTCGATGTTTGAGGCTATTCATTTATAGCTTATATTGTTCAAGGTAAGCATCAGCTGCAGTACTCCTGAGACGAAGCTACCCAGAGTCCATACTTTGCTTAACTGCAATAAAATGTTTTGTTTGTGCACAATACTCTAGAAGTAGCTACAATATCTGGTGTTGGGCAGATAGATATCAATGGAGCTCCATGGGTACATAAAGACATATTCTAGGTTTTGTGCTAGTCAAACACAATATGCAAAGGTAGGCATTAATTACATACAAAAACATGGGCAACGTTTGACATAGTCCAACAGCCCAGTTTGTCACAATCCAGTAGCACATACAATTTCAATGTTTATATGATTAAGGGCAGAACTACATTGCAGACTTACCTGCGTTTCCATCGGATCCGACGCTGGGCAACAAAACGCCCACATCAAGTCGGATCCAGGAGGAACAAGGTAAGTAATAGGAAGTTGGATGGTGTCACAACAGTGATCCGACACAACACGATTGTCGGATGCAAATGCTGCAAGCTGTGTCTGCATTCGACAATCGCATCGGATCCCCGTTGTGACACCATCCAACTTTTTTTGTCGCCCAGCATCGGATCCGACAGAAACACAGGGAAGTCTGCCATGTAGTTCTGCCCTTACTGTTCTGCTATGGAAGATAGTTCATGCAAAATCCTGTCATGTATTCTCATCATTTGCCTGTGTAAGCTATTTTTCGAGATATTTTTTTTAAAAATCCTTACCAAGAAGCTGAACCCGACTTTCTGGGCCCATTACAAGCACGGAGCTGACGGAATCCAGGTTGTCATAATTACTGCAGCCCAAAGGTCCAGTCCTAGTCTCTGTCACCTGCATAATGAAATTAGTACTATGAGCAGGTAAGTACAAAAACCCAATACATGGCAGTACAGATATTGCAGTCTATGGGGTTCATGTAATAAAAGGCACTAACGTTGCCATGGGGCAGTAACTCAAAGCAACCAACCAGCAGGTAGAATTTACTGGTCACATGTTGAAATCCATACACCTTATTGGTTGCTTTGGGTTACTGCTCCTGAGCAAACTTAGCTCATTATATATCATATATCATATCATCCCAAACTGCTTTATTTCTCTTGTGGTAGTGACTGTCACTGCATTGACCCCCATCACTCCTGCATATGTTCTCCCAAAAGACAACCAACCCAGAATTGTTAATAGGAAATTTCATTTTCATAATATTTTGCAGTAAGTGAAGTCTAGCACTATTTGCTCAAACAGCAAATATCAAACTGATTAATATTTACTCAGAGCTGAAGAATTTATTTCATCTATAACTACAGTAGAACCACCCATTTTATATTTATAGAAAAAAATGGTGTAAAATCCAGGAAAATTCCAAATCAGGGAAATGTACTATGCATAATATATACAAACGGTACTCCAAAACAAGGAAAAACTTTAAAACAAGGTATGTAAAATTGAGGTACCACTGTATATATTTTTATATCCAATTGTTACTCTTCCTCTCTTAGAATGCTACAGTGAGTTTGGTTTGGCTAAAATTAAATGCCATGGCCATATTATCTCTCTAATACTCCAATAATATGCTCACAGGCCAACAGTCTGCTATAAATGTGTTTATCTACCTTTAGGCTTAGGCCAGACGGGGAGATTCCGGGGCGATCCGTCGCCTGGCGACTTCTCACCGCGACTTCTCGCCCCCGAATCTCCCCGAATAGCTAGGCACCGCTGCGCACCGGCGAGGCTTAAAAACGCCTGCGCTTGTTCACACGGATCGGCGCGATTTTTAAAATCGCTCAAAATTGCCTGGCCTTAGCCTTAGAAGAATGTAATACATATAGATAATTGTAGGCTATCATGCATTGTTTGTAAAGTTGACTGACAAAAGGCAAAACCTGTTAAAAGAGCTTATTAATGTAGTGTTGAACCATCATTTGGTCTTAGTACCGTCTGTATTCTACAACATCCTGAACTGTGCTAAAAGGAATGCTTACAATGTTTGTGGAGTAGGAAACTACTCAGCAGAAGGGCAATTACTCTGTAATATACAATATAGAAAAAAAAATAACCATGCCCTTGGGTTTCAAGCACTTTCTCCACCACCAATATGTTTATTGGTATTAAAGGAGTGCTTCATCTTTAAGTTAAGTTTTAGTATACTATAGAATGGTTTCTTCTATGTAGCTTTTCATCTGGCCTTAATTTTTTCTTTTTTCTTGTTTTTTTTAATTAGTTGCCTGAATCTTTCCAGCTTTCAAATAGGGGTCACTGACCCCATCTAAAAACAAATTATTTATAAGGCTCCACGTTTATTGTTTTGCTACTTTTTAGTATGCATCTTTCTATTCAGGACCCCCTTCTATTCATATTCCAGTCTCTTATTATATCAGTGCATGGTTGCTGGGGTAATTAGGAACTTAAGGTGGCCATACCCAATATGATCCACTCATTTGGCAAGGTCAAATGGCAATGGCAGGGCAATATCAGGTTAATCTGAATGTTGAGCCCTAGGGCCGAATTATCAGATTACAATGAAGACAATGGGTGCAGATGCTGTCCTTGATCTCCAGAAAAATCAACCTTCCCAAATTGATATCTTGGCCAGATATTAATCAGGGAGATTGGAAGCCCCCATACACTGGCAGATAAACTGCCAAATCAATCTAAAGAACCAATATCCACAGATTTAATCTGCCCTGTATGGCCTTAAATTTAGGCACATCCCCTCATACTAGGTGTCCTTGTAATGGTACTTTAAGCTATAAATTGCATGGTTAGTTGCCTTCATTACACATTAGAGAGCGAGAGAGAGAGCAAGAGAGAGAATATGTTCACTAAGAAAAAAAAAATACAGAACTAGCTATTATATTGTAAAAATTGATATTCCTGGCATGTGTGACATATAATTGGGGTTATATAGTAACAAGGGCAAATACTGACCTACAGTAGGTCAATAATCTAAATAAATCAATTTACCTGTCTAGCAGAGTTCATAATGAAATTATATATATATATATATATATATATATATATATATATATAATTTAATGTAATAATGATGCATTTTATGTGCATTTACATGTGCACACACCAACAATCACACAGTGAATAGAGTATTTTTTTTTTAAATGTTAAACAAATGTGCAAACGTCAGCAGACAAGAAAGATGTTCATTTTCTCGTATTCATTCATACTCAGAGGAATAAGTATTTGTCCTACCAATTTAAAAAACACAGACCAATTTATTAGTTAGGAGATTACAGTATTGATTCAGAAAGCCTTCCTTTAGTCTCTTTACATGTCGGCTGAGATGGTGACATATTGGGTAACAAGGGTCTCCATAGAAAAAAGTGTCAAGGAAAATACTGATGGTAAGAAAAGAAGGTTGTCTAAAAATCTCCCACACAATAGTAAACTGAACAAAATATATGCTCACTGAAAGTTTGTAAGAATGCAATCTTACACTATACTCTTAATTCTTTAAATGGTCACATGATTGTAGCCCATAACACAACAGTATAACTATCTGCATCAAAATCCTGACTCATGAAGGTTTATTTATTACTCCGAAGGCAATCAGATACTTCCTCTCATTCCACTAATAGCACCAGATGGATCAATTCTGATTGAGACTGCTATCCCATTATCAAAAATGCATTTTACATTTTCCATTATTGTTGTAACCGCAGCAATTTATATTGGACTAAAAAAGGGTGTAACTGGGCAATAAAAACTAAAGTACATTCCTGCTACATTTACAATGCTCTAAGCTTTAGAACCTAAAGTTTTTCCAGTTATCAGGCATACAGCGTTGTAGTTGAAATGATGATGTTTAAACGACCAGGCTCACTGCCCTATTCCTTGTTAGGCTGTAATAGCATTCAGAAGAACATTGCAGTAAGGCAAAAGCACACCACCTGTCTTTGGTTTAGTGCCTAGGTGATTTCACTGAGTGAAAAATACTGTACAACAAAGGAAAATGGCATGGGCAATCTGAAAGGCCCCTCCCAACAGCACCAAGCTTCTTACCCCTTTCCTTAAATAACAAACCAACCACATGTGATATCTTGGGTGTAAAAAGTCACATCTTATTAATTAAATCACAAAATAAATCAAACAATAACATTTATCAAATATTTAACTATTCATTTTCTTAACATCTGATAGCTTCTGAAGGCTGTAGAGAATTGTACTCAATAGTGCTGTTCTTCCTAGGCGTGGCTTTCTTCTGTAATTTATGTCCCTTCCACCAGGCCCCTTTAATCACTTTAGCCTCAGACCTAACCCCTGTTACGCCCTAAACTTCATCAGTGGAGTCCCTCCAGTGCGACCTTATGCTAATAGTTCCCCCTTACCCAGGGGTAAGGGGTTACCCAGGGGCTGTTCAAGGTAAAAGAACATGCACCCTTCACTTTCTTCCTCTTTTAACCCCTTGCATCTCCACCCATCTAAACAGCAACCCAGGTACTGCAACCCCAATAATCCCTAACCTCCTTTTCTGGTTAATTTATTCCTAGCCCTGTCATGGCCCTGAATTCCCAGTTCCTGGCTGGCTCCATTGGGCATTCCCAGTGTAAAAGATCAATGTGAAGTAGATAACTGTGAAAGAACAAGGGAATACATAGAAATGTTTTAGCATGAAGGCAATACATGCTGAGTTTTGTGCTGTCTGTAAGAGAAAATGTCAGGGCTAAACTAGAGAATGCACATGATAACACCTTAATTCGATCTTTGGTACTTCAAAGATCAATTCAAAATCATCATTCATTTGTACAATGAGCTCAAAATAAGAATTTCCATTATATGAATAGCTGAAGATTGCCTCATCAGTGAGGCAGTCAGAAAATATATTGTGTTATGCTAATACAACTTAACAAAAATATTGCATTTTCATACACTGTACATTTTATTTTTCAAAAATACATCTCAGAATCAATTGTGATGGCACAATAACGATCAAAATTATTTCCAGTAGATAAATAGTACTTAATATGTAAAATAAGCTAACGAGCAAAGCCTATGGAGACCTGAGATAAATTAAGAAGTGAAAAATGGAAACTTTATAGTCATGCTTTGGGAAATAGGGCCTTAAACACTTCTAGGGAGTAATACTTAATGATATAATAATAGCAAATGACTTGACTGATTACAATGTTTGCCATTGCCACATTATATGCATTTTTAATCAAGTTTTGTAACTCAAACGCTCTGACTAAGCAAAAGCACTGGTTTCTTGAAGAGAATCGATTATTGTTATAGTTCAGGGCACAGGTTCTCTTCAGCACCATTGAAAATAAATATTGTTCAATCGGCATCATCTGCCAGAGACCGGAAGCTCTCATCTCAAATCAGCACTACAGAGATGGCCCTAGATGTGCATCAATATGTTCAAAGAAAAGATAAAACAACCTCCAATATAAATTATTTTCTAACGAATTCCGCACTACACACTTATGGCGAGGCCCTCTGGGTGCTTTAAACTTACTATAATGTAATAACAAGAGAATACAATATCCAGTCTTTCAAAAACCCATAGCTGAACCTTGTCCTTCCAGAAGTGTTTCTATAAATAATACTGCACAGAGCAATACTATCTTTTCTAAATAGCAACAATGTTTGCCACCCATATAATACAGACAAGTATAAAAAGTGGCATAAACTTCTAATTATGCTTATATCATGTACAGTACCTATAAGAATACCAATTCATTCATTCATCAGTAATGGCGTCCTTCCCCCTGCACTTGCAAATTATTGTATGTTGTGTATTTCAAGCTAAATATCTGCTGTATTGGTGAAAGAAATAGGAGGAGGTAAAATAAATGCCTCACACAAAACATATAAAATAAGCATTTACTGCACAACTCCCAACATCCCACTTTGGTTTCAATATTTATTGCCATCCTACAGTGGATGAACGTGTCAGTATCGAGTGTTGAAGATTTTCCTCCAACATTCCACTTCCTGCAGCCTAAGAGAGCATGGAAGTTACAAATAGTGAGAGGTACCCTTGATTTCTTTAGGGGGAATTGTGAGTAATGAAGCAAAATCTTGCGAGCCAAGTTTGTTTAAAGCATTTTCAGATGATTTTTATGGAGGGCCATTTATCCATTTCAGTGTATTTTGCATCAGCAGTGTTAATGTATTTGTTTGTTTCTATCTTTGTAGGCACACTTTATATATTTAGCCCCCTGAACTAGCCTTTGGAATATGCTAGGGAATAATAAGAGAATGTAAAGGCCTTCATTCAGTAATTAAGAATGAAATGTATACAAATCCCTTAGGTCAAAGAGAACAACTAACAGGACTGCTTTATTGTCATACAAACAACTCAAGCATTCAAAGAAAACAACATACCTTTAAAAAAATACAAGGTTACAGTCACTGGTAGCTGAAAATAATCCACTTTTTATAAAATCAAATATTTATTGCCTCTTTAAATCTATATATTCTTTTGTTGGTCTATTCTATTTTCCCCATACCTACACTAGACTGTATTGTTTATTTAAGAACTGAAAGGGAACTAGAATGCCCCTCGACTCCTGTTTCTTCTTTCTTAGCTCACATAACCAGTGCAGCGGTCGGCTTTAATCCAGGCTGAGATCAAATACTGAAGGGTAATCTGCTTCTGTCTCCATAGTTATGTGTCTAACCATGATCTAATTAGCCTACTCAGACTTCAGTGTACTCACACTGCAGTATCTTTTAAGGCCTGCGTGCTCTTATTGATGAGCCTCAACTGGAGTTCATTAGCCTAAGGCATCATAAGTTTAACTGTTCTCTACCATGGAGCCTTAATCAGCACAAAGCTAATATAAACCACTTCAATGATTGTATCAGCCAAGACGGAATCACTAATGACTGTCACTCATTGTATTCTTCAATATGCTTCTGCACACTTCAATGAGAAGTTGCAGCTTTGTAGCATTCAGTCCTACATATATCACCCTGGCAAAGACCTCCAACAGGCATTTCTCTCTGTTCTCGCTCTATGGAGCAGCTTCAAGGTACTACAATTTGTTTCCTATTTCTATTCTAGCTGTAATTGGAAAAAAATGTTCTTTTTCACCCATATGTCAGTCTACTTTATTTTATTAATCAAAGACAGAGCATTCACTGCAGTATTACAATGGAGAACTTGAAAGATTACGAAACACAGGTTAAAATAGGAGGCCACTTTATCATCAATACTTACTGACAGATTCAGATGGCTCAACAAGGAAAATGCATGTTTGGTTCAGTTATGGTTACTAGGTGAACAGGGAAAAACTATTCACATTTCAGACTTTTAGGGGCAGATTTACTAAATTCACATGAATGATTCGAAATTCGATCGAATTTTTATGAAGATTCGAATTTGAATTTTAGAATAGATTTTGATGCTACTTCGACCATTGAATTTCAAAAATCCGATCAAATTCGATCGATTCGAATAAAAATCTATTCGACCATTCAATGGTCGCAGTACTTACCCTTTAAAAAAATTGGAATCCCTAGTTTGCCAGATTAAACCTACCGAATTGCTGTGGGTTATTTCAGCATTTTAAAATAGAATAAAAAAAATTAGATTGAATGGCCGCCATGACAGTCCATGCGCATGCGCAGTATGAAAAGCTTGAAAATTGTGGCAGCTTTTCATTCGGCTTATGCGCATGACGTCCCTCCCGGTGCGAGTAAGTCAGCGCCTGCAGGGGGCAATTTTTTTTTTTAAAACTACTAGAACCCCAAACCGGAATGCGGGCTCTATCTACCTACGGTTTGGGGAATTTTTTTCGCCCCATAGGTGCCCTTTAATATTAAATAATGAATCCCTTAGGGTTTGGACATTACAGAATATTGATTTTGATCAAACTGGCACATCAAATTGGTCAAAGTCCTGTACAATAGGTACAAAGACAACCTATGCTAAGCTCAAATGCCAGAGCTGCATACATAAACAGGCACAATGTTGTTCTATACCTAGAGGGGTGTCCAGCACAAAACTTTACACCTTGTCACTAATCCTAAATGTATGCTATACTGTCAATTCCTTTGTATAACAAACTGAAAGAATTACTGATTTGATTTGAACAGGAGTTCATTATTTTTGCATCATGTATATATGAGCTGCTTAATAAGGCTGAAGGTACAGGTATGGTATCTGTTATCCAGAAAGCTCTGAATTACAGGATGGCCATCACTGTTTTGTACACATCTTGTTAATATTTACAACATTCAATACAATTTTGAAGATGTTTATATACACAACAGTAACCATTTAATTGTCAGCATATTAGGTCACTGTGAAATACGAGTCTATGGTGAGGGATAGGCGTAAACTGTAGGTGAACATCAGGGCCTCTCAAAATTTGGAGAAGACTCTAGTCAAAAAACAAATTATTAAGATGAGAAAACAGTGTTGGATGGGGGCCCTGGGCTACAAATCCCCTCCTGTCCGTCAGCAGGGAGGACAGAATGGAGAGACGGCTCTGCCAGCCATGGGAAGCAGGTCTGGGTCTGGGTCATTTCCCAGTGACCCGCTGGCCCAGTCCAACCCTGCTAGACAAGTAGTGTGCTTCCTCTTCATATTTCATTACCTTTAATTTCACTAGACACAATTAGTAGCTTTATTTCGTCCTGCTAAAACCTAAAAGTTTTCAGCATTTTCTGCACAGCAATGCTAAATATATTAAACTCTTTTCTGCTTTGTGGTCAGCATCACAAATATATTGATTCTGAAACCAGGTGGAAAAAAAGCAGCAACTAGCAGGGGAAAAGAACAGCCAACAGCATTTAAAATACCCACAAGGCATAAATATATTTCTGTACATTGGTGAACAGATTTCCATCCCTCTTCTTTTTATGAATGTTGGCATTGTCTATCAAGACTTCAATATCACTTAACCTGTGTTGGATACATTCATTTAATGGTCCATTAAGACAATCAGTTTTATATTTTACACTTCTGAATTACATGGCTTCTGATTCCATTTTTAGTCCCAAAGGTGCAGAAAGCATTTTCTGTGTAACCCCCTCCATGATTAGAAGGTACAATAAAATGGTAGCAGGGAAATTGTTCATCTTATCAAGGAAAGAGGAGATTAGGAAGTGCTTTCAAGGAGTCTGTTCCAATTGCACACTCAGCAATTGCATCTAAACGCCCTTAAGGTGCTACATGTATAGCATGAATAACAGCAGTGGAACATCTGTGCCTAAAACAATGTAAATGCAGCATGGAATATATACGTAAAGCTCAGAAATATTGCAATGAATTTCCCAACACTCCAACACACAATTTTTGATCATTTTATATCTATGGCAAGGACCATGTACTTGAACAATTACATTTTTTTAGTAGCCTAACAGCATAGTGAGAGTAACCGGTTATTTGAAAAATCCCAGGTCTATTTATTCTGAGTATTCTGCTTGCACCAAAACAAAATACCAAGACAAACAGATGACCAAAGTTATGGGGAGGAGAAAATAGCAACCTATGTACAACACTACGAAACTTAAAACATGAGAATGACTGCTTTGGGGAGTTAGTACCTGCATCATGGGATTACTTTAAGAAGTGTGGATATTGAGATATTTAATATACATCACAGACTCTAATGTGTTAGAAAATGTTCCTAAAAAAAAAAAAAACACCCATTGATTTCAATGCGTTTCAATGCATTTGCCGTTTTGTGAATTTTTTGAAGCAAAACCATTGAGATTTGCCCATCATTAATGGGAAGTAATTTTCAGCATTGATCCATGTTTTGCCACCAAGCCTATACAGAGATAACTTTAAATCAAAATGTATGTGTTGGTATATTACTGTATCCAACAGCAACTTTGGCCCCAGTCTGATCTGAGAATTTATGTACTGCTGTTGTCTGATAAACTCATGGCTTGAAAGCAAAATGAATTACATCTACACCAATCTATGTTTATCGTTAATTAGGAAAACCGTTGTGAAATTCATTAATATTGTTAATAGAACATCATGGCTAAGCATGAAAAATGGGGTATTAGAATCGGGTAGTTAATGGTCAAAACAGCTAAATACAATGAGATAACATTTGAGGTATTGATTTCATTCCAACCATCCTCAAAATATGCTAAAATGCATTATGAGAATATTTATCAATAATTTGAGAATATAATGATAACCATTTCCTTTCAGCAGTCAAAGGGTTCACAGGAAATGGCATATTGCTGTTTATTTACTGAAGATCCCACAGCTCCATGGAATATTATGAGATGGAATTAGCATTCTGTTTGCGAAGACAAAACTGCAAAGTGTTGCCTTTTATAATTAGCCAGTAGTTTGGCAATGCTGTGCATAGAAACACTGTACGTTATACAGTTTCCGTAATAAATATTAAATCAATACCTACATTCTTCCTTACAGGCATAATCATTTTATGTACAATACATAAAGTGTTCCTAACGGAAATGTCTTCTCAGCTGTAGGTCTTGGAAAGCTTACCCGCGTGCATGTGGGGATGAAAAAAATAAGATAAATAAAATATTAAAAGCAAACATAAATGCCTATGTAGAAAATTCAAATTCACAAGATCAGAGGGCATAAATGTTCAAAATTAGCCACACAGATCAAAAGACTGATGATGAGAACAGAGATTGATGTAGAATTAATCAGCAGGGAGCCCAGCAAGCAGAATGCCAGCCATAGATCTAATAGAATAGGTGGTAAGGGGACAGAAGGGAATGAACATCATAGAGAACTGTGGCAAAAAAACCACTTCATAGCCCTCAGCAGATATTGGTGATGCATATGGAGCCGGTCAACCCATTACCTTTTTGCTTCATGAATCCAACTGCTGAGCCCAGTGGTGAACCCCCAAAGGGAACATAACCAGATTTTCTAATGAATACAGTATCTTCATTTACAACAAGGCAAAACATCACAAATTTGTTCTTATAATGGCTCTAGGTAAAATAGAAAATAAAAACTTATCTGTAAGCTAAAAAATAAAGAGTGTAAAAAGGGTCGTGACTTCTCTGCAATTTGTAATGTAAGGGACCATACTAAATAATTTACAGAATCCACTGTACCTTTTTGTAGACAGATCTCCCATATGATTGGTTATATTGGCTAACAGCATTGGTGCAATTTAGCATCTAGCTAAAGGCACAGATGCAATAACCTAGATGACCTATAGCATCCTGATAGGATGCTATATGTGACCAGTAGCAAACTTTGCAACTTAAATCACATAAACCTCATAGATGCTATATGATACAAATGTAGTTACCAATAAAAACCAACAAATCATTAATTTGGGAAAATGAAAAACCAGACTTTTTGGGACCTCGATTCTGGGACGGTAGTGGATTTACTTTAGACTTTGCTAAAGCCTTTGATACAGTGCCACACAGAAGGTTACTGGTTAAATGAAAGAATGTTGGCCTGGACTAAAGGTCGAATTTTGAAATGGAAAATACTTAGAAATTCGACCATCGAATTAAAATACTTCGACTTCGAATATTGAAGTTGAAGTATTTTTATTAATCAAATTAAGCATTCCTGCGATCGAAGTAAAATCGTTCAATCGAACGATAAAATCGTTTGAATCATTGGAGTCTAATCATTTTAGCGTAGATCAAATGATTTCAATTCAATAAAATGAAACTTGTCTATACAAATGGTGTAGAATGTTCCCATAGGCTAACATAGCACTTTGGCAGCTTTTTTTTTTTTTTTTTTTTTTTTTTTTTTTTTTTAAGAGACAGTACTTTGAAATTCGAAGTCGAAGGATTTTACTATTCTACCATTCGAATTGAATGGTCAAAGTAGTCTATTTGGTGGTCAAATTTTTAAAAAAATTTACTTCTTTACTTTACAAATTCGTAACTTCAATCTTCAATCTGAATTATTTCAGGACATTTTTTAGGTACTTGTCACGAAGATCCATAGTTGGAGCATAGACAATTCTATCATCCAAGTAGCACTGTACACCAGGTATGTCATGGAGTATAGAAGACATCAGTCTTTGAAAACAACTCGGTGCTGAAGCCAGTCCATATGGTACACACTTGAAATTAAACAAACCATGGGTGATGGTCTCTGCTTTCCTCATGCAGCAATACTTGATAATAAGCATTCTGAAGATCCAGAGTAGAAAAGAATGTTGCTCCTTGGATTTCTGAAAATATTTAGCACTGTGTTTTGCCTGTGACCAAGGAGGAATCTTAAGGGTTAAAAGTCCAAGTTCATGTTACCAATAGGGATCAGGAATAAACTTAGTCAATCTAGGCGAGGTTCAATAGGCAGGCAGATTAGAAGCAAAATCGATGTTCAGACAAAGTCAAAGTTCAAGAATCATAGAACACCCAGGAATTGAGATACAAAATCCTACAATCTGGTATTGAACCCGTGACCTCTGCGTCTATTTATTTTGGTGCCAGACGCGACATGGCTGCACACCGGCTTCACAGTGATGGTGCTGCTCTCCACGTGACACAAATGGGCGCTACCATCTTGGACGCACGCCGCCAATGTGTGGTGAATTTGTTTTTCCCACGATTTGGTCTCTTAGCATTTCATTTGTTAGATTCCCAAAGTCACAGGTAATAACCAGCTCTCTCAAAGCTGCTACAAATTGTTCTGTGGATTCACCATAAAGTTGTCCCCGTTGGTGAAATTTATATCTTTCACCAACCACATTTATGCTTGGCATGAAAAAGTTCTTTATCACAGTAAGAGCAGTTTCATAAGTATCATCAGGTAATGGTAATGTATAGTATATACGCTCTCCCTCTGCTCCCAGGTAGTGACTAAGTAAAGCAAGCTTTCTAGCAGCAGAAATCTCCCCTTGGTCAGCAGCAATAATGTTATTTTCAAACATACCGAACCAAGCAGTAAAAGGGTTTGGGAGAAAAGGTGCAGGCTGCTGCAGAGGTAGAAGAGACATCTCATCGCCAATTTGTTGTTGAGTATAACACTGCTTTATTAGCAGGTTCATGCAGCCATTACACAACAGTAACCTAAACTGTAGCACCTTAAGCAGTATAGCAAGTACTGTGTATGCACAGTATAACTCATGTGCACAGTGACATCTACAAGCCATTTGTATAAACACCACACACTGGTCTGGGATATATGAGCAGTCTAACTGGGAAAGAAGGGTTTCAACAGATTGGCACACTTAGAGAGTTACAGTTTGTCCGCCATTTTAAACTACAAAACATTTTCAAGAAATATAAATTGTAAAGTTGCTTAAAAAGTCAGGCAGCACTATCTTGTTACAGTGACTAACTTTTGCCTAGCAGTGGTTAAAGGAAGCTGCTGCTGCTTTCTGTGCTCCACAATTAAAGCGCACATTATCAACAATAAAGAATCATGGCTGTAGAAAAATTTAAATTAATATAGAACCATTTCTCTTCAAGAAATAAGTGGTGAAATTCAAAACACTTCAGACCTCTGTGTCCTTCAGACTATTAATGAAATTCATTTTAACTGCACATTCTATTAGAACCCATTCTTTGTCCCTTTCACTCTACATTGTCTG
Organism: Xenopus borealis; assembly: GCA_024363595.1. Taxonomy (NCBI): domain Eukaryota; kingdom Metazoa; phylum Chordata; class Amphibia; order Anura; family Pipidae; genus Xenopus; species Xenopus borealis. The sequence goes on along the minus strand of CM044438.1, from coordinate 79,076,904 downwards.
TGCTTCTATTGCTTTGTGTTGGGGCAGGAACCATCACACACACAATGTAAGATGTCAGTGAAGAGGAAATATAGAAAAGGACAGATGTAACCTTTTTCACATCTCCTTTCAAATAATGGGGAAAAGTAAAAGGGGAAAAAGTAAAAGGCATTTGAAAATTGACCTTTAACAGAGAAAATCCCCCTCCTCTCCTCCAAAAAAGAAAAAGGTGACTAGCTTTTAAAAATTATTTCTTGAACTGCATCCTTTAGTAAGAACGGCCTCCAATTCACCAAGTGGCATTTAAAGTTGAAACACTGAATTGATTCATACTGATCAAGCTCCCACATAAACCCAACAATTCTTCAAGGTTTGCCTTTGACTCACAAGTTCAACGATATATCAGTGCACTATAAAAAGGAGATTTTTTTTTTTCTGTGACCAGAAGAGAACAGATATTCAAATATTTGTACCAAGGTATATATATGCAGGAAACAGTTTAGTCTAAGCTGAAACAATTTTTAGACCCTGTCAAAAACCTAGCGATTTAGTTACTGAGGATTTGACATAGTTTTATCCACGAGTAAAGGCTAAGCTGACATTGACATGCCGGTTTTTCACTCTCTCAGTAGCAGATACTGTATGCCTTACATGGGCTTCTAGTCTACTAATGCCTCTTAAAGGAATACGGTCATTGGAAAACATGTTATTTCAAAACGCATCACTTAACAGCAGAATTCTGCACTGAAATCCATTTCTCGAAAGAGCAAACAGAATTTTTTTATATTTCATTTTGAAATTTGACATGGGGCTAGACATATTGTCAGTTTCCCAGCTACCACCTGTCATGTGACTTGTACTCTGATAAACTTCAGTCACTTTTTACTGCTGTACTGCAAGTTGGAGTGATATCACCCCTATCTTTGCCACCCAACAGCCTAACAGAAGGTAAGGAAGGTAACCAGATAGCAGCTCCCCAACACAAAATAACAGCTGCCTGGTAGATATAAGAACAGCACTCAGTAATAAAATCCAGGTCCCACTGCAACACATTCAGTTACACTGAGTAGGAGAAACAACAGCCTGCCAGAAAGCAATTCCATCCTAAAGTGCTGGCTCTTTCTGAGAGCACGACTAGGCAAAATTACAATTATTAAAGAATACACTTGTTGGTTCAGGAATTAAATTTTACACAGTCGAGAGAATTATTTGCAGTGCAAACAGTGTAATTTAGAAATACAAACTACATAACAAAAATCATGACAGAATCCCTTTAAATTGGTGCTTCTTCTGTGGAACTATGAATGAGTATGTAAATATGTGTTGGCTTGCACTACATCTGTGTTGGCTCAATAACATGAGGATAAGTGGACCTGAGGGAAACGTCGAAAAGGATCATCAATACATTACTGAAAAGGCCCCCCCATGGACTCTGTGATACTGGATCGAGTCCATAGAGCGCTGAGACCTAAAGCTCTGGAGAGCAACGTCCCCAGGGACATTATTTGCAGGGTTGATGATTATAGCCTTAAATAAAGAATCAGGAACATATCGTGGAAGACCCCGGAGTTCATGTACAAAGGGTTGAGGCTACATTTCTTTCCCTTCCCCCCCCCCCCC
>CM044438.1:79059816-79075183 GCA_024363595.1 Xenopus borealis | reverse complement strand
CCCCCCCCCCCGGCCATGAACCACTCTATTGCTTCATACCCCCACTACCCCCCAAAGAGCTAATGTGTCGATTGGATGCACCCTTGGGTGCTGGGGAGAAAAATGGGACTCAAAATCTATACCATAGAAGCAATCATTACTTTTAGATAGTCATCCGGTTAGAGTACATATGTCCCTTCGACCCCACCAAAGCGTTTTATATGTTTTTTCTTTTGAATGTTTACAGTTCTATATAATGTTTGCAATTGTTGATGCAGGTTGTGAGCAAGGATTTATTTCAATTACCCTGGGTAATGTGGTGCTCCTATCAGATGGATCTGCGGATAACTATAGTGTCTCTTTATCTTAGAAATTAAATATGCCTAAACTAATATCATTAAACGTTAAAGGCATCAATACACCATGTAAATGTTAAACGTAATCAAGCAGACATTGTCTTTTTACAAGAGACACATTTTTCTCAACTGAAACCAAATAAAATTTATTCAAAACAATACCCTCAGATCCAATATGGATATTCAGGCCGCACAAAAAAGGCGGGGTAGCCATCCTATTTCACAAAAACTTATCTTTCTCCCCTATGGAAACCCTTAAAGACCCAAATGGGAGATTTTTGATTCTGAAAGGCCTGATGGATGACATGGAAATTGTTCTGGTAATTGTGTATTTGCCCAAACAGTAGTCAACGCCGATATCTGGAGAGGGTTTTGGCTAAGCTAACCTTCTCAACGAGCACTCCTGTAGGAGATGTTTTTGCAGGGGATTTTAATATGGCTTGGTCACCAACTTGGGATAGATCTAAATATACAAACCAAGCCAAACACATAGCCAAAGCTTTCAGACAACATATTAAAAGGCTCTATGATCCCTGGCACATTCAGCATCTGAAAGAAAAGCCATATATATTCTACTTCCCTCCACACGACACCCATTCCCGTATTGACTATATCTTTTTGAATCAAGCTGCTATGAGGTTTATACATTCTACCAAGATCCATCATATAACATGGTCAGATCATGCTCCAATTGAAATAGATATCCAACTCACAAAACCCAAACCAAAAGCATATTTCTGGAGATTAAATGAGCGATGAACAGACTAAATCCCAAATAGAGAAGGGACTAAAGGAATATTTCACATTAAATAAAAAGAGTCAGTCACTTCTAAAGCAATAATCTGGGAAGCCCATAAGGAGGTAATCTGGGGTGAATTTATAGCAAAGGCCTCCAGTCGTAAAAAGAACACAGAGTCCATCAGAATAGAACTAACAAAAGCAAAAGGGTGGAAGAGAGGCTGTACGATAGACCCAATATAGCCAAACTGACCAAAGGCATATCTTATAGAAATCAACTGAAAGATCTGGACATTACTCAGATAGAGAAATTAATGACTTGGACCAAACACACATATTAGGAGTATGGAATTTAAGCCCATACATTACTTGCAAAGAAACTTAGGGACCAAAGACTAGCGAGAGGAATAATGTCCATTAGAAACAAACAAGGGAACCTGGAAAATACCACAGAGAATACAGGTCTTTTACTAGTATTACAAATCCTTGTATAATCTAGGTGCTAATTCGCAAAGGGATGGGTCCCAACTCAGGAGGCCACTTGGGACAAAACTGAAAGCTTGGCTACCTAAAGATGCCCTGACTGCCCTCTTGGAGAGGACAAATCACCTCTTAATCAAGATATAGGAGATGAAAAAACCCCAGGACCAGATGGTTTCTCCTATGGTTATTATAAAACATTTCAATCCATAAGCAAACAGACTGGTCCTTCTTATGCCCCGCCTCATAGACAGTGATCAAGTGGGATTTACTTAATAGATGTGATCAATGCCAACCCTCAACCTGCTCTACTGTCAAGTCTAGACGCGGACGAGGCCTTCGACCACCTTGATTGGAACTATATGATGGCCCTGTTGGAACTAATTGGATTTGGGGGGAACTTCCTCATGGATGGTACAAGACAGGGCTGTCCTTTGTCGGCCCTCCTCTATGCATTGTGCATAGAACTATTGGCAGTAGCCATAAGACTTAACCCAGATATTTAGGGGCTCCAATTCCAACACAATACTTATAAGCTTTCCCTGTTCGCAGATGATGTCCTTCTGACGATTACTCAACCATATACATCCCTTCCAAATTTACATAAAACACTCCAGGAGTATGGAATCTTATCAGATTAATGAACATAAGACTGAAGCCCTCCCGCTATACTTTCCACAACATTTGCTAAAGACCCTGAAATTAAATTTTTATGATTTCCCCTGGGGCTTAGTGGGGAAAATGTACCACCAACACGAATCATAAACCTTTATTTACAAAATAATTGCTTTTGGGTTGCTGTGGGGTAATAGAACCAGCACAAGTCTTTTTTTCCAAGTCATCATATGGATACAACCAATTCAGGGGTCAATTCAGAAGAATCACATAATTCTTTTAGGTTTCTAACCAAATCCATAAACAACGTGTTTCCTTTTAAGGTTCATTTTGTTTTATTTGATTTGTATTTACTCAAATTTGAGTAGTAAAATATACAATTTACGATATATTATACAATAATTCAGCATAAAAAAACACTAATAATAGAGTCATTCTTAAAGGAAAACTATACCCCGAAAATGAATTTTTGAGCAACAAGTGACATATTAAAGAATCTTACCTACCTGGTATATATATTTAAGTAAATATTTCCCTTTTACAGTACATCTCTTGCCTTGAACCACCATTTCGTGATGGTCTGTGTGCTGCCTCAGAGATCACCTGACCAGAAATATTTCAACTCTAACTGTAACAGGAAGAAGTGTGGAAGCAAAAGACCCAACTCTGTCTGTTAATTGGCTCATGTGACCTAACTTTATAGTTTGTTTGGTATGTTTGTGTGCACCGTTGGATCCTAGGATCCCAGGAGGCCGTCCTTATTTTTTAAAATGGCTATTTTCTATTTATGATTACCCAGTGGCACATGCTACTACAAAAGTGTAGTATTTTGAAAATGGTTTATTTACATGAAGCAGGGTTTTACATATGAGTTGATTTATGCAATATCTGTTTATAGAGACCTACATTGTTCGGGGGGTATAGTTTTCTGCCAGTACAAGTCAAGACGTGTCTAAATAAACTGTAGTAATGAGACACGTGCTCTCATTTCTCATAAAAGTCCTTGATCAAAAGAAAAAGTGCCAAAATGGATTGACAGGCTCCAATTTAAAAAAAGCTCCAGAGATTAATATAAGTAGAATATACATAATTAAACCATAACCTTGAAAAGACATTTGGCTGACACATGGTAGGATGCCATTGTGACATTGATAAAGTTAACTAATTAGCATGGGTCGCAATGTAAGCCAACTATCCATGGTTAACTCTGCAAGTCACTTACGTATCTAAAAAGATTTTGTGTGAAGCAATGGGGGAAAAACTTTAGGCTTCCAATTAAGAACTAGCAAAAATCCTCACTTGCTGTTTGTGTTCCATAAATCCATGGGATTTGTTTTGTGTAGGAAAAATACAGCCATAAAGTAATGCTTAATTAACATTAAAAATCTTGCACATGGCAAAACTTGCAAATGAAGAGCAGGATACGGCAAACTCCTGTGCTTCCACATGCTTTTTTTCCACAGGAATGAGCAATACCTTTCTAATTAAATTGGTACTGCAAGTTACCATGGCAATGGATGCCAGGATAGTCCAACTTCACTCAGTGGAAAGTGGGTATATTGTTCCCTCTTGAAAATGATAGCACAAGGGGTTCCCTTTACATCTGGTAGAATCTGGAATACAGTGGTGTGAAAAACTATTTGCCCCCTTCCTGATTTCTTATTCTTTTGCATGTTTGTCACACAAAATATTTCTGATCATCAAACACATTTAACTATTAGTCAAAGATAACACAAGTAAACACAAGTAAACACAAAATGCAGTTTTTAAATGAGGGTTTTTATTATTTAGGGAGAAACAAAATCCAAACCTGTGTGAAAAAGTAATTGCCCCCTGAACCTAATAACTGGTTGGGCCACCCTTAGCAGCAATAACTGCAATCAAGCGTTTGCGATAACTTGCAACGAGTCTTTTACAGCGCTCTGGAGGAATTTTGGCCCACTCATCTTTGCAGAATTGTTGTAATTCAGCTTTATTTGAGGGTTTTCTAGCATGAACCGCCTTTTTAAGGTCATGCCACAACATCTCAATAGGATTCAGGTCAGGACTTTGGCTAGGCCACTCCAAAGTCTTCATTTTGTTTTTCTTCAGCCATTCAGAAGTGGATTTGCTGGTGTGTTTTGGGTCATTGTCCTGCTGCAGCACCCAAGATCGCTTCAGCTTGAGTTGACGAACAGATGGCCGGACCTTCTCCTTCAGGATTTTTTGGTAGACAGTAGAATTCATGGTTCCATCTATCACAGCAAGCCTTCCAGGTCCTGAAGCAGCAAAACAACCCCAGACCATCACACTACCACCACCATATTTTACTGTTGGTATGATGTTCTTTTTCTGAAATGCTGTGTTACTTTTACACCAGATGTAACGGGACGCGCACCTTCCAAAAAGTTCAACTTTTGTCTTGTTGGTCCACAAGGTATTTTCCCAAAAGTCTTGGCAATCATTGAGATGTTTTTTTAGCAAAATTGCGACGAGCCTTAATGTTCTTTTTGCTTAAAAGTGGTTTGCGCCTTGGAAATCTGCCATGCAGGCTGTTTTTGCCCAGTCTCTTTCTTATGGTGGAGTCGTGAACACTGACCTTAATTGAGGCAAGTGAGGCCTGCAGTTCTTTAGATGTTGTCCTGGGGTCTTTTGTGGTCTCTCGGATGAGTTGTCTCTGCGCTCTTGGGGTAATTTTGGTCGGCCGGCCACTCCTGGGAAGGTTCACCACTGTTCCATGTTTTTGCCATTTGTGGATAATGGCTCTTACTGTGGTTCGCTGGAGTCCCAAAGCTTTAGAAATGGCTTTATAACCTTTACCAGACTGATAGATCTCAATTACTTTTGTTCTTAGTTATTTGTAACAAGGGGGGCAATCACTTTTTCACACAGGCCCATGTAGATTTGGAGTTTTTTTTCTCCCTTAATAACGTAAACCTTCATTTAAAAACTGCATTTTGTGTTCAATTATGTTATCTTTGACTAATAGTTAATGGTTTTTGATGAGCAGAAACATTTAAGTGTGACAAACATGCAAACAAATAAGAAATCAGGAAGGGGGCAAATAGTTTTTCACACCACTGTAAGTTAATTCTTTGGCAGTGCTCACTTTCATCTTAAATTTCCCCTTGAAAACAGCTGCTAGCCGTGTAGTTCAGTAAATGCAACTGGAATTACAGCAAAGCAACATAGTTAATAAGTAATAGAATGGGAACTATTCTCACTTTTAAAAAGGTATACAGCAATTTATATTGCTCTGGCAACACCACATAAGTCAGCCAAGTGAGTAGAGTTGCCACTAGTGATGTGAGGGTCAGGGAAAACCTGACCCGCACCAAACCCTGCCCTTCTTTCACTCACACCGCCTGAACCTGACTTCTGCGTTCCTTTTATAGACCCGCGCCGACCTGCACTGCTGATGGGGTAATCACGTGTGCGGCTATAAAAGTAGAAGTCGGAAGCTGGCAGTGTAAGGTGGTGGGCTGGAAGAACAGTAAGAAGAGCTCGACCCGGATCCACCCACAAAATAGGGGTGCAAGGCTGGCCGAAAGCCAACCGAACTGCAGGCAGATCACTAGCTGCCACCTTTGTGCAGATCACCTTTGTGTGGCTCACTATCCGGACAGGGGATGGGGCTATGTCAATCAGGGGGCCTGGTTTTCCTTATTTGGAAAACCAGGCAGCCCTTCTGAAAATCAGGCTGTTCGGGTCAAATCCAGACAGGTGTCAACCCTAAAGTGAGACTGCTGCACTGTAACCCCATACATTAAATAAAAGTAACCACTGGCTTTGCTATGATACAAGGCCACTAATATACTGATAATTCACACAGATTAGAGAGTAATTTCTGTCTACTTTAAAAAATAATAACTTCCCTGAAAGTAATACCGCTATAACAAAAGGTAGACTCTGTTCTACATAAGCCATTAAGGATCCTGTGAATGAGTGGTGATATAGTTCTTATTATGATATTACTACAGTATATGACATTTAAATAGCAATTAAAAAGAAAAGCAGATGATCAAGGTGACACAAAGATTAAGTTGCTAATTACTCTGTCACCTCAAATAAGATCACTATTAATAAAAAATAAATTGCGCAAAGTTAATGATATACTCCAGCCACAAAAGCATAAAATGTAAAGCAGCAATGTGGCCTGGGCCAATCTGAAGTTAGTTTACCATGCTGATCATAACTGTATGATTCAGTAACATACTTTCCTCTTCATTTTATGATGCATTAATGTGAGGACTCATAGATGTAACTAAAAGGAAGAGAAAAAGGGAGAACATTTTTGACTCTATGTATATAACACTACATGAATACAAAGCACTGTACAATTTTACAGAAATGTTCATTCAGGGAGAACAAGCATAATAATAAGTAACAAGCATAGTAATAAATACATATAAATATACAGGGATAAATTGTGCTTTGTGCTAAAAGACAAAGTAAGAAGTAGGCCCCTAACCCATAGAATTTACAGTCATGAAAAAGTTTGGGGACCCCTCTTGGTTCTTTGGAGTTTTGTTTATCACTGGCTGAGCTTTCAAAGTAGCAACTTCCTTTTAACATATAACATGCCTTATGGCATGTGCCATAAAGTTTATTGGATTAACAAAAAATATGCAATATGCATAATAACAAAATTAGACAGGTGCATAAATGTGGGCACTCCAACAGAAAAATTACATCAATATTTAGTTGAGCCTCCTTTTGCAAATGTAACAGCCTCTAGATGCCTCCAATAGCCTTTGATGAGCGTCTGGATTCTAGATGGTGGTACAGTACATTTGATCATTCGTCCATATAAAATCTCTCCAGTTCAGTTTAATTTTATGGCTGCCGAGCATGGACAGCCTGCTTTAAATCATCCCATAGATTTTTGATGATATTCAAGTTGGGGGACTGTGATGGCCATTCCAGAATATTATAATTATCCCTCTGCATAAATGCCTTTGTAGATTTCCAAGTGTGTTTAGGGTCATTGTCTTGTTGGAATACCCAACACCTGTGTGACTTCAACTCGATATCAACAGATTCTTCAGGAAAATGTTCAAGCATCAGTCACAGAATTGAAGTTATCTGACCCTCGACTTTTTTTTGTTAAGACCAAATAACTCAATTTTTGTCTCATCGGTCCAAAGCACTTTTTTCCAAAATGACTGTGGTTTTTCTAAATGAGCTTTTGCATACAACAAGCAACTCTGTTTGTGACATGCGTGCAGAGATATCTTCTTTGTCATCACAATGCCATACAGATGTTCTTTGTGCAAATTGCGCTGAATTGTGGAACAATGTACAGATACACCATCTGCAGCAGACCTGGGTTTTACAGCAACTGTGCCTGTTGTGGTGTTTATACAAATGGCCTGCGGGTGTCACTGTGCATACACAGGACTTTCTGTACAGCTTGAAAAGTGAAAGTAAGAAGTTACTGCTGTTGTGTAATGGCTACCAAACACAACAAATGGTGACATTTGGTTTTACCTCTGCAGCAGCCTGCACCTTTTCTACTAAACCCTGGTGAGCCCACCATACCTTTTACTGCTTGAATCCGTATGTTTTATAATTACATTATTGCTGCTGATCAAGGGGAGGTTTCTGCTGCTAGAAAGCGTTCTGTACTTATTCACTGCCTAGGGGCAGAGGTACAGCGTATATGCTATACATTAGCATCATCCGATGAGCCTTATGAAACTGCTCTTACTGCTATAAAGAACTTTTCATGCCAAGAGTAAATGTGGTTGCTGAAAGATATAAATTCTGCCAACGTGGACAGCGTAATGGTGAATCCACAGAACATTTTGTAGCAGCTTTGAAAGAGCTGGTTGTTACCTGTGAGTTTGGGAATCTAACAGATGAAATGCTAAGAGACCAAATAGTGGAGAAAAGTCACTATGCATTAGAGAGAGACTGCTCCTAGAGCAATATTTAACCCTTGCAAAGGCTATTACAGTTGCTAGCCAAATCGAAACAGCTGTGGCAGAAACTCTGTCAGGGAACTGCTGGGAATGTACAGATTGTGAATTGAAAACTGTGGCCTAATAATACGCAGTCACAGGAAAAATACAGTGCTAAGGAAAGGGATTCACTGCAAAACTGTGCAGTAAATACAAATAAAAAATATTGCTTTCGCTGTGGTTCAACACACCTTGCAAACTATGCTAAATGTCCGGCAAAAGCTGTACAGTGCTGCAAATGTCAGGTCACTTTGCTACGGTCTGCCATAGTTCTACTAAAGATGTTCATGAACTCACTACTACAAATGTTACAGTATTAAGTGTGGATAAAGCTGGTACATTTATTCCAGACAAGTTTATATGCACTGCCAATGTCAGTACTGCTTCTGCTGACAAGGGACACTCCATTAGCCTGATGCTTGATACAGGTTCAGCTGTTTCTATACCACCAAAGGATATTTTCTTTAAATACTTTGCAAAAGATACACTTCGTGCACCTGCCCTGAGATTGGTCAGTTACTTAAAGGATCCAATCCCTGTTATTGGTTGCTTGCCAGTGACTGTACGATTTGAATCAAATACTGCAAAATGTGACTTAATTGTGAATAAGGGTACTGCTATACTTGGAAGGGATCTCTTTGCTGCATTAATTATTATTATTATCATTATTATCATTATTACACCAGTGCCTGCCACACAGCCTGTGTCTAACATTTCTCCACAAAGCAAAACCTCACTTGGCTGTGCAAAGAACTTAGTGCACAAATTTAAGTTGAGACCAGATGTAAAACCAGTACGTCAGAAATTACTCTATAAGGGAGACTGTCTCACAGGAACTAAAGAAACTGGTAGAGCAAGATGTGATTGAAAAATCAGAATCCTCCGAATGGGTTTCACCAATTGTTGTAACAAGGAAGAAAACTGGAGGCATATGATTGTGTGTTGATCTCTGTGAACCTAATAAAGCAGTTGTTATGGATAATCATCCCTTGCCATACATAGAGGAAATATTTTCAGAACTCCAAGTTGTTTTCAAAGACTTTTTTTTTTTTAATTCTTCTATACTCCATGACATACCTGGTGTACAATGCAACTTGGATTATATAACTGTCTAAGCTCCAACTATGGATCTTCATAAAAAAGTACCTGGAAAATTGATTCTGCAGGTGAACCTTTCGAAATGCCACGTCAGACAAACTCAGCTGTCATTTCTGGGTCATATAATTTCACAAGATGGATTACTGCCTGACCCTGACCATGACAATGCGGTTATATGATCACCTACTCCATCTGATTTCCAGACCTTATGAGATTTCTTAGGTCTTGCTTATTGGTATTCTAAGTTTATTCCCAACTATGCTGCATTTGTGGAGCCACTTCAAGTCTGGTTTGGTCAGAGACTGCTCAACATAGCTTTGAAATAGTGAAGCAGTTAATTGTGAACAGTCCAGCACTAGCTTTATTTGATCCAGCACTACCCACAATGGTTACTACAGACGCTTCAGACTATGGCATTGGGGCAGTTCTCACACAGACCCATGCTGATCATTCAGAGAAAACTGTTGCATTTGCATCCAGAACACTTACAGAGACACAGCGTAAGTATTCAGCTGTTGAAAAAGAAGCTCTAGCGTGTGTTTGGGCAACAGAAAAATGGAGATCCTACTTAAGGGGTAGAGAATTTACCTTATGCAGTGATCATAGCCCTTTAACTACACTACTTACAACAAAGGGACTAAGAAGAGCTGTAATGTGTATAGCTAGATGGTCAGCAAGGTTACTGAATTTCAACTACAAAATGCAATACAAGCCAGGTTTGAAAAATTATACTGCCGATTGTTTGTCACGTTTACCTTTACCTGCAGCTTCTGATACACTGGATTAGGACATAGAAGTTGTTGCACTGACTGATATATTATCTTCTACAGTTACAACTGCTGATTTTAAGCAAGCTTGCCTCGCATGTCCAATTCAAGTAAAACTACGGGACAAATGCTGAGAAGGAACTCAGTCCTGATCTTCAACCTTACTACAGGATTAGACAAGAACTGTCCTTAGTAGATAACTATGTTGTCCGTGGAGCTCCCCATTTATTGGTACCAGAAACCTTGAGAGAAAAGCTCATACAACTTGCACATGAGAGTCATCAAGAAATTGTACGTACAAAACAAAGACTGCGAGAACTGTACTGGTGGCCAACAATGGATGCAGATGTGGTAACTGCCATTCATTCTTGTGTTACTTGTCAGAATCATGACAAAACAGCTATCACACATACACCACCACTTCAGCCATTACCATTCCCTGATTCAGCATGGGAAAAACTTGCTATTGATATTGTGGGTCCCTTTGCAGATGCTTCTATAGACTGCAGATTTGCAATAACTCTGATATACTAGTACAGTAAATCGCCAGAAATTGCATTTGTTTCTCATGGAACATCAGCTACAGTAATAACATTTCTGTCTACAGTGTTCAGCAGAGAAGGAAATCCAAAGGAGATAATATCATACAACGGACCATAGTGTATCTCATATTCCTTTCTGAGAGAGAGGAATATTATGCATAGGAAATCTTCAGTGTATTACCCACAAGCAAATGGGAGAAATCGAGCGATTCAGCAGAAGTCTGAAAGAAGCACTACAGACAGCAAATCTTACTGGGAAATCTTGGAAAGTATTTACAACAGAGTTCCTACATAACTACAGAGCAACATGCCATGCAATGACCCAATCCAATCTGAATTATTACATGGCAGACAGATGTGCACTAGGTTACATGTTGCAGACATCAAACTTCCACCAAATACTGTTCCTACAAACTCATCTGCTGCTGACATTGTCAAAAGTCAACAAGCCACATGCAAGGCTTATACTGACAGAAAAAGTGGTGCAAAAGAAGTGCACTTTCAGCCTGGATCTTTAGTCAGAATTAAGAAACCAGGAATACTGAAACAAGGACAATCTAAATGTACTACCCCAGATGCCAGTGAGGACCATACCCATATAAACTGTCTGATATGGAATGCATGTCATCTTGCTCCTGTTAGATAGGGATGGCGCGAACCGCGGAAAAAATGTTCGCAAACATATTCGCGAACTTGCGACAAAACGCGCGAACGGTTCGCGAACGTCGCGAACCCCATAGACTTCAATGGGAAGGCGAACTTTAAAAGCTAAAAAAGACATTTCTGGCCAGAAAAATGATTTTAAAGTTGTTTAAAGGGTGCAACGACCTGGACAGTGGCATGCCAGAGGGGGATCAAGGGCAAAAATGTATCTGAAAAATCCAATAGTCGCAGCCACTGAAGCACAGAAAAAATATGCCATATAAATGCTGAAAATAGTCGCAGCCACTGAAGCACAGAAAAAACATGCCATATAAATGCTGAAAATAGTCGCAGCCACTGAAACACAGAAAAAATATGCCATATAAATGCTGAAAATAGTAAAATATAAAATCCCTCCAATACAGAGCAGTATCAATCAGATTACTAGCCAGCAAACTTTCAACTGTCCCTGAAATCACTAACAGGCAGCTCTCTCCCTACACTAGCTCTTCCAAGCACACACAGGCAGAGTGAAAAAAAGCTGCAGTGCTTCAGTTTTTATAGGGAAGGGGAGTGGTCCAGGGGTGTAGGGGTGGTCCAGAAGGGAGAGCTTCCTGATTGGCTGCCATGTATCTGCTGGTCTGTGAGAAAAAGCGCCAACTATGCGCGAACCGAAAATGGCGAACGTCGCGCGACGTTCGCGAATATTCTGTGAGCGCGAACAGCGGATGTTCGCGCGAACAAGTTCGCGCCATCCCTACTGTTAGATATGACTTTGGAGATGTTCCATTTGATGAAGGTCATTGTCCTACTCCTAATGCCAACCAAAATAGAAGAAAGTGAACCTATAAGGCGTACTGAGAGAATCAGAAAACTTTGGACCCAGGACTATGTGGTGTGGTGCTTTTAGTTGCAAATTGTTTTTGCCCAAAGGCTTTCTTACTATAGGGAGAAAATGTGGTGTTTATACAATAGGCCAGCGGGTTTCTGTACAGCTTTAAAGTGAAAGTAAGACGTTACTGCTGTTGTGTAATGGCTACCAAACACAACACCTGTGGCCTTCCATTTCTCGATTACATTCCTTACAGTTGAAATTGACAGTTTAAACTCTTAGATTTTTGTAGCCTTCCCCTAAACCATGATACTGAACAATCTTTTTTTTTTTTTTTTAAGATCTTTTGAGAGTTGCTTTGAGGATCCCATGCTGTCACTCTTCAGAGGAGAGAGTCAAACAGAAGCATACCTTGCAATTGGCCACCTTAAAGGGATACTGTCATGGGAAAAAATGTTTTTTTTTTCAAAATGCTCCAGCAGAATTCTGCATTGAAATCCATTTCTCAAAAGAGCAAACAGATTTTTTAAATTTCATTTTGAAATCTGACATGGGGCTAGACATATTATCAATTTCCCAGCTGCCCCATGTCATGTAACTTGTGCTCTGATAAACAATCACTCTTTACTGCAAGTTCGAGTGATATCACTCCCTCCCTGGGAAGGTAACCAGATAATAGCTTCCTAACACAAGATAACAACGGCCTGGTAGAACAGCAATCAATAGTAAAAACCCATGTCCCACTGTGTACGATTCAGTTACATTGAGAAGGGAAAACATAAGCCTGCCAGAAAGCATTCCCCTCCTAAAGTGCTGGCACAAGTCACATGACCGGGGCAGCTGGGAAATTGACAAAATGTCTAGCCCCATGTCAGATTTCAAAATTGAATATAAAAAAATCTGTTTGCTCTTTTGAGAAATAAATTTTCTCATAATTGGACACACCTGCATATGAAGTCCAAGGCTTAAAAAGCTAATCCAAGCAATCTGATGTTGCCATTAAAGGGCAAGGAAAGTCTAAAATAGAATAAGACTAGAAATGCTGTATTTTGCATACTAAACCTAAACATGAACTTACTGCACCACAAGCCTAATCAAACAAACGATTTATGCTCAAAGTTGGCCACAGGGGGCTGTCATCTTGTAACTTTATTATACATGTTTGCAAGACTAGACTGCATACACATGCTCAGTATGGTCTTCTTTTGTCATATATGATCAAAAAAACAAAGCTGCTTGAGTTCTGCATGGCTGGAAAGTAAGGCAGGGGATCCCCCTACTGTTCATAAGCATGATTGTTTCCCTGCCAGAAGTTAGGGACTGTCTGACAATTCATATCCACAGCACTAAATGAAGGGAGAATTTCACTGCATACAGTCAGGTTTCTTATAAAAACGGTATACATTTTTTAATTAAAGTATATTGGAGATAGATTTCTTTATCACTAAAGAAAGTAAAAATTGGATTTTATTTCTTTGCCTTTCCTTGCCCTTTAATCAGTATAGAGCAGTTACATGCATTCAAATTAGCAAAATTACCAGGGTACTAACATTTTTGCACAGACAGTTTTTCACATTTGATTTAATTTCATACAACTGAATACTTCTTCACTAAAAATCTTTGTTCTGAAAACACCCCAGTACTCAGATGTTTCTGGGAAATGAAAGACACACCACTGTTATCTTTTTTGTTAAAAGTGGAGTCAATTATTATGCAGGCTGAGAGGGGTTCCCAAACTTTTTCATATGACTGTATATTTGCATTACTTTAAAATACTTAAAAATGTTTTGTGTTACTCTTCCTTTAAACCAGTTCTCTATTCAGGTACAAATATGTTCAAGACCAGTAGCATAGTCTAAATAGATCACATCCACATCCACAACCCCAAGGTTGCAATTATTTTGTCTTTAATGGTCTATTATCCATGAAATCATGCTGGTAAATACTCGTTGGTAAAGCAAGATCGGGAGGGTTAGAGGAGAAGGGGGCATAAAAGCCAAATAGCGAAAAAAAATTAAAACAGAAATACAATAGAAAATATATTTTTAAAAATGGATAATTAAATGGTGGCTTCATTAACAACTAGATAATACAGTGCATAGAAAAGGAGGTAAAAAAGTGCCAATACTTTTGGAACTCACAGATTATTATCATTTTAAAATTCCTATGTTATTAGAGGATATCATCAAGCAAGAATACAATGTTTAAAGATAAGTCAATGGAAACAAACCAAAGTGAAAAAGAAGGCAAACTGGAAGGGGTAGTAAGGGTTTATAAAAAAAGGGAGTACAATGAATTGACATGACAAACAGCCCATTTCATCATGTTTCATCATTATGGACTACATGTAATAACATATAATGACACAAGGACCACACAGGCAATAATTTAATAGATCCCTGCATGATTATAGCTAAGTCAGACAACAGATTGATCCGATGACTAATTCATCTCTAGACAAAACATCAAATACTTGCCTCGTCTTCCTTGGGGCTTGGGTTTGGAAAAGCAGTAGCACAGGAATAAAAACTGCCTGGGATTAGCATAATTTAAACTTTACCAAGCAGTAAGGTCAAGTGTTGAATTATACTACTTTTTAAAAACAGAAGACAATTTGTTCTTTTCTGCCAGTTTTTTCTACAATATTTCAAGTTATTATTTTATGACACATATAATTGGTGCTAAGTGTAGCCATTAGGATAATTTGGGACTCCCTAAAGCTTTTAAAATGTGAGAAGGCATTACAGAAATATACTTTTTAATGTGAAAATATTCTTACAACTGTATTAACTTTTTAGTATGAGTACCTTTTATTTTGGCATTACTTCAATACTTTGTAAGATCATTGTTGGCTCATTAGAGATGGAAATCTTTATTTATTGATTTTTGGAGTACACAAGGTTGCAAATGAAAATGAAATCCATATCTTCTCCGATATGTTTGTGGGGACAAACAATAAGATCTTATTTAGAAACTGGCTGTTTGACTTGTATTTTCTCCCTTTCACAACATAGCTGTTGTAGTGGAAGCAGTGCTTTGTATGCACAAGTGCAGATGCTACATCAGTGTCAGTGTGCTAAGCAACCACCTCTCAAAACACTGTTCATAGCAACAATATTCACACACACCAATAATGGTCACCCACTTAGGGCTTAAGTGGTACTTGCTGAGAAGATGTATGCACAGCCAACATAGGCATAGTTGTGGTGTTTATACAAATGGCCTGCAGAGGTCACTGTGCACAGGAGTTATGCGGTGTACACGTAGTACTGTCTATACTGTTTAAGAAGGAAAGAGTTTATGTTACTGTTGTGTAATGGCCAGAGCCGCCATCAGAAATCACGGGGCCCCGCACAACAAAATTGTCGGGGCCCCC
>CM044438.1:79044109-79057057 GCA_024363595.1 Xenopus borealis | reverse complement strand
TTCAGCCCCGGGCCCGGGACACTTGTCCCCCCAGTCCCCCCCTGATGGCGGCCCTGGTAATGGCTGCATGAACCATGTTAATAAAGCCCTGTTATACTCTGCTCATCCTCGGCTATCAAAACACAACAAATTTGGCAACGAGAGGTCTCTTCTACCTCTGCAGCCGCTGACCAAGGGAAGATTTCTGCTGCTAGAAAGCGTGCTTTACTTATTCGCTGCCTGGGAGCAGAGGGACAGTGTATATTCTATACATTACCATCACCTGATGAAACTGCTCTTACTGCTAGAAAGGACTTTTTCGTGCCAAGAGTAAATGTGGTTAGATATAAATTCCGCTAACGTGGACAGCATAATGGCGAATCCACAGAACAATTTGAGAGAGCTGGTTATTACCTGTGAGTTTGGGAATCTAACAAATGAAATGCTAAGAGACCAAACTCACATTGCGTTAGAGAGATTTAACCCTTGCAAAGGCTATTAGAGTTGCTAGCCAAATTGAAATAGCAGAGGCTAAAACTCTCAGTCATGGAACTGCTGGGAATGTTCAAACTGTGGCCTAATAATGCACAGTCACAGGCAAAATATAGTGCTAAGGAAAGGGATTCACTGCAAAACCATGCAGCACATACAAAAAAAATACTGCTTCTGCTGGGGTTCAACACAACACACTGCAAACTATGCTACATTTCCTGCAAAAGCTGTACAGTGCCACAAATGCTCAAAGTCAAGTCACTTTGCTAAGGTCTGATGTAGTTCTGCTAAAGATGTTCATGAAGTCACTACTACAAATGTTACAGTATTCAGTGTGGATAAAGCTGGTACATTTATTCCAGTCAAGTTTATATGCATTGTCAATGTCAATGCTGCTTCTCCTGACAAGGGACACTCCATTAACCTGATGCTTGATACGGATTCAGCTGTTTCTATACTACCAAAGGATATTTTCTTGAAATACTTTGCAAAAGATACATTTGTTGCACCTGCCCTGAGACTGGTTAGTTACTTAAAGGATCTAATCCCTGTGCTTGGTTGCTTGCCATTGACTGTACAATTTGAATCAAATACTGCAAAATGTGACCTTTCCATTGTGAATAAGGGTACTGCTATACTTGGAAGGGATCTCTTTGCTGCATTAAAATACAATTAGTGGATGGTCTCATTACTACAGCACCAGTGCCTGCCACACAGACTGTGTCTAAAATCTCACCACAAAGCAACACTGGGCTGTGCAAAGAACTTTGTGCACAAAGTTAAGTTGAGGCCAGATGTAAAACCAGTACGTCAGAAATTGAGGTGATTGCCCTACACTACAGGGAGACTGTATCACAGGAACTAAAGAAACTAGTAAAGGAACATGTGATTGAAAATCAGAATCCTCCGAATGGGTTTCACCAATTGTTGTAACAAGGAAGAAAACTGGAGGCATATGATTGTGTGTTGATCTCTGTGAACCTAATAAAGCAGTTTTTATGGATAATCATCCCTTGCCACACATAGAGGAAATATTTTCAGAACTCTGAGGAGCAAAATTCTTTTCTACTCTGGATCTTCAGAGTGCTTATCATCAAGTATTTCTGCATGAGGAAAGCAGAGACCTCACTGCATTTATCACCCATGATGGTTTGTTTCGGTTCAAGTGTGTACCTTATGGGCTTCAGCCTGACCCTGACTAGGCTGTTACACAAGCACCTACTCCATCTAATTTCCAGACCTTGCCAGCTTTCTTAGGTCTTGCTTCATTGTATTTGAAGTTTATTCCAAACTATGCCTTAGTTGTGGAACCACTTAGAGCATTACTACGTGGAACTTTGAGTCTGGTTTGGTCAGAGACTGCTCAACGTAGCTTTGAAATAGTGAGACAGTTAATTGTGAACAGTCCAGCACTACCCACTATGGTCACTACAGATGCTTCAGACTATGGCATTGGGGCAGTTCTCACACAGATCCATGCTGATCATTCAGAGAAAACTGTTGAATTTGCATCCAGGATACTTACAGAGACAGAGCGTAAGTATTCCACTGTTGAAAAAGAAGCATATGTTTGGGCAACAGAAAAATGGAGAACCTACTGTACCTATGGGCTAGAGAATTTACCTTATGCACGGATCATAGCCCTTTAACTACACTGCTTACAACAAAGGAACTAGGAAGAGCTGGAATGCGTATAGCTAGATCAGTGGTCCTCAAACTTGGCCCTCCAGCTGTTAAGGAACTACAAGTCCCACAATGCATTTGTCTGACTGTGGCTGTCAGACTCCATCATTGCATTGTGGGACTTGTAGTTCCTTAACAGCTGGAGGGCCAAGTTTGAGGACCACTGAGCTAGATGGTCAGCAAGGCTACTGAATTTCAACTACAAAATGCAATACAAGCCAGGTTTGAAAAACGTTACTGCTGCTTCTTTGTCACGGTTACCTTTACCTGCAGCTTCTGATAAACTGGATGAGGACATATACGTTGTAGCATTAACTAATTTACTATCATCTACAGCTGCTGATTTTAAGCAAGCTTGCCTCACATGTCCAATCCAAGTAGAACTATGGGACATCTTATAAAGCAAAAAGCCAAATGCTGAGAAGGAACTCAGTCCTGATCTTCAATCTTACTACAGGATTAGACATGAACTGTCATTAGTAGATGGACATGTTGCCTGTGGAACTCACCGCTTACTGTTACCAGAGACCTTGTGAGCAAAGCTCATACAACTGAAACAATAGAGTCATCAATGAATTGTACATACAAAACAAAGACTACGAGAACTATACTGTGGCCAGCAATGGATGCCGATGTGGTAACCGCCATACATTCTTGTGTTAATTGTTAGAATCATGACAAAACAGCACACACACACCATCACTTCAGTCAGTACCATTCCCTGATTCAGCATGGGAAAAAAACTGGCTATTAATATTGTGGGTCCTTTTGCAGATTCTCCCATAGACTGCAGATTTGCTATAACCTTGACAGACTATTACAATAAATGGCCTGAAATTGCATTTGTTTCTCATATAACATCAGCTCCAGTAATAACATTTCTGTCTACAGTCTTCAGAAGAGAAGGTAATCCAAAGGAGTTAATATCAGGCAATGGACCACGGTTTGTTGTTTGAAATCTTTCTGAGAGAGAGGAATAGGAAATCTTCAGTGTATTGCCCGCCCATAAGTAAATGGAGAAATTGAACAATTCAACCGAAGTCTGAAAGAAGCACTGCAGACAGCAAACATCACTGGGATATCTTTGAAAGTATTTACAACAGAGTTCCAACATAGCTACAGAGCAATCTACCATGCAACAACTCAATTATCTCCATCTGAATTATTTATTACATGGCAGACAGATGCACACTAAGTTACATGTTGCAGACATCAAACTTCCACTAAATACTATTCCTACAAAATCATCTACTGTGGACATTCTCAACAAACCAAATGCAAGGCTTCTACTGACCAGGAATACTGAAACAAGGACAATCTAAATCTACTACACCACTTAAAGTGAGACGCCAGCGAGAACCATAAACATATGAATTGTCTGATGGACACATATGGAATGCAAGTCGTCTTACCCCTGCTAGATATGACTTTCGAGAAGCTCCATTTATGAAGGACATTTTCCTACTCCTGATGCCAACAGCAATACGCCTAAAGAATGTGAAACTATTAAGCATACTGAGAGAATCAGAAAACTACCTACTGTACATGGACTATGTGATGTGATGGATGTATATTATTGCTGTAAGATGCATACTGTTGTTGTTTATTACATTTGCCCAAATGCTTTCCTACTATAGGGGGGCAATATGTGGTGTTTATACAAATGGTCTGCAGAGGTCACTATGCACAGGCATATGCTGTGTATACACAGTACTGTCTATACTGTTTAAGAAGGATAGAGTTTATGTTACTGTTTTGTAATGGCTGCATGAACCTGTTAATAAAGCCCTGTTATACTCTGCTCATCCTCGGCTATCAAAAAACAACAATAGTGACTACAAACAGTTAATTAATTCCTAATGCCGGGAAAAAATGTATCCTTTTTTCAAAACAGCATTGTGTGCACAGATTTAAAAATTAAACATTCCTTACAAAACTGTACGTTGTACACCTTTAAATTATAACTGTTTGAGTGCCCCCTCGCTAATTTTGTTGTAAGATTTACTGGCAATGTTTTTGCTGGTAAGTTTAGAATTCCTAATTGGTCTGCCCCTGACCCAACTCCTATCCACCCTAAAGCCCTCTCCCTGCTCTTCTAAACTCTGTCCACTCACCTAAGCCAAAGAGCAGCAGTCCATTTTTGGCTGAGCAGGCCCCCAAAAAGTCATGGCTCTGCCCTCCAAATGTCACAACCCAGCCTGAAATGGCACAACCCCACCCATTCCCTTACATCCTTGGCCAGTAAGGCCTGAAGAAAAAGGTGGCAACCCAATATGCCCCACATAACATCATGCTCATAGACAGACTGGACTCTTCTTGAAGTGGAATTATAACACAAGGAAGGCTCAAAGAAATCAGTCATCTACTGAGGCACCCAGAGGGACAATGGCTGGTCAGACATAGCTAAAATGGGAACAGAGTCACCACCACCTTCACATGGACTAACAGGAACCTTTATTCCTGAATACATCCACTTGAAATTTGCCTCTTGTGGAAAAGTGGTTAAACGTTTCCTGGCATCAAACTGGACCATTGTAGACAATATGATGCATATTAAATGGAAGATATATCTCAAAAAGGAGAACGTCATAGGTGTTTTGTGCATTTTTGCACTTAATCATAGATCTATATACAGTAAGTAACTGTAGTCTCCCTAAAGATGAAGGTCTGGGCGTCTTTATATATTTATATATACCGGGTGCCATTTAATATAGGATTTATTAGTTCTGGGATGGGAAAGAAGTGGCTCATCAAATTCCATAGAAGGCTATGAGTTCAGCAGCTGTAGGCTGCATGTTGTATATCACTGGCACAGGTCTATCGCCTGTAACATCCATGTGTGTGTCCAGTCAACCACTTTTGACCAAAAGCCCCAGCCCTGGTGATTGTGCCTAACCTCTACATGTGAATCTGTTAGCTTGCAATATGTTCCTTTGTATCCCCTGACCCAATGCAGTTTTGACTTAAATTGTCTATTGCATATGCTCCATATACTATTTTGCTGCAGTCTTTCACTATTTATGATGTTTGTCCAATTAATCTAAAGCCTTTAAAATGTAACTCTTACAATTTTATAACTAATGTAAAATAAATGCAGATATTTAAAAGTGCTTAGACAAAGATATTTACAAACAGTGCATCATTTCAATTTGGAATATTTTTTATATTAGCAAAAATTGTCACTAATGCTGGAGAATTTTCTGCGCAAGTGGAGATATGCCAATTTGTCATTTATCACTAGGCTATTTAACTTAATCTTTAAAGTAATGAGTCCATTGTGGTTGTATTTGAAATGCTTGGCTGGCTGTAAAAACTCAGCCAACACCTTTGTTGAAAATGATCAATTGATGCATAGATTTATATTGTCTTATAATACATTCTTTCAGCTTGACTGATTACACTATTATTTTGCTTGGTGAGACAGGACACTCTTCACACAATTACATGTTAACATTCTTGTGAAAGAGCCTTAGCCTACTGTCTATTTTATATGCTCACAATTATTCTGTTAGAAAAGCAAGTTTCAGCTCTCTTGGCACATTGAAGTTGATTTTTGTCTTGCAGTCCTGTTTATGGGAAAACCTTATACCTAGGGGTTGAAATATAATTTCCCCCAGTTATTTTCCATCTGCTGCTACACATTTTACTGTTTTCCATCTCTGTCTGGCTGTGGTAGTCTAAATGACTATAGGAAATTTCATTGCTTTTACCTTTCTACCCAAACTATTTTCAAGCCCTGCCAAAAGCTCTTTTTACATTTGTTGTTAAACGTAATCTTTAAAAAAAAAAAAAATTTGAAAAAAAATCTCAATATCTGTACAATATACAGTACTTTGCCGATTTCCTCCATCTTGTCCTCAGAATTGAAGCTTATCTTATTATTAGGAGAGGACAGAGGCAGTTCCTTTTATTGAGCAGGTTTGGATACAAAGCCCAAAGGATTCCTCTAATCTTGATGCATGTTACCCCACAAGAGAAACTTTTTGGTTGAGATTCATTTGCGGTATTTTCTTTTTAGTCATTTTATTTCTGATAAACATGTGGGAGGGACAAATTGCCTGGATGTGGAAAAGATAACTTGTGTCTAATGCATTTGTTATACTTTGAAGATCAAAGTATTGCACCCAAAACTCATCTGGTTTCCCATTACTTCACTACATTATTTATTGTTTTCCTGCCATACAATGAATTCTAACTACATGAAAATAAAACGTGCAGCTGGGAAAATGTTGCAAGAATTTTTTTTAAAAAAAGGCTTAATTTGTGTGTTACTAAGTGATAACGATGAAGAATAACATCTTAAGTATTCCTCTGCTATTTTGCTTTGCACTACAGTCTGAATATTGAATATCTCATTACAGATTCCATTGCAGTTCCACAGTTACAGACACCTGGAGAGGTTTTAGTAAAACCTATTTCTATCACAGCCACAGTCAGACAGATGATTGACTAGCACAAGTATGGCGGCACTGAGCACTGCTACTGATATTCGCATATCTCATGCAGGTTAAATATTATGTTCGTGCATATGTTCATTTTGGGCCAGCTATGAACAGACCATGTTCTTGCTATCATATACAGTTTGGGTTTTTTCCATGACAGTTAAATGTTTATATATATTGATGGGAAAACTGCTAAGCAAACTGAGATATTGTATGTTTCCAGTGATGTGCCTGCTTGTCAATTAGTTTCTGAAATGAATTGCCTTCTATCAGAAATATGAAATGTGAACTCTTCAGCTGTTAGGTAATCATTATCCCAGAATTTTTAGCCAGTTGAACAATCATGGGTTTGTCATCCCTCCTAAGCAGGGAGTTTGAATACTTATCACTTAGGGGCATATTTGTTAAGGTTAGAATGATAAACCAAAATTTTTGGCCAAAACTCAAATTTAAATCACCAACTTGAATTTGCATTCAAATGTGAGAATTATCACACCTCTATCCTGAAAACAGTTCTGATTCAAATATTTGCCACCTAAAACCTGCCAAGTTCATTTACAAGTAAATGACAGAGGTCCAGCGAACCATTTGAAGATGTGAAGCTTGATTCAAATCGGGTTTGAATTTTTGATCAAATACTGTATAAGACATTTGAGATTTTCCTTAAATACCTTCCCATTCTAGTTGTGAGTACATTCAAATTTATTATGGTTAAAAAAAATTCATATAACAAAATTCAACCTGCCGCTATTGTTGCTGTCTGGAGATAAAAAAAAAAGTTCAGAAAATGGAATTGTACAATGAAGTCAATTTATATGATATCATTTGAATAATTCATTATGGAAAATGAGTTTATTAATTAACTATTATGGAGCAATAGCACTGATAATTATATGGAACTGCACAATTTTCAACAGATTTTATGTCCATGATGCAAGGTTTCAGTTGTCTATTAAACATGACAAAGGTTTTAAAAACAATTCTGTATACTTATGGCACAAAAGCAATTGTATAACTAGCTAAATGTTAATGCTCTCTTTGATACACGTATCAGGGAAAGAAAAAAGTAATTTGTAAATCAAGGTTCATAAAAAGAGCTCAGAAAGACATTTTAATTTAACTTGGGGGCCTATTTGGCCAATAATTACACAGTAACATGTACTGTTCACTGGCAAATTAGTAGTTTCTGACTGTTCCTCTTTCATTACTATAGTTTTACAGTTTCAATACATTTTCTTTTACTTTACAGGATGAAAAGCATTTTAAAACCAATCAATGTCTCTATATCAAAATGGGCTAATTGTTAAGTGGCAACTATTTTCAGCAGTTCAACTAAAGAAAGGGGGTAATGGACTTTGAGTCTCATTTCTCAACTTCAAAGGAACAAGTAAAAAATTGCAGGGTCCTTCCAAGAAGTGCTTGCATAAGTGGGATCCATTTCTGCCAGAATGAACATTTGGTGCAAGGTGATTTGGTGCAAGGTGATTTGGTGCAAGGTGCAGAGCTATTAGGTGATTAATACAGGACTTATTGGGGCCTTGCTGCATTAAGAGTTAGATGCAACTTAGGGACCAAACATAACAGTATACAAAATATAAAGTACCTTATGGCCTTTTTTCTGTATCTTTTTAAAACTAATCCTAGTATATGTAAATGATATCCTTATAAACCGTACCTATTTATTTTATCATTTCAAATAATGCGTATGGTCTCTTTATAGGGTCATGGAAGCCCTTGGCGACTATCTAAATTTTGCTGTATACACTATTTTATGATAATTTATAGTATGTTCAGCAAAGACACTAGATCCCTCACTGTAGGTGAACCCTTCACTTTATAAAAAATGAAAAGGTCCAGTCTTCAAGCTTTTTGTACATTTTTGGGTCTTTGGATAGTATTATTGGATAGGATAAACTATAAGGTATAGTCCTGGCAATAGACAATAGAGAGGCATAATTGCTGAATATCTTGGGAAGTGAAGATAGATTTATTTCAACTGCAGCATACGTCAATGGGAGCACACTATACTAATAGAGGTGAATTACCAATCTACAATGCACAATTTTTTTCACTAGAATTCCACCATATCTTTGATGTGTACATGATTTTGCACCATGATTTGTAACTCAGCCTCCAGCAAAAGGTGTGTAGCTGGGTGGATCAAATATTAACAATGAAAGGGAGCGAGAGCTAAGTGCAGAAGAAATCCTATATTTCTATACCTTTTCACTGGGGAGATAGTCTTCAAGGTACACCCTGTGTCTAATTCAAATTTCAAGGTGCACTGCAGAGAAGCACAACTTCTTTCTCTGTGGTGTTGTGGTGTTTCCATATGTGTAATTGTGCTTGCACACAAACTTTGGAACTAGGAATGCACTGAATGCCATGTTTGGTTTGGAGAGGCCAAATCCAAATCTTGCAAAAAAAAAACAAAAAAAAACTGAAGGTGACATTTTTTTCCACATCTTGCTCATTTGAATTTGCAAATTAGGGTTGCCCTCTGTTTTAAAATCCAATGACAAAATCTAATGGGTGAATTCAGTATTCACCCAAACCCCAAAAGTATAGAGTTGGTGCTTCATTACATAAAATACACGATTTCCTTCTGACTTCTATTTACAAGAATATACTGAATTCTGCATTGCCTGGAACAAAGAAAAAAAGAGAAAAGGTGACAGAGTAGTTGAGAGAGTTGTTATGTCTGTCACTGGGATTGGCTGTGGTTATTACACTTATAACTAAGTGGCAGGCCCCTGATATTGAACATTTGTCTTGTGCCTACCATGTATAGTATGATCTGGGAAATCACAAAGGAGAAGTTCTTTTCTACTCTATTGTGTTAGCTCCTAGCCAGGAGCACTATGTTAAATTCAATTTCACTGGTTATAAAAGAAATTTCATTTGCACTTGATCGTATCTTCTGTTTTCCTGACATTTTTTTTTCCTTTTCAGAAGTTTCCCATGCTTCTTGCTTAGTTCTACCAGACAACTGTTCTTCTTTTAACCATTGCAATTTTGACTGTTGTTGCCAACTCTCCCTTTTTCTTAGGGACAACACCTATTAAAAGATGCCCAGTTATTTTTATCCCTGTGGATATTCAAGTTTTTTTTAAAAACTGGTAGAGTATTTCAATGTACAGTACCATGATCAAAATACCATTCAAGAATCTATAATTACTCTATGTTTAATTAAGAAAATATGAACCATGCCTTTGAGGAACCACATAATTTCATCAGTAAACTGCACCTATGCACTAAAACTTTCTAAAGTAAGAACAAACTTAACTGTGCAGTTGAAGTCAAAGGCCACGTGTTTTTGAGGCATAATGAAATGAGCTGGGAGGCATGCACAGGGAAATTTTCGGTGCAGGAATATTGGAGAGTAAGAAACACCCATTAAGCAGGCTTTGATTCCCCTAACCATCGCCATATAAGATGATGTGTGAAAATTCATAAGTAATAGATGACTCAAATTATTCTCTAAGTGTAGTATCCAGGGAGACAGTTTATTTCGCTTTCTCTTTGATGTCTTTTTGTGCAGTGATGGATGAAAAATCTACATAATTTTCTGATTAACAGAAGGAAAAAAATATTTTTTTAAAAGGAATCCTCAACACCATCATTGTGTCCCACTGCCGCCAATGTTCTTCACCCTCCTGTTCAGATTTCATCCTCTTCCTGTTTCTCCAAGGCCTCCAATTTATTATGTGCTCCTCCAGACTAGGAGTCTATGCTTTTTTGCATATTTTACTATATTCTTTTGCTCATTTCACACCCTCAGCTTTCCATACTCTTTACTCCCCATTGGTTACTTTTCATCCCCACTCTCCCCACTTCTTTTCAGTTTGCCCTTCCAATTGGCCTCCCAATTATCACCATTTTTATATTTTTGAATGCTATCCTCAACTTCATTCTGTTTGACCAAATCTCCTAACTGCCACAATTAGTTTGAGCTCCACTTTCTTCCCTATCTATTGCTGATAAGTAACAAAAAACAAAACTGGTAAGTAGCATAAACTAGAATACAAACTTGTTTCACAACCCTAACAGGCAAGTATTCTTCAATTTGATTGCCCCAAGTAACATTAACAGAAAACCTGGAAAGTCTACAAAAAAAGCAGCCAACATATTGAGCAATTAAGGAGTATAATGCTGATGAAAGCTCCTTGGGATGATAGCCACCAGTTCAATATAAGAGACTTCCTAGAGGCAATTCCAACTGATTTTTTATCCTTACTCCTTTTGGGAAAAGTTTTTTTTTTTTGCTTTTTTCATGTTGTTACACATCTGAGAATTAGCTCTTTCTTAAACACTGTCTCTTTTTCAATCATAATAAATGTGCACATTTTAAACTGTCACAACAGCAGCCTCTTTGTAGGTTATAATAATGTATGTATGTAACAAAGACTTTTCTAAATCCTTACATATTAACTGAAGGTGGCCCAAGGGTTGTTGCAACATATTTAAATCCTGTTGCTAGGCTTCAGATCTATTTTCAGATATTCAGTGGGCATTGAGAATCAATTCTTTAATAGAGCAACATATGTTCAATGCTTAAATGGTCACCTATTCATTAGAATGATTGGGATTAGAATGGGATTTATATGGCCCCAGTCTCCCCATTTGTTTCTGCAGGCCTTGTATGACATCATTTTAGTATCATTTAACCTTTAAATATGCAGTATTTTGGATAACTGGTCTGTAAAATAGAAAAAGTGGGATAGTGTTGAACTAAATGGATTACAAAAACGAGTTTTCCTTGCAAAGATACATATAACTATTCAATGTCAACCTACAGTACTATGAAGTGCTGAATTCTGGAACTTGCAATCCTTATGGCTTTCTAGAGATTCTGAGTTATCACACACTATGAAAAAGATAAATAAAATAATAAAAAGGTGATTACAGGGGTATTTTATACCCTTTTCGTGAAAAGTCAAAAGAATCTACCTTTTAACTACCAAGAATAATGCAACATAACACACAGGCATAAAATGATTTCCGTTTCATCATTGTGTCATTTATATTGTGGCCAAAGCTGCATGCAATAAAGATAGCTTCTACTTTTATGCATACTATATCAATTTATACCACAAAATGTTTCTCAAAGGCACAATTAGCATTTCCGCCATCTTTTTTAATCACCTTGCCCCAAGTTTTTTTTTTTATTGTTTCACTTTAACAAGAAATAGTGGGGTCATAGAGGGTTATTCCCTTAATCGGGGCTTAGATGGCTCCTGTTTCTGTTACAGCAAATCATGTGCCAGGAACCAGTAGAGTCTGCTGTTTGCCATAAATGCCTGGACCTGTGCGAGTGATTAAGAGCCAGGTGGCAGTAACTTTACTGTTCAGTAACATCTGTTGAAAATATCGTATTTAAGCAACTAGCTGTAACCAGGCCATGTGTTGGAGATATCACATTCACTGGATTATAATAGCATATAAATGGTAGCAGTTCAGATCATACCTAGTGACAAAGGTGGAAGAAAGGGTGATAAGAGTGCAGGAGTGAGAAAAAAAAATCAGCACCAGCTCATTTTGTCAACAGAAGGGAGCTTTTAATGAGTGGTGAGTTCATTAACAGGGCCAATGTTCCATTAATAATGTTGCTGCAGCAGCTTTTTCCTTCACTGATACTTTGCTTCATTAACCCGTTCCTCCTTCAATACTTAAATCTTGTGGCTTCGTTAACTTTCTATGAATCAGTGGTGGCTAATCAGAGACATGCCAGCTGTTGCTCAGAAATCATTCCCAGCATCCTCTGATAGCCAAACAGTGGTGGAAGATGCTGGGAATTGTAATCCTATGAAGATTAGCAGCACGTTACAATAGCACAGATCTTTTTCTCTATTTTTTTTTTTTTTAAACTTGAGTCCCCAGAACTACATCTCCTTGCATTCTTCACCAGTATTATCATACAGGGAGTTGTGTGTGTCTAGCAACCTCCATGGACTCAAACGTTAAGAAACAGGGATGTAAAATTTGCCCAAACTCATAAAAATTGTCTAAAGTTACCCATTAATGATACAAATTTTCTTGTGGCAAAAAAACACTGATCCCATGTTTACTATGTACAATGTGACAACTTGTATTGTGGTAATGAGCGTTATTTACGCAGG
Source organism: Xenopus borealis (assembly GCA_024363595.1). Taxonomy (NCBI): domain Eukaryota; kingdom Metazoa; phylum Chordata; class Amphibia; order Anura; family Pipidae; genus Xenopus; species Xenopus borealis. The sequence goes on along the minus strand of CM044438.1, from coordinate 79,044,342 downwards.
CAGGGCAGTTAATTGCAACATGCTCATTTCTTGCCTTTCATTTAGGCCAAATGCATAATTTGCTGTTAATCTTGTGAATTTTTTTTGCTTTTTGCGCTATTGCAGCTGGCCATCCAAATGAGCAGTTTATATAAAACTGTATTAGCAATTTATGAAAGTATTATTAAATGTAATTATGCAGTGGTGTAACTACTCCCTGGTGGGCCCCGGTACAGGATGGGCACCTGGGCCCC
>CM044438.1:78946749-79042350 GCA_024363595.1 Xenopus borealis | reverse complement strand
TAGGCCGGAGAGGAGGAGGGAGGGGAGTATGGGGGGGGGAGGCATTTGGGGCCGACAGGGTTTCCTTCTCCTTCTCCTTTACCTAAACCTGCTACTGGCTACTTTTTGGCATAAATCATTATCACTATAATATTTTCTGGTGCAAGTCACTATCGATGTTTAGTGCACATTAGTAATCAGATGAGGCAAGTGGTTTTTAAACATTAACAAGTCTGTTCATACAGTACCATTCAAGGCAGCCTTAAGAAAACTGGACTGCAGAAACTGCCCAAAAAAGCAGAAATTGATTTCTATTTAAGTCTTAAGTAAGCAATATACTGTCCTCTTTTATGCAATTTGTTTATAAATTACCTTAATTGACTTGGGGCAATATGAACAGCATTGATTTTAGGCTGTTTTGTGGTGCATAAATGCATATGCCATCAGAAAAATATGCAGCGGTTAAAGCATATTCATAACGTTGGTTCCATTCTGATCCTTCAAACTATAAGTGGTGCATGAAATTGGCACTAAAGACAGGACCATTTTTCACTTTCTTCTCAATATCCTTTTATTCATGCTACTTCTTTTGTTCAGGCAGTGATAGTGGAACATTTCACTTTGGTATTTTTTATATTGCTCAAAATACAACTCTAATTTGAAAAGTTTAGCTTTATTTTCTGTTTATCACCTGTGGTAAATGGCACCTGTATTCTATTTCATATATCCCCACTCCCATGGCCTCAAGGCAGAGAGAGAGAGAGAGGTTAATAAAACATACATATGAGTGCCAATACCCACTGGAATCTACTATGAGTGATCTGAATATGCAGTTACGTACCCTTAAGCAGCAGATCATTCATTTCTGACTAAACCAATGAAGAAATATATCAAATAATGCCACTGGTCCCTTAAAGCAATAAGAAAATAGACAACCTTAAACTCAGTCTATATTATTGTGGAAACATGTTTGCAGCTATCGGATCTTTAAAGGTAGCGAAGGCTCTAGTATGAAATAGAGTTATTTTAATTTGTAAGTGCTAAAAACAACTGGTTTGCTGGACAACTTCCCCTGTACAGAAGCTATATGCATAAGATCATGATCCTGCAACAGCCACATGTTCTTTAAATAAAACAGTGTTTTTACATTTTGAGAGGGAGTCCTCCTTTCCCCTCTTTTTTAATTTTGAATGATTTTGTAGTTGAAGGAAGCACACCAAACTCTTTGGAGCCCAATCTCTGATTTACGGTGGCGCCAGAGGTCTCAATAGATTTATCTTTTCTGCCAAATTTAGCCCTTCCACACAGCAACACTTTAAATCAGCCTAGTTGACTCTACAATATGGTTGTCCAAATTTGACAAAAATATTCTGGACCGGCAACCTTGCTGAGAAAAAGTAATATTTTCATGTATTTCCAGCTTTAGGTTTGAGTCTATCCCAAAACTAGGAAGACTTATATTTCTAAAGTGCTTCATACAAGTAAACAAATAATGCATGTGGAATCAAACATATTTTTTCTGCCAAACATAAGACTCAGTTCATTTGCAGTCAGGCTGAATATACTGTAGATTGGGTGCAAGCATTCAGGTACAATTATATGCCCCAGTCTCTTCAACTATTTCATCTTATTCTCCTTCTCTCCATCCTTGACTGCAATGTTCTGCTTTCCTCTTCTCACTGCTTTGTGTGAAATGGCACACAATTCAGCCAGAAATAAACTACTCAGGAATAAACACATCCCGCAAAAAAAAAAAATATGTAAGAATATTCTTTCCCATTAAAACATATTCCTATTTTAAAATATTAGTTAATTAAGTTGTTTTTTGTTTGACATTTATTTTGAAAGTTTGAAATAAGGGTTAAAAATCCCAGCTGTTGAGAAAAGAATATTTCAGGTAGGTGCATGCACACTATTCACTGTAGATAGAATTTAGCAGAGTAAGATTTACAGCTAACATCATTGCATCTGAGTTAAGCTGGTACAAATCCAAGTGTTGGTTTCTTGTGACATGAAGTTCTTTTTCAATCTCTCTGTGCCCCAAGCAGCCAAATTAGATTGTAAGACCTATAAGGCAGAGGCATGCATCTGAAAATGTTATATACACAGCTGCAAAAAGAACAGAACTTTTCTCTTTATTAACAGCATATCTGGAGAATATTGCATTCCATTACATTAACTTCTTGATTTCATCTTAGAAACACATCAGGGAATAGCTTAGATAATTAATCTTCTTTTAGATAATCGGCTACAAGGTAATGGTCTTATAACCAAGCCCCTTGCAGAGCAAACAGTCCAAATAATTTTGAAGAGACAGGACATTCATGCAGCCCTTTAAAATCCCATACCTGCATTACAGTACCCTGGAGCTGCAGAACTACACAATATAATCGAATATCTTATAAATGCTATTCCAGACCTGAAAAGATGTTTTGTTTTTGGTGTTCCTAAGAGCAATACTGGTTAACCTTGTTTCCTAGCAGAGAAGGCAGTTGATATTAAGGACAACATCTTCATCTTACCACGGATTATAAAGTCTATAACAAAATTAAGTATTAATAACAAAACAATAGCAACAGTAATAACTCAAAACCCACCCAGCTTAGCTTACATGAGATTTCTGGTTTATTTTACTAATGCCAACTACAGTACAGGGAGGGGGGTAAGATTCACTGGTGCATTCTACTCGAAAGGGTGCACAAAGGACACACCTCTTTTCCATTATGTGTAATGGTGTTTCTAACGTTGAGATATATTGCACCACTAAATATTGCTTTATCTGCTGTTGCTATCTCTTCTATCCTCTTATTTAGCAATTGTCAGTGCTAGTACTTTGTCCATGACTCCCTCCAATCAAGCACCTCCATTAGTTGTTATTTAGTACTCTTATTAACTTTGTTTACACTCATAGCCAAAATGTGGGGCTTCAGCTACATTTAAAGAATTTTTTTCTCCAACATTCTTCTTCTGGTTAAGATCTTTCCTCGATTCCCTCACCCACTTGAGTGATAACTTCATTGATCACATATGCTCAAGATTTGGCTCTATTTACAGCTTGACTTTCCCCTTTCCTGACCACAATCTGCTAGCCTCAACTTGCACCTCTAGCCCCTTCACAGCTCTTTAGACATGCACATACAAAACATGCACAACAATGAGACAAATTACTTTGGAGTAGACAGTTCAGACACAGAAGACAGCTTTTGACTCCTTGGATCAATTATTAACAATAGACCCTGCTGTCAAGAAATATGACACAGATTGGCACTTGGTAGAGCAAAGATGACAAATTTAGTAAAGATTACAGATATATTGATGTCAATGAAAATAAGGATCACTGTCCTGGCTATGGTATTTTCTGTCATTCTTTGTGGATGTGAGAGCTGGACAATAATAGGAAAAGTATGTACAGTGAACAAACATTACTGCAGCACACATCAAGTCTTGATAAAGGGCCTTCACAAATTCATATACATTTTTGGCCATCCTCTTTTCTCTAACCATCTTCTCCTTTATGCTCAAGATGTAGCTATTTGTCCAACTTCCCTGTCCCCTTTCCTGACCCTAATCTGCTCATATCAACATGTACCTCAAGCCCCTTCAGAGCTCTGTAAACATACACGTACTCTGACCTGCAAAATCTACATGTGACATTTGACTTCTTTTTTTTACTCTAACAACTTCCCAATATCTGCCCTTAAGGAGCTTGTCCTTACCAAGTTAAGACACTCAAAACACAAAGAGTTCAAAACTAGAGGTTGCCAAAAGTCACATCATTTTGAGCACCACCAGCGAAAAAAAGTCATAATCCAATTTTTGAAGATTCTAATATGCACTGCTCTCCTATATAGTATCACAAATTGTCACTTTATAAAATACCTGCACAACTTATCTTTAATTCATTAACCTCTCCTTCTTCATCCCATTCATGTACTTCAGTACACTGCTCAAGATATCGCTGAGCACTTCAGAAGCAATAGACCCAACGCTACATGGCACCAGGCTCCAGTGCAAAAAACCTTCACCCAACACTTTCAACCCAGCTGTCCCCCCACCCAAGGGTATGTAACTTGAGGTAGGAAAATGGCTGGGGAGGGGGGATTCCTATACAGTGGACCCAACTGTTCACCCCCCCTGCAGGGTCTGCTTCCTCTATCCACTAAACCCGTGAATATACCATATAAATACAAGAAATTACATTACTCAGTATTATCCTACGAGCCACTTCCTTCCCTTAATATACAAGTCTCATTGCATACTTCCACCCTTGGCCAACGAGACAATGCATCTGATTCCAATACCACCTATAAAACAACAACTAAAATATAGAGCTCATCCAGATTTCTTTTTTAAGCCATTTCTCTGTCATTAGGTAATTTCTAATTGCATATGCCAACACAACATTATGTTAACCTTGTCTAAAACAGATTTGATTCTTTTCCCCCACCCAACACACTTAACAACCTAGAAATGTCTATTACAGTTAACAACTCCACTATCACCACCTCTTGGGATTATGTTTCATTTTGGCCCATCCTTCATTTCTCATATCGAGTTAATAACTAATTAAGGTCACTTACCTCTATGAAATATTTCTAAAATATGATTTTTTTATCACATGCCTGAAAATTCTAATTCACTCATTATGACATGTATTGACTACTTCAACTACCTATTGATTGATCTTCCCCTCAAGAGATTATTCCTTCTCCAGTCTATATCAAATACAGTTTTCAAGCCCATACCTCACCACATTTTCACATACAGTGCATTATTATAACAGATGTGTAAAACGCACCAGGGCAAACAGTGGTCTGAGGCAACATAGGATGTTCCTTTTACAAACAGTATTTTTTAACACAAACTGAAAAGGGTATTTAAAGAATAGTAACAAATACATGATTGGATTACAGTAGTTGTTCACCTTCAAACATTAATTTCAGTTCAGCTGTATTCAGCAGAAATAAATTAGTTTCTAGATTTATTTTTCACCTTCTTATTTATTTTGGAAGTAGCTATGGGAGCAGGGACACGGATACTGATGTGCAGGCTGGCCTGAAACTTCCACACAAGCTTGGCTGTTCGTGGGTGGGTTCAGGTTAAGGTCCTCCTTCCAAACTTACAAGGCATAGTTGATAAAATTCCACAGTGTCTCAAAGACACAACAGATTTTTTAAACCGGTTAGAAAATATTGGCATCATAGACCCAGATTGGTTCGTATGCAGTAAAGAAACTTTACTGGCTAGACATTTTTACACACACAACCATAATGTTTCGCAAATAAGATGGCAAATACTTGAAAAAATTGTGGCAACACAGGGAAATGAAATGAAACTGGCTCTTCTCAAAAGAGAAGCATTCTGGATGTGGAAACTTGAGACTGTACAACCAAAGGGTTTGAATGAGAATTTTAGCTTGACTTGTTTTTTATAACCATTAGGCAGGGATTTCATGGAAAGGTGAGAGGTGCAGTTCAACTACATACAAATTGTATGTCAATACTGCATACGGTCACTTTACACCTCTCTTCGACATGAGGAAGGGATGTAATATACAGAAGAAATGTTACTGCTAGAACCCATTTCCCAACATAAAGTGTAAATTTTACTTGAACTTGTGGCATTGGTAAATAAAAAAAATTATTTCAGATTTGATGATAAATGTTATATACAAACCCAGGGCACAGCAATAGGAATTACATTTTGCTCCCAGCTATGGATAATAATATTGTATGTTATTACAGATTTGTGGATGACCTATTCATAATCTGGATTTCCACAGAAACAGAATTACTTATGTTTTTGAATCATCTTAATGAACAACAAACAAAGGGATGGAAAAAGGATATCTTTTGTTATAGATAATGGGGTACTAAGAAAAAAAATTGAGAATATAATCAGAAAACAGTGAAAGCTGATATTTGAACACAGGAAGCTACCACAAGGTTTCTAAGCACCCCTAAACATGGTACATTTTCATGTTTGAATTGCAGCAGTTCCAATTCTATTATAAAATGTGAATTCATTACACATCTCTTAAAGGGGCTGTCCACCTTCAAACAACTAGTTGTTTTCAGATAGATCAGCAGAAATAACAACTTTTTCCAATTACTGCCTATTTTCTAGTTGTAACCGTTTTTCTAATATTGAAGTGTAAAGTGTAATTTTTCACCTTCTAAAGCAGGTCTGGGAGGGGGGGGTCGCCAACCCCCCCCCCCCCAACTGTTCTAAACTGATACATTTAATGGATACATTTCTTATCTTTGTCCCTGCTGAGCAGAATCTCTGGGTTTCATTACAGGCAGCTGTTAGAATTGATACAATAGTTGCTAATACTCAAGAGATGCTGCTGTGAAATGTATCAATTAAATGTTGCAAAATTGTAACAGTTTAGAGTCTGCATCTGAATTACTGAGCTGCCAGACTCAAACACCAGAGACACCAACATTCAACTTTACACTTAGATTTTGGAAAAACAGTAAAAAAGATAAATAATGGAAAGTAATTGAAAAAAGTCTTTATTTCTGGGGAACAATCTGAAAACAACTGAATAGAAAAAAGTGTTTGGGAGGTGAACAACCCCTTTAAATAAAATGAAACAGACAAAGTGTAAAGAACTTTTATGAAGCATACTGGGTTTCTAAAACAGTGCTGCAACATTTTTATCAAGCTGTTGCACCATTAACCCCTGGCCCATGTACCTTTATGGCGCCTGTGGTGATCTGAATGTGATGCAGCTGCCTCAGTGCAGTCTCCCGGTCCATGAAATATGAAGCCGCCAGTTGATGTAATGTATCTAGAGTAGGGGCAGATGTGTTCCCCCGTCCCACAGACTCGCGTTTCAGCTTACCCTTATCAACAAACATGGTGAGAGACTCCTCCCCTGGAAGGGAAATATGAATATGTTACCAACAATTGTAGCATCACCTTTTCACTACAACAATCTTTAGAAAGAGTGAAGCAATATAGATTATACTGACAGAACAACAATAGTCATAATATTTCATATATTGGGTGGGTTCAGGTTTAGGTCATTAGGGCATTTCTTGGATTCCTACATGGTTCTTTATGGCTATTTTGAGTTACAGGTGTCTGCATGTAAAATTAAGAAATGGGAGTTTTAATACAAGTTTGTAATTGGTGGTCCCACAGACTATTGTGTCTTAAAGGACAAGGAAAGGCAAAAAAGTGAAACCCAATTTTTACTTTCTTTAATGAAAAAGAAATCTATCTCCAATATACTTTAAAAAAAAATGTGTACCATTTTTATAAGAAACTCGACTGTATCAGTGAAATTCTCGTTTAATTTACTGCTTTGAATAGCAATTGTCAGATGGTCCCTAACTGCTGAGCAGGGAACAATCATACTTATAAACAGAAGGGGAGTCCCTGTCTTATTTCCCAGCCATGCAGAACTTCAGCAGCTTGCAGTCTGCATCTGTACAGATTTGTATTAGGATTGTATTTTTGCCCTTACATCCCCTTTAATGTTTCCAACTCCAGCTGCAGGGACAAAGATCATGGAGTCTGATTTAAACAGATAAACTGGGATTCTATTTGGAGGATTATTTTGCTGCAGCCACTGGTTCTGCAGAGTTGGAGAAAATTTGTATTATAACTATAAAGTCCACATTAGATTACATGACGACACTGGAGTGCAGTCTGGATATTCTGATTATTAAAGAGTATTGCTGTATTTATTGGCTTCTGTCAGATATTATTTGACTTGTGCTGTTTTGATAATTTATGATGATCCTTAAGCAGCCCTGATCATACTGAGCATGTGCGCAGTCTTGGTCTTGCAAAGATGTTAACTATACCCCCAAAATGAATACTTGAGCAACAGATTGTTTATATCAAATTAAGTGACATATTAAAGAATCTTATCAAACTGGAATGTATATATTCAAGTAAATATTGCCCTTTTACATCTCTTGCCTTGAACCCCCATTGGGTGATGGTCTGTGTGCTGCCTCAGAGATCACCTGACCAGAAATATTTCAACTCTAACTGTAACAGGAAGAAGTGTGGAAGCAAAAGACACAACTCTGTCTGTTAATTGGCTCATGTGACCTAACTTTATAGTTTGTTTGGTATGTTTGTGTGTGAATCATACAATCCTAGGAGGTTGTCCTTATTTTTTAAAATGGCTATTTTCTATCTATGATTACCCAATGGCACATGCTACTAAAAAAGTATATTATTAAGAAAATGGTTTATTTACATGAAGCAGGGTTTTACATATGAGTTGTTTTATGCAATATCTTTTTATACAGACCTACATTGTCCGGTATAGTTTTCCTTTAACAAAGTTACAAGATGACAGCCCCCTGTGCCTAACTTTGAAAGCATAAATCATTTGTTTGATTAGGCTTTGTGGTGCAGTAAGTATCATGTTTATGTTTAGTATACAAAATACAGTATTTCTAGCATTATTCTATTTGAGACTTTGCTTAAACTCTAACGTTGCAACTTATTTAAACAATATTGTAACCTGAATATCAATATACTGTAAAGCTTATATGATCTCTTCAAGATATATGTCAGAGCACACAAGGCAAGATCAATGGACAGGTTTTTGTAATGTAATGTAGTAGCAGGAGACTACTTGCAATTTAATAGGAAAATGGTGTACAGTATATGGCTATAAAATTTGAGCAGTTGAGAGAAGGGTCTTCTCTGTCTTTCTGAACCCAACTACAGTCTCCCTGCCAGGCAGGTTTACAAAGCAGTTAACAGATACACTGTAGAATACAAAAGTTTTAGTTTTGACTCAAAGTTAACAGAGGCAGCTTTATTCTGCCCCTGGTAATTGGCTGCTCTGTGCCACCTGAGGCAAGTTTCTCAATAACATTTGTAGGCATTGCAGGTTCACTGGTGCAAGAAATCATTGGTTCTAGCTCTTGTATGGCATCAATGTATGGCATCTATTTGATGTCAACTTTTTATTGTACATCTCACAGTTCCAGCTGTCAGGTCTTATATCTTTAGATTTTTCAGTTTTAGATTGCTATTACCAGGCTGTTGACCTTAAAGGAAAACTATACCCCCAAAATTAATTCTTGAGCAACAGTTTATATCAAATTAAGTGACATATTAAAGAATCTTACCAAACTGAAATATATATTTAAGTAAATATTGCCCGTTTACATCTCTTGCCTTGAATCACCATTTCATGATGGTCTGTGTGCTGCCTCAGAGATCACCTGACCAGAAATATTTCAACTCTAACTGTAACAGGAAGAAGTGTTAAAGCAAAAGACACAACTCTGCCTGTTAATTGGCTCATGTGACCTAACTTTATAGTTTGTTTGGTATGTTTGTGTGCACCGTTGGATCCTAGGATCCCATAAGGCTGTCCTTATTTTTTAAAATGGCAATTTTCTATTTATGATTAGCCAATGGCACATTCTAAAAAAAAAGTATATTATTATGAAAATGGTTTATTTACATGAAGCAGGGTTTTACATATGAATTGTTTTATTGCAATATCTTTTTATAGAGACCTACATTGTTTGGGGGGTATAGTTTTCCTTTAAAGGGGAACTATTACGAAAATGTAATATAAGCTTCAGCATATTGAAATCAGAAACGGTCTAAATACAACCAAATATTCTGTACCATTTCTGAAATAATCAAGTTTATCTTCACTATTCCTCTCTCAGCATCTGTTTCTCTTCATGCAGCAGTTGGGTGTCAGATATTCATTGACAGTTAAATCCAATATATCTTATAGGGGGGCTCAATTTTCCTAGAAGATGATAGAGCTCACTCTATTAAAATCACCAGACATCATGTCTCTCTACATGCAGGATTTGTGCAAAAGACAGTTTTTTTAGATTTAGATTGTGTTTGCCCTGGAATCAGTTATTTTAATGATCTCTAAGTTATCTGCTAAGAAAGGAAGCCCCCCTAAATGATATAATGAATCTAACAGTCCTCCTGCTTGAAGAGAGAATGAAGAGAAACAGATATTGATAGAGGGATAGTGAACATAAATTATTATTTCACAAATTATACTAGCAGTTAAGCAGGTTAAAAAAGTTAAAAGGTTGAACTTGATGGATGCGTGTCTTTTTTCAACCTAACTTACTATGTAACTATGTTATACAGAAATTTTAATTGATTGTATTTAGAAAGTTTCTAATATTTCAGTATGATGCAACTTATATAAAAATTCATTTTCATGATAAAAATTCATTTTCATGTCATGATTTCCATGACAATGTCAGTTAACCCTTGATTTACTGATACCTTGACTCTAAAAACACAGTTTCTGAAAGCCTGGTATTAGTAGTCTACAGCTGCCAACTTCTCAGAAATCACTAAAAATATTAAATGAATACATATTGCAAAGGTGCTTAGAGAAGCATTCTGGGTACATCAATGTTTCGAAAAAGAAGCCTGTGCCCAGCCTACAGTTATTCCAATGAGATCTAAGAGAAAGGGTATAACTGCAAGGTGAGCCATTAATACCTTGGTAAACACAAGGACAGCAAAACAGCAAAGGAAATTTACAATTAAATTTTGTGAAGGTAAACCGACCCTTTTAAATTTCAAGAAATCGGAAAGTTAGAAGTGCAGACGAAACAAAGTACATGTATTATAAGCTATTAAAGAGAAGCAGACTCTGTAAACCCCAAATTAACTTCATTTGGTGATCATCTGTAGTATCCGTTTATTCTATTCAGATACAAACAAAATCATAAAAAGCAACTGTAATTAGTAATAAAGTAAACGGTATCCGAGTCAATTGTTAGCAATAAAGAAAACAGCAGAGTCTTAGCATGCAATAAGTCAAATATATGGGTTTATCTGGAAGAGAGCCCTGAACACAGTGAGCATAGTATTGCTTTGTAAATAGGTTACATACAGGGACTACATCTTGATCAGGCTACAGAAACAGATGGCCGTACAGCCCCATTAACTGCCACAATGAGGCACACAGCACAACTAATAACGTAAAAGAAACTGGAAACTTTTAATGAATTTAGCATTGCAGTAAAGTTCTCAGCACTCAAATGTAGACACTAGTTAAGCTCAGTGTGATCCTTCACAGCCACTGTAGCTTTAATAAACATTTGCTTTATTTAACGTGTTTTTTCACCATGCAGCCTATCCTGCCTATTTTTTATTTTGTTGACTGCTGCCTTACAGTTCCTGCTTATTATTCTAGCATACACAACTTTAGTTATGTGACTCACGCTTAAAGGGAATTGACTTTTTCCTCTGCTCTCAACAAAATTTCTGTTTGAGGTTTACAAAGTCCATCATAAATTACTTCTGTTCTGCTACAAATCATCAGTACGAACAATCAGTCCTTGTGTTGCAGCTTAATTCTCTAGGCATAGTCCTCAGGGAAGGGCCTTTATGATGCGGGAGACTAAAATGGTAATTGTTGTGACACTGGCAATTAGATAATTGAAACTGTAGAAAAAAAGCTTAATAACTTAAAACACCAAATAATAAAAATGAAAAACAATTGCAAATGGTCTCAGATCACTCCCTACATTTATTTTGAAGGTAAACAACTGCTATAAAGGGATAGTCTTAGGTCTTAGGCATTTCAGGTATTTTAACGGCTTTATTTAAAGTTTATTTTATAGCAGTCAAAGCTTCATTATATTACTATGTGATCCTACTCCTTTTTATGAAGAATATTATATAGGTAGAATTCAGTAACGTAAATAGAGGGGGGCGGGCCCTGGTACAGGACGTGCAGCCGGGCCCCCCTCCATATGCAATTATCTTTCCGGAAATCGCAGAAGAGCCAGGAAATCTGCTGGGGGGGCCCTGAGGGGGTGCGGGCCCTGGCCCAATTGCACCCCCTGCTCCCCGGGTAGTTCCGCCACTGGTAGAATTCTACAAAAGTCTCCAAGACATTGAAATCTGATTCTATTAATTTCAGTTGCAACTGTCTAAGTCATTTCCCTGATTCTTCCTGCATCCTCTGAGCCAACACATGATGTATGAGTGCCACTAGTATATCCATTGAAGGTGCAGATGTTCTGGCTTCCCATTGTGATTCATCTGCATTAGTTTCCTACTAGTCTGACAGTTGCATGTCAAGGAAAATACCTGTAGAGTTAGCAACAAAAAATAAAGCTTGAGAAGCATAATTGACTGCATAACGCCTGCTAACAAAGACCTATGCCAAAAGACAGGACAGATGACAAAGGTTCCTTACATGCCAGACCTGGCTAGTGGAACAATGGGGATGTGCTATTTATCATCTCCCACAAGTCTGAAGCCAGCCATTGGGGAATTGCTGCCATGAAGTAAGTGGGTAAAGAAGTTTCCTACTATTAACCAAATCTTTTATTAAAACACTATATATTTTGTTTTTATTTTCATTAGTCTCCCTATCTCACTACAGCAAAGCATGTTTGGCACTGGTATTTTACAAATACAGTAAACCAAACCAAATAAATTAAATACTACAGTCTACAATGACTTCTTATGAATATTCTTCAGCTTTTGAAACATGTATACCTATATAATTTAAATGATCATTGCTTTGTAAAACCTTCATGGTTTCATGTTCTGCATGCACACATTAAGATTCACCCAACAGGCTTTGAATCTCCTAATGATTGCACATAAAAGGCATCTGAATAGACAGAAGGACAATAAATTGTGTATTTTCTGTTGCAAAATTTGCAACCTAAAATATGTTTGGCTGCCATTTTTTCTTTGTCTTCTCAGCAGGTTAGATTAATAGGGTCTACTGGCAGTTGACTAAGGGGCCAATTTATCAGACTTAAACTCAAAGGCTTCTTTTTCAAGACCTTTGCAATATGTATTCATTTAATATTTTTAGTAATTTCTGAGAAGTTGGCAGCTGTAGACTACTAATACCAGGCTTTCAGCAACTGTCTTTTTAGAGTCAAGGTATCAGCGAATCAAGGGTTAACTGACTATGTAGACAGAACATTGTCAATGAGATTCCTGCTGGTGTGCAACTTTTTTTGTGCAAGTAAAAACATGGGGGCAAATTCACTAAATCACAAAGCGTCTAGCACTAGCGCCAATTCGCCAGTGTGATGTCATTTCGCAATTTCGCCATTTTACTAACAGTGTCCCTGGCGAAAATTCGCTAGCGAAGTAGATAGACTAGCGCAACTTTGCACCCTTATGCCAGAAGAAAATTGCGCACTGATGAAGGGATGTAACTACGCAAATTCACTAAGATGCCAATTTTACTGAACGTTACCTCTTGTGCTAGACTTTAATTCGCCAGGTCAGACCTGGTGAAGTTCAAAACAATAGATAGGAGTTTTTGAAAGTCAAACGCTGGCGGCTTTTACTTTTTAGGGTGATAGTCTGAAAAAAATTTGCCTGGCAAAGTGCAGCGAATTGTGGTGAAGGCATTGCTAGCGCATTTTCGCTGCTTAGTGAATTTGCCCCAACGACACAGGAATATTCTGTCACATTTTTTTCTTAAGCTAGAGTTTGAGAAATAAAGTCACATGAAATTAAGTTTTGTTACTTTTTTTTACTGCATTGACTGAAAAAAAGAATGGAGCTTACTTGAAAGTAGGTATGGTTTTGGAGGAGAGTGGCATAGTTTAAAATGTCATAGTTTTCAGTTTTGGAGCTATGCTATCTGTCCCAGTTAGGTTTTGTGTATATCTATGCACAAACACTCTGCTGGTGACAAATTAATCTGTATGCTTTTTTTCTTTATCATTATCATTATACATGTCTATATTACACAGGACTGATTCCATGTATACATAATTTTTTGATCGCAAAGGTAAATATGGCTAAAACGAGCACAAATAACACATGTAAACTATCCATAGGGTACAGGAAACAGATTTTACTAGATTGGTTATAGTGCATTTTTCCTACTAAAGCTGCCCATGTTAATGAGGCCTTATAATGTATTTTTTTCCTGCCAGCTGCCAATCATGCTGCAAATGAGTACTTCGAGCCAGTAAACATCCCAAAGCTGGTAGGCAGCACTAAGAGTTCATGTGAATTATAGACAACATCAGCTATACTGCAACGTAATGTAATCTCAAGAAGCCTTCCTCAAGGCTATAATTTACGTGACATCTATGCCTTCATATGCGTCTAATTTTAGCTTAAATTCTAAAAGCAAGAAAGCACAATCATGATAATTAAAGGGATATTGTCACTGTGATGAAAATAATCTCTCTGGTCATTTTCATAGTGATTCAGAACCAACAATTAGGCGTTGGCTCCATTTTTTTATGTTACTGGTAGCCTCCTGAATAATGGCATTAGGGTCAGAAAGTTACTCCCGCTGCAGTTTGAGAGAGCTGTAGAGAGAAACTCTCGATTAGCACAGCTGGCCATAGATGTACAGATATAATCATATGGATCCTCGATTCATACAATTTTCGGACCGTGTGTGGAGTGTCAACATTTATTGTGCCATGTCGATCGGTCGTTCAGTCAATCGGACAGGTTATAAAATCTCTGTCGGCTGCCGATAATATCGCTGTATGTATTGCCGATCTGACGATTTTCAGTGGGAGACTGTCACAAGCTTCAGTTGGACATAAACATTTGTACGATTGTAGTCAGGCCAGAACATCGGCTGATCTGTTCTTTTACTACTGTATTTAAATCTGTACATCTAGGACCACCTTTACTCCTTAGGTCTGCTCTACACTTCACTGCATTCAGTGAATAAAGTGACTGATGTATTAGCATCACTTACTGCTTCAGGATCCACAAATGGAGCTACTCCTTACAACTGGCCACTGAAGAAAATTTGTGACCATGGCTGCACCAATCTAACGGACACAATGGGGTTGAAAATGCAGCCTAGTACTAATAATAATCTCAGACATGATGAAATATAATGTGCAGTTTAACCATCACAACAGAGAGACTAGAACTCAAAAAATAAAATTGCATGTAGGACTGTGTGCCCATCGCATAACAAGGCTGGAATTTAACAGCAGGCCCACAAAAGGCAACTATGGAATCATCTGTACTAGCCTGCAGTACATCAGAGAAGGAAGATTAAAAAATGTACTGTAGCTGTATATAATATTACTGTGGTTCCTGCTTATCCGCATCTGCATGATAAATGTGCCCCTTTTACTTCTCATAAACAGCCCCTCTTTTAATAATAGAAATGGAAAGCAAAGCAGAAAGGCAATGGGCATATGCAGACTGGGGAAGAGAAAATAGTTATTCAGGCAGATGTAGTTTGGGTTTTAATCAATTTCAGTGGCAAGCTGTGCAAGTTCTTTCCAAAATAATTGATAATTGACTGCATCAATCCCTTTTTCAGTCTTGTAGTGGCCTCAAGGAGCTCTAAAGCAGCTTCATATTGAATACTGTTATAAGTCAAGGTTTCAGTTGAGTAAACATAAAAAAATATATATTTGCTCTGGTTTGGTGTAGCCCATATCGTATATTGTTTTAGATTGATTTTGTTGGTATTGAGCTAAACCAATGAATGCCAAAAACCTATATTCCTACCATAGTTTGGTTGGAAAGTGCACATCTGTGCTGGAAGTGGTTTCAGAGAAAAATAGAGGATAGACGCAAGTTTCACTTGATATAAGCAAAAAAGAGGGGGTTAGTTATCTGCAGTCTTCCACCTGCAGCTGATTGATGTCAAAGTAATAGTGCAACCTGAACAATTCACTATCTGCAGTGATATCATCATGTATGAGTGGCATCAGTTACTGTCAGTGTAATTATAAAACTGCACAATTTTGGCACGAAAAACAAGAAAGCAAAAAAATAGGAAATTAAGACATTAATAGGACCTGATATCACAGTATAGCACAGCATATACTGAACAAAAAGCTAAAAAAAGGGCAATGACAATATAATCCAATACTGGATCAAGGGAACCCCCTTTCTGAGTGGCAGTGCTAGCAGCCAACATGAAAAAGAAATTGTGGAAAAAAAAGGTGGAGGTCAAAATTATTTGAGTTTTCGAGCTTCTGAGGAAGTGGCGGGACGCCACGAAACGCGTTAAGAGTGGGGTCACAGGACACACTGTTGTAACATGATTTTAATGGAGATATAATAAAGATTTTATGGTTTCAGTCACCGTGTGCTCAGTTGAGTTGCTATAACGTTTTCCCCTATGTGTCCGCCTGGATCCGGAGGCGTGTATTACGTGCAGCACAGGTGCTTTCTGAACTTGTGGCCACAGATTGGGTGAGTGCTCGCAAATTTATGCTCTTCGAGCTCAAACCAGCATCAAACACCACAAAACTCCCAAATTTTGTGAAGTTTAAAAACATCTTCAAATGGTTAAAGGGACAGCTGCCATTGACATTAACATGAATCTGACAAGTTTTAGATGGAGTATTTTTGGATGCAGACTTTTAGTAGCTTCAGGGAATAATAAAACTTTTTTCACTTAAAAAACTTGAGTAGAAAAAAATTGTTTTTATATTAATATTTACATACTTTTTTTTTTTTTATAGACTGAAGATCCAAATTACAGAATGATCTGTTATCTGGAAAGACCCTGGTCCAAGCATTCTGGATAACAGGTCCCATACCTGTAGTAAAATATCTAATTTTCATAGCAAACGGTACAAAACCCACTGCATTGAATGTTTGATAGTGGAAAAAGTATTTTTAAACCCCTGAAGGCAACTTTGATAGGTCTGTGTATCCATCATGTTTTCAATTTTATTAGCTCAAGGCTTCTATTTCCACTCATTGTAAAATGGGGATCTTGAATCAACAGACATTGTTCTGCAAAAAAATGCTTTGCTATAGGAAAATCAGCTCTCCCGGTGATGAGAGCCGTTCCTGGAACTTTGGTAGCACAATGGTTCTATGATCTTGCCAAAAGTAATACAATGTGAACATGGTTATAAACCCTGGGGACAGCAGGTCAGGTTATGCAAAGTCTCAATTGATTTGCAGTGCATTCTCTTTGGGATCACACACTTTTATCAATAAAAGGTCAAGTCATCAAAATTAGCTGTCCCCGGGGCGATCCAAGCCACTTCACTGCCTGAGGCGGCCTTGAATTTGCCACCCACCCTTCCCCACGGCGCTCACTTTTTCAGCACCGGACAGGGGTGGGGGGGGCACGGCGCTAGTGGACAAGTGCACGCTCCGCACAAGAAGAGCCGAATTTCCAGGTTTAAAACCGGAAATTCGGTCCTTAGTTACCAGGAGCGGCATTTTTGCCGCCTGAGACAAGTGCCTCAACTTGCCTCATTGGCGGAGTGCCCCTGGTTGCCCCAGGTCCTTTCTGGGCTTCAGGTGTTACTTATTTATCACCATCACAGTCCATGGCAGTGCTAGCTACCTGTACATATAGGTTGTCCTCAATGAACAGTAATTATGTACCCAAACCAAATCCAATAGATTGGACAAAAACTTAATGGGTGGGCCATTGGGTTCAGTGTTGTACAATTGTTCAAATGTGTGCTATCCTGCAACTCTGTACTGATAAGTTCGTTTCAAACGATTTTCAATAAAATCCTTCGAATTCTTGGAACTTTAAAGACAGGCTCTAGGAGGTCCCCCATAGGCTAAAATGGCAATTCGGCAGCTTTAAAGGAACAGTTCAGGGTAAAATTAAAAATTGGGCAAATAGATAGGCTGTGCAAAATAAAAAATGTTTCTAATATAGTTAGTCTGGGAAAAATGCAAACTATAAAGGCTGGAGTGACTGGATATCTAATATAGTAGCCAGAATCCATCTTCCTGCTTTTCAGCTCTCTAAATCAGTTAGAGAGCTTGAAGGGGGGCCACATGGGACATAACTGTTCAGTGAGTTTGCAATTGATCCTCAGCATTCAGCTCAGATTCAAAAGCAACAGTTATGACCCATGTGGCCCTCCCTCAAGTCTGATTGGTTACTGCCTAGTAACCAGGGAAACCAGTCAGTGTAAACCAAGAGAGCTGAAAAGCAAGAAGTACTGTTCTGTTCTGTTAGGTTAGACTTACAGTCACTCCTGCCTTTATACATTACATTTTTGCCAAACTAGCTATATTGAAAATATTTTTTATTTTGCACAGCCTATATATTTATCCAGTTTTTACTTTTATACTGAACAATTCCTTTAAGGTGGACAAAGTGATGAAGGATTTTAAAGAGGCAGTACTTCAATATTCGAATTTTCAAATTTTTTCAATGTGCAATGAATTTTGGGCTATTCGATAGTTGAAGTAGCCCCAAATTCTAAATTCAAATTTTATTTGAAAATTCACTTCAACCCTTAGTAAATGTGCCCCTAAAATTCAAATAATATGCCATTAAGGTATCTTTTAGATGTTCACAAAACTTTAACCCCTGACATCATATGCTATAATCTTACAGTTTATCATTTTACCAGGAATCAGCCAAGAGAGAGAAGTCCTAAATTCATCAGGGATGCAGTTACATTTACCTTCCTTGTTATGAAACACCTTCTCTTTGACGTTAATATCAAGATCTAAGATTGTAGTTCTGAACCATTGATTATTATAGGTAAACTTAATATTCAGATCACTGATGTAGGAATATGTAATAAAAGCCACAGCTTTCTTCAGCTGCAAGTTACATAGTTACATAGTTAAATTCGATTGAAGAAAGGCAATGTGCATCAAGTTCAACCCCTCCAAATGAAAACCTGGCAAATATATCTATATAGTAACGACTGCGTTCTTCACATTTATTACTGGATGCATATCCTCCTTGGGGTCACTAGCTTTCCAAGCTCAGGAAGACAAGACATGAGTATTAAAGTTCATTATAATCCTGTGGGATTTGTGGTGAATAGACTGAATGTGTCATTGCTACATATAAATTGCTAATCAGGACATGACTGGGAATTTTTTTCGCATTTCAAATGAAGCTTTAGGCACTTATAGGAATCCATTTCCCCCATTGCACTAGAATATCTGCCTGGATATCTGATAAAATGGGTTCTCTCTTTTTTCTAGAGACACATATTCCCCTTTCCTGCTGTAGATCCACAGATGTTATGCATGGAAATGGTAAGTTGTACTGACACTAAGGGGCAGATTTACTAAATTCACATGAAGGATTCGACGTTAGATCAAATTTTCAAAAAGATTCGAATTAGAATTTACGAATGTTTTTAAAGACCACTTCGACCAGTGAATTTTTAAAAATTTGATCGAATCGAATGATTCGAATAAAAATCTATTGGAATATTCGACTATCCGACAGTCAAAGTACTTCCCCTTTAAATTTTTGATCGCCAGATCATTATTTTTGATTGAATAAAAAAATTCTATCGAATGGTTGAAATAGTTTAAATCAATCGATTCGAATTGAATTTGAATTGCGGTAAAATCGTTTGAATTTGATATTAGAAGGATTTTACTTCCCACAGTATTCCCATCTATTCCCATGGTCGAATTCGAGGGTTTTTTTAACCCTCAAATTCAACCCTTAGTAAATCTGCCTCTAATATTTTCAGCAGGAATTTTGTCAGCATGCTTTGGAAGTCTTTGTTTAGTTTTTTTTTTTCATTTGGACTTCACCTCACTGCTGGTGTTCACCTCACTGCAGCTTTACCTACCCTGATTTATATAATTTTGACCATAAAATATCGTCTCTTGGCCATCCCCCATTTCATCACCTCCTCCCTTGAATTTTTACTTAGAAAACATGATTGTTTATATGTTGTATATATATATTCCCTAATCCCTTAAAGTTATTATGGGTTGTTTTCTGCCCACAAGTTTGAGTCTAATTTCATGAAATAAATACATAAGACAGAATTTTGCTTAGAGTGTGCAGTTTTCCTCTCTCCATGAGAGAGAATGCCTCTCCATCATCCTGGATTGAACATCAAGGTATGCAAACCAGCTGCAGCTTGTGGGTGATTTTGCAATGGAAAATTAAACAGAGATATTTGTTTTTATACATTTGCAACTTTGTTTGGGATTCAGATTGTTTTGCTTTTTTTAAAACATGTTTATCCAGTCCTTAAATTGTAAATGTTAAGGGCTGGGGCAGACAGGGAGATTCGGGGGAGTTTATGTCGCCTGGCGATTCTGCGAGGCGACAAACTCCCCAAATTGCCTTCTCCCTGTCCGCCGCCTGTTTAAGTCAAAAAGCGCCAATGTACACGCGTGGCGATTTCCAGAATCACACGAAGTTGCTTTGTGAGGAAACGCCGTGCCGCGTGTGCACAAAAAGTGGTCTCCCATACTTAAACAAAATAAGACTCTGAAAAAACTGTAAATTATAGTAATTTATACTCACCTCCCAATACAGCAGAAAGCAGGAGATGTGTCCCATACTTTTTTATCAAGGTTTCTGTGATTTGAGACAGAGATGGCCTCCTTCCCAAAAGGCGGATGTTCCTGATAAACTCAGGAGAGAGCGTTAGGCTTGGGAATACTTTATTTTCTAAGGCCATGTTCTTTACTTTCCAACGACCAAACTCCCTGCACATTAAACAAATCAAAAGCATTGATATCAACACAACTTTTTTTATTTTTTAAGTACAGGTATGACTTTTTACTTTACAGTGGCTTACAATATGTACTAGAGTAGGATATACTAGAATAATAGATCACAACAATAGAGATGAAGTAGAGGAGTCTTTATTAGCCACAAAATCTATTAAAAGGAGAACTAAAGCTTAAATAAAGAAGTAGGCTAGAAATGTTGTATATTATGTTTTGGGCTTCTGTACCAGCCCAAGGCAATCACTGCCCTTTAGCAGTAAGTATCTGTGTCTCTGCATCAGGAGTGTCCAAACTGCATGCGGCCCAGGATGGATAGGAATGCGGCCCAGCTTGAAATGCTCGGTTCCTGAGGAAACGTCATGTCACAAAGGATATAGGAGTAATAATAATATAATAATAAGTCTATTTAAAGGGGACATTTTGCAGAACATTTTGCCTATTTTTTTTCTTTAAATAAAATGCCTGATTAAAACTATTTGTCTCAACCTAGATTCCAGGGCTTGCTTTCAGTATTGTTTTTCCTCATTAATTATGAATGAGGGCAACACAGGAGGTGAGAAGGGCAAATATATTGTACCCTCAATAGCCCTACACAGCATGCCAATTAAATAATAATGGTACAAAGAATTTCAGGCTGAAGGGCTGAAATCCGTGGTGGTCAGTCTTGAATGGTTGGCCACCACACATTTTCACCTCACCAAATCCGGCCCTCATTGCAAAAAGTTTTGACACCCCTGGAATATGCTCCTGTAGCTCCCTGTCTCCTTTTCTGCCGATTCACTGAATATGCTCTGTGCTGATGTCACTTACTGAGCTTAGGGACAGACTCAAAATATTCAACATGCACAGAATATAAATGTCACAATATAAGGTCAATTAGCAATGAATACAGATAATTATTATATGACAGTTCAGAAACGAGTGCAATTAGCATCAGAAATACATTTTCAGCCTTGCAGAATCAGCTTAAATTACAAAAATATGTTGTTTCTTATGTAAACTGTAAATTTGCAAATACCCCTATACTTAGCTTCTCAGCAACTGCTCAGAGGCCACTGAGCATGACAGACACTTTCCAAGATGGTGGCCCCAGTGACAAGTTTGACGTCTTGGATTATTGCTGCTATTGAGATGTTTGAGAGTCTGGTACAATAATTTTAATATGTAAAATATGGCATCTTTAACCATATTCATTTTTAGGGTTTAGTTTTCCTTTAAGCATCACAACCCACACAAGACTGAAGCCTTTTAGTGTATCTGCATCCATTTATTTATAGTTCTGTGAGGACATGCAAGAGAAAAAAGTAACCGGAGGCCTTTTTTGAATTATGACATGTAAAAAGATGAATAGGCCTAGCAATCCACTGTGCCAGTCATTTACTATACTTAGTTCAGTATTATCTCCCCCAGCTACACTTCAGGGGCTTTGCAGCTACGCTTTAAAGTTTGCTGGTTGAATCTGGTCCTCTAGGAGGGTGGTTCAGATATTTGTGTTTTAGTATTCTCCTGTTCCAATTACAGTTACATAAGAATATTGCAGTAAAACCACAGATGTGGGAGGTAAGTGAAAAGGTAAAAAAAAAATATCCCAGCTAAATTCTGGTACACATGATTTCATAACATTTTTTAAGCCACATAACCCTCTTCTTTGAGTTTGAGAAAACAACCTATTCAATCTAATTAATTCTGCATATAGCCATCTTGGCTAATCAGTGATGTGCTCTCTGGAGCAGACTAGCAATTTTAGCATTTGGCTAGCCTTCCATAGGCTAAAAAAAAAAATAACCCATATCTAAAGCTAGAGGTTAGTACAGGTCCCTGAACTATGTTTCTCTGCTATTTAGCACCATATTTTAAGGTACTTCTAATGATTGGGTGCCTCAGATCTGCCCGTGAAATTCCTCTACTGGCCGAGCACTTAAATTCTAATGGGAAATAGTATACAGTAGCCTAAAAAACACAAAAAGAGCAAATGCAGAAACAAGTTATTATATATTAATTATTATATATATATAATATATATTTTATATATAAAGTGCAGATTCAACAATAGCTATGTTTTTTTAGCCTGTGTGCTCTATGGGGAGGTTCAAAACTGTGCAATTATGTCAAAGAGGCTGACATATTTTTTTAATTGCTAATACATCATTCGAACCAGAGAAATAGACTCTCCAGTGCTTTGCAACACACCAAATCGGAGTTAGCAGCTCTTTTGAACTCTATGCTATGGATGGCCTTGTGTAATGGCCTGTTGGGTTGCCACTGGCTTTGATAGCATATAGATGAAAAAGCATCAAATCATAATAGCTTCTGAAAAGAAATCACTGTATTAGTCTGAAAAGAAACTACACAAATCACTTGCCACGTGCCTGTTTGACATTTAAGCACAAAGCCTGTGTGAATAGTTGTACACAAGTTATTCTAAGCAACCTAATAAAAAGGTCAAACCTTGACTAATGCAATGTGACCATTGTTTATGGAGACAAAGAACAGCTTGGCATCATCATGACACTGATTGCATATTAAAGGTTTCTCGCTGTGGAATGGCTTTGCATGCCAGATAAAATAGAAAGTGTTATATAAAACAGGCTCTTCTAATCTATGCTCCCTCCAGCTGCTACTGTACCACAAGACAAAGACTTGGGTTCTGCAGTTTGGTTGCAACCAAAGAACCCCAGCTAGGGTGGAAGAAATGTACTTAGGGAAAGTTGGCCTTTAGGTTAATATATGGAGCCACAACCTGCCCTGATATATTACTTATTTAAGGAGACCACAAAAGGCAAAAAAGCAACAATAAATATCCAGCTGTTTTGAGCAATTCTGATAAAAGTTTGAAACCTAAAGGCATCAAATCACTACTGCTAATGTCACCATGGAAACCTCTAATAAGATATGGAATAAAAGCAGCCAGAAAAAAAATGTAAATGTCTGCTCGTCTTGTAAAACCGTCAGTGTCCTGAGATGCAGAAAGCAGAGTACTGATTGCATTCATGTGCAGGTGGCAGCCAGGAGCACAAGAAAAAGATGGGCACTCTGTCTTTCAGGAGATGAATATTTTATAATCAGAAAGAAACAACTTACATAGAACACCCAGAACTGGAATGTATTCATGTATGGTCTCTGAGTACTTCTGGAATACATTGGTTACCTCTACTTTTATATTTCATATCCACTCAGACTCAAAAAACCTTTAATCGATGTTATATAAAGACAGTTTATGTTCAAGTGCAGTTCCCTAAATCATTTGCCATGCAGTGGGGCACTACAAGGGACTCTTGGGGGTAATAGATAATATATGCAAAATACATGTTATCTTGTAAGATATTATACAATGCATTGAGCATTTCCAACATGCAACCCTTCATTTGCTATTGTTCTGCAACTCCCATACTCAGAAATGCAGTTTATGCATCCCTCTTTTAACCACATCTCTCTGATTGTTGTTGCCCTCTCCATCTCCCTCTCTCTCTGTCTCTGTGTGTTTTGACTGTTAAGGCTGATGTATGTGTGGAAGTTGTTGTACCCCCACAGGGATAGTCCCTTCCTCTCCCTGCTCCGTCATTCTACTCCCTTAGGATAGACAAGTATTCCTCTGGTACAAAGAATATAACACAACCATCTCCGCCCTGCAGCTCTCTAGATGCTATAGCAACAGGTGTGGTAGCATTAATGTTGCCAGATGCTCAGCTTGCTCGTTGTTCATCTGGCACCATATTCGTTTTCCTGGATGCATCAATAAAACAGTACCTGCCATAAAGCTTATAGAGCAGAAAAGCAGCACATTGTTGGTCTGTTTTTTTGCAAGGATTATAATAGATCTCAGACTCTTCGTCAGCAATGCTATGTGACTGCCAGTTCACTCTGTGCAAAATTGCTACTAGTTCTGCCTGTTTGGCACTTGGCTGCCAAAAGCCTGTGCTCACTGTTCTGTGACTCTAGCTTCTCCATTTAATATGAAATATCCTCTATGCATGTGTTTTGATGTGTGCATCATACTGTATATATATATATATATATATATATATATATATATATATATATATATTTATTTAATTTATTTATTTATTAATTTGTGGTTTGAATGCTCACTTGCCTACACAGTGCCAATTCCTGTGTGCACCCATTTGGAACCCTCAGTTTTGGATGTGCATGTAGCCTTGACCTACAGTTTATGGTGTTCACTGCAGCAAATCCCAATGTGACACTGCAAGCGAAGCAATTCCCAGTGTGCCACAGGGCCGGTGTGACTATTGAATGAATCTGTTTGTGATTATGTCATCTGGTTTGAGATTTGGTTTGTTCCCTGCAAGCACTGATTTTAGTTTGTCATAGACTGAACTATCTTTGTAGCCGTTACTGTGGTGTATATACGGGTACTATATCTTAAAGAAACAACGGTATGATTTCCATATTAATGCTATCAACACAGTTAGTGATGGGTGAATTTACTCCCCAAGAGCGAATTCGCGTCCGTTTTTTGGATGTCAGCATCTGTTTTTAACCAACTAATTTGCGCTGGCATCCAAAAAACGATGCCGGCATCCAAAAATCGATGTAGGCGTCCAAAAACGGATGCCCGCTTCCAAAAATGGGGCGCCAGTGCCGTTTTCGCAAATATTTGACATTTCGTGAATTTCGGGAGAAATTTGCCAATCACTAAACACAATCTTTTGCTGTATAATGTATATAAATTATTTAAAACTATACATAATACCTATACTAAATAACTGTAGATCTTAGAATACTACAACCTTGGATATCATGCTTTTCTGTGAAGTCAACCAAGCCACTCATAGAAGTGATGTTGAATCTGCTGTTTCATCATCACTTGGCAAAGTATTCTACAACCCAGGGCAAGAACAATTAGGGGTAGGCAGAAGAGGCACCTGTCTAGGGCACAATTATGGGGTGGGAAGCTGGAAATGCATCTCTTCTGCCAAATCCTGCTTTCTTGCCACCATTTGTCACCATCAATACTCCCCCCCCCCCACCTCCAATGACCCATTTGCACATGGCAGGGAGCCAGCTTGGTTGCCCAAGGCACCTGGACAGCTTACAGAATATGGGGAGCTACTGGGGCATCTTTGGAGACACAGATCTACTTCTAAAGCTTTGTGGTTGTCTTGGGCTGGTACAGAAGTTCAAAACATAATGTACAACATTTCTATCTACTTCTTTAGTTTAACTTTCCTTGTCCTTTAAGGACTGGAGCCCAAAACATACCAAAGGAAAGGCGATACCACCTTGGTAAACAATGTAAATATCTACTCAACATCACACATGACAGCAGTAACATTTACTACTTTTCTCTAGAACAGTGATTTTCAACCTTGTGCCTCCAGCTGTTAAGAAACTACAAGTCCCACAATGCATTTGCCTGACAGTGGCTGTCAGACTCCTTCATTGCATTGTGGGACTTGTAGTTCCTTAACAGCTGGAGGCACAAGGTTGAAAATCACTGCTCTAGAATATGTAGCAAGTAATACCGACTCCTATGGTTAATGGACATAAAAAAAGAGCAGTGATTTTAATATGTGCTGCTCCAGCTTTGTATTTTAGTTCTTTAAACCTAGTGATTTGTGAAACGCCAGCAAAATTTTGCCTGCCAAAAATTCGCCAGTCTCATTTTGGACTCGAGGAATACGATTTTGGACAACAGCATCCAAAAACAGATACCTGCATCCAAAACGAGACGTGGCGTCATTTCGAGAATTTCTCTAGAAATTAGAGAAAAGTTCTCAGAAAAGCCGCCGATTCACCCATCACTATTTAAACCTGAACAACACAAAGGGGCAGATTCACTAAAGGGCGAAGTGACTAACGCTAGCGAAAATTCGACAGCGTGACGTCATTTTGTTACTTCACCGATTTACTAACGGTCACAGGCGGCACATCACTAGCGATGGAGACAGAAGCTAGCATTGCTTTGCACTCTAATGCCAGGCGAAATGTCACTCTAATGAATGGATTTAACTCCTGATCGCCAGACTTGCCTTTGCCAGCTCTGACCTGGCAAAGTGCATTGGAGTGCATAGAATATACTTATATCATAATTTTTGAGTGGACTATGCTTTAAGTCCAAAAAATGCTGGCGTTCTTTTTTTTCAGGGTGTTAGGCTGCAAATGGCATAACAGATTTTTTCGGGTACCCGGTTTCCCCCATACTTTTTCTACTATATGGCACATTATTTACTATGGGCGTATGTGTAGGGCATTAAAACAACCTTTATTAAGGTTCCCTTGGCATGTCTAGTTATCAGTTTAATTGTAATGTATTAGATGCACCATGTAACAGAAATAGCTCCATTCCACTTTAAATTGCCCCAGCACAAGAACTCTAGCGAAATTATGCTAGACAGAATTGAACACTAGCGCAGCTTCACTTTGATTTGATTTGCTTGCTCTATGAAGATGAAAATTCGCCAGCATTCAGCGCTCTGAACTTAAACTTTGTACTTTAGTGAATTAGCATTGTCTGAACGAATTTATTACTGCCGAAGTGTTGCGATGGCTGCGAAGCCATTGCTGGCGAATTTGCACTCTTTAGTGAATTTGCCCATTAGAGGCGAGAATGCTATGGCATCATAATAAACAGTTAGAATCTGCAATGTGCTGGTTTGTTGAAACAGATGAGAAGGTACTTAGCACTGGCAGTGCAATGACAAATGAGAAGTCACTGAGCTGTGGCTATGTGTATGAAAAAAATGTCCTTCTGTGCCCTGGTCTTGCAAAATGATTTCCTGTGGCCTGATCTATTATTATTGGTCCCTTTGAGCATTCATTCAAGACACCCAACGTAACAGTGTCAAGGATCCAATATTTGTTCTCTGGGCCGGGGTTTATTATTAACAATTGATCCAACAAAATGGCATTTGTCTCCCCCTGATCTTGAACAGGTTGGTGTGAGCAATCACTTATAAGTCCCAGTATGACAACTTCCTCTGATAGATTTGTCATTGTGTTTCTCTAAAATGACCTGTAAGTATTGACTTTCAGTGTGCACTGCTGTGTAAATCTCTACAAAAATGTACAATGAAATGGGCTGGGTGAAACACCTGAATGTTGCTGCTTGATGCAATGTCACA
Organism: Xenopus borealis; assembly: GCA_024363595.1. Taxonomy (NCBI): domain Eukaryota; kingdom Metazoa; phylum Chordata; class Amphibia; order Anura; family Pipidae; genus Xenopus; species Xenopus borealis. The sequence continues at coordinate 79,014,889 of CM044438.1, read as the reverse complement.
TTAGGGAGCATAGTGTTCTAGAACGCATTGTGCAGTTGGAGGGGTGTTCTTTTCAAATCTAAAACAAGATGAAATGTGAATTCTATTAGGAAAGGAATTAAAACTTTAGAGCTGTAATGGCTTCTAAATTTGGAATCCAAAATGTGTATATTCTACCCTGTATGCAATTGGAGTGACTGAACTTAATACAGCACACAGGCCATATGCCTCTGCCTGTCCATGAACCTAAGCTTTATGTTTAAATGTACATATTTCAGTCAATAGCATGAGAGCATGGCCTTTATCGCATACATTTTAAAAGCTTTATTACCACCTCCTTAAGAGGTTATGCAAATTAAAATAAAAACTAGCTCCAAATATAAAATTTTTCTATTGTGCATCGTCAGTGTAATCAGTAGGGCATCACATTTATAGGGGATTAAGATTCTCCAAGGAATTAATTCCATAAATATGATTTAATGGCAGTCTGGAGACTGGATTCTGAGCACCCAATCATTGTACAAAGGGCATACTGTATCTGTCAGCAACCTCTGCATATAAAGCACTGAATAAAGTTCTAAATCGAACTGGTCACGTGAATGGCAATCTGCAGATACTCCACCTTATCTGTACACAAATTTCACTGTATGGGCTGATGGGTCAAATCCAGCTTCCAATGTGTGTTGATCTATGTTATTGATTCATTGTATGCACTGATCTATAACTATCATTATGCACTATATTGTATGTGTGCGACAAGCAATCCCCTGTGTGCACTGATCCATGAGCACTGGCTCCCTGTGTGCACTCATCCGTGACTCCCCCTGTGCACCGATCTCTGAAAATCTGTGTGCAGCTTGTGTGCATTAACATTTTAACTCCAATCCTGTGAGCTCACTGAGCTCTCGGTCTGCTCTATTAATCTCTCTAGCCACCCTTAGAAGTACAAGTCTCTAGCTCTAGTCTAATTTTGGTCTTTTCCCTGTGCCTTTCCTCTATATCTTTAGCTGCAAATCCCTGTTTGTTCCATTTCACTGCTCCCCAGCTCCAGCGAACAATACAGTATTTTCCCGTACTCACTGACCATGTGACTACTCAATTTCTGCATTACTTTCAGACATGTTGATCTCTAAGAGAAGGGCTTTTAGACTTTCCGCTCAGTTCACTGAGTCCCTTTGTGTATTGCTCAGTGATTATCCATCCCCTGGGCATTCTGCAGACTTTCTTCTATGTGAACTGCTTGCTGACTAAATGCTGTCTGGTCTCAGTACCTCTGATCTAAATGTCCTTCATACAGACAAAATGCCTTAGTGTGCCCTGCTGCCTGAATGTGTTTTGTGCCCCATTGACCAACTGCCCAGAGTAATCTGCTCTGGCTTTTTATTTCAGCATCATTTTATTTAGCAATATAGATGATTATCTGTTTGCCTTCTTTTCACCACCTAGGTAGTCAAAATGGGATGATCTGATCATTTGTTCACCTGCCCAACAAGCGAATTAAAATAAGGACCATTGTAGACCATTTTAGGGACAACTTTAACAAATGTTTAATGCAGTTAAAGGTTGACCTTTAGGTTCTATATGCAGAACAATAAACTGGCAACTTAATGGCCAAGTCAACAGCTTATGCTGGTCCTTGTGTGGCCACCTGACCGTCTTGCTCTTAGAAGCGCTCTTTGGTGATTATACTCCTAGATGGCATCTCACATGGCCTATTTTACTAACAGAGGAGCTTAAATGCATGAGCGCAGTTCCCACCAGCAATCAGCGAAGAGGAGTTAGTTGAACTCTTGAGCAGTCTAGGAGCCATCAAAAAATTATCTATAACTCATCTTTAGCCTCCGGATAGATAGCCCTTAACTGAAAAAACATTGAGCTTACAACCAGCCCAACTGTAACATCTATTTTTGCACCACTGAATGAAAATCTTAACATATTTCTGAAATGGTAGTGTCACTAACCACTAGCATCATTTTCAGAGCAAATTCACCATGCTTAAAACAGTGAAGAGCATAGATGCCATTTAAATAAACAGCAAAAGAAAAAACGCTAATGTGAATAGTAAATCATCTAATACAGTAAACCATTTTACAAATGCTTTTTAATTAGATATTTACTGCACGTGCTTGGTTGGCATACACAAACCCACTGCGTAGTGTTCCCCTAAGGAGTTATGCACTCACTCTCTGCACTTGCTTAGGACTTTGTGAAAGTGACTTGTAATTTGGCATTTCTAAAGAGAATGTCATAGTGCTGAAGAATCTTTAAAAAAATGCAGTCCTGATGACACCATCTGCAGTGCTCTAAAATATAAGGACATACCATCTGCCTCCCACCAGGATCCTTACTGAGCTGTATTCCATAGGCACATGCCTCAGCAAGTGGGGGGTCTGCAAACAGTGTGCTGAAGCATTTACACTATTCCACTGCCACCCCTTCAATATACTGAGTCTGCAAACCTTGTTTTTTTTTACTTTAGAACTATGCAGATTTATCATGGAACCAAGTCCAGTAATTTATTGCTTTAAAGAAAAAAAAAAACTCATAATGGAGTTCAGTAATATTGTCTGTAGAAAAAGGAGTGTGTGCCTACCTTAGCAACCAGGTTCACAGAGATTGATAAAGCACTTGGTCTGTACTGGGATTATTTTTAAAGGCTACAAACCAGAGCAAAACCCAAATAATGAAAAGCATTGAAAAAATACTTTAATATAGTACCCTATTCATTGAAGCTCATTCATATGAAGGTGAATTTCTCTGTCACTCAAAAAACCTAACTCCTTTTCTTACAAAAGTACTGGGAAAGGAATAAAATACCTTTCATCCAGGCATATCTTGATTCCACATATTCAGTTTTTCGTTTTACTGATTTCTATATAATAATCGGTGGGTCTTTAGCAGTCATTTTAAAACTATTTTAACGAATTCTCTCTCGAAAACTACACCCAATCATAAAGACGTGTTGTATTTAGTAGCTAGGTCAGCACCCAATTAAACAGCCATTTGATGTGCTCAGATTTTTGTAGTTTGTTAGTCCATAATTTCAAGTCAACATTGACAAAAATCCATGCCTTAAACAGTAAAAAAGATTAGTAGGTCAGTGACAAACCCACATATTGTATGTCTCTCTATAGTAGTAATAATATACGCTATGCTGCAAGTGTTATAAAGTCTCCTGCGTAACAAAATTAGCTTTATGTTACAGAAAAAAAAAAGACTGTCACCCTTCAAATTACCCATAAGTTTTTCCATACGCTACAAACAGCCACTTGCATGTTATATAATTACCCATATGTTACACATTGCAAAATACTGTTACCCATTTGTTATTGCCATTTAAATAATATTATCCATATATTACAATTACAATTGTTGTTATGCAAACATAATTTGAAATTTAGCTTTAGTTTTATTGTAACTAGATATGTCTCACCAACCAGCATCCCTATGGAATAATGCTAAAAAAAAGTACAGTTAAAATGTTAAGTATACTCTAACACACATCTCAAGAAAAGTAAAAGTAGAGGCCCATGGGAATTACTGCAAAAATCTTATCTGAATCCACTACTTTCCATCAAAAGATCCAAAGCCCAATCACCCTCCCATATCAACCCATATTTCTGTACCCCAAGAACTTTTTTTTTTTATGCAATATTTCTTCCTCTGGAGGATCTAATGTTTTGTTTCCACTGTTCCCATTCTCGAGTGCAAATGCAGAGCCTTACTATACCCTACATTTATACACCAGGGCCTCTGAGCTGAAAATAATTATAGATCCAGGATTCTGGACTGGTAATAAGACCTGACATTATGCTTTACCTACTCTACCTCAGGTCCCGCTGTCTTTGCTGGGCTAAGGAACCCCCCATGACAGCTTTATCACAAATTGTTTAGAAAATCATGACTAATATAATTTACTCTCACCTGTGAACTCGATATCTGGTTGAATACCCTTGCTGATACCGCTCTGTAAACTCCATGTATTGCTGGGCTCCATGGAATGGTCCTCTGTTGCTAAGCAACCAGTCCAAAGATGCCTGACCAGGTGAAGGAGTAAAGCCATGTTGTTTAGAGATTGTTGCTGTGGCAGCTGTCAAACATTGCATTACAGACAACCATGCTAGCACCAGCAATGCCCAGTCAGAGCGGGTGTACCGGGGCCACCTCATGCTTCTCTAACGCAGCAAGATGCTTCATTCTCCCCCTCACGCCCACTCTCCCTGTCAGGAAACAAAGAAAGGTATATTTGTTTAAAGAAAGGAAAACAGCAATTAAATTACATTAAATTTCTTTTCACCTCCATATCTTTTATTCTATGTTACTTTAACTTTTCTTGATAATTCCAAGATGTCTCATCTTTACAGAAAAGGCAACGAAAAATAATATAAGATATGTCCTTGGTCACCAACGAGATAAAATGCCCTCAGTCTCACCTCTCATAAACAACAAATGTTATCAATGACACTGCTCATTTCTGCAACAGCAATGGTTGAAATGGATTACACACTAGCACAAAAGAAATTGCTCTAAAGAGCAAATTATTTTCAGTTTATATGAACCTTTCAATTTTCCTTTTTTTCTCCCTCAAAAATACACAGTAATGTATGAAGACCAAAGTTATTAATTACAGAGAATCCATGGTGTATGTATAGATGTTTTGGGAAAAAACAGAATTGGACAAAATTAAGAAGAGACTGACTAAAATTAGAAGTACCTTGGTATTTCAAGCAAAGGCATACTATGATCTAGCTTTGGCCTAACTAAAGCCGAAAGAGTATATTACTGGATGCAACTTTGAAACAAGTTGTATGACTTTAGCATAAATGAGCATTAATTAAACAGTTTGTGGTGTTCAAGTGCATAAAACACTATGTGGAATGGTCATTCCCATCACAATCGTATTTGTGTTTTTCTTGCTGTGATTCACTCACTCACCCCTGCATTTTATACTAAACACAAACCATGGACCTTAATTTCGGACTAACCCCATGCCAACACTAGAGTCCGGCTCTATGATGCTTCAGTAGCCCTGTTTCCTGAGCAAATATACATTTCAGTGTTACTTGGTTTTGCAATGACAAACTTAATTTATGTACATGTAGAATGATTTAGGTGTTCTATCCGTAAACAATACTTTTTTTTAAAAGTAAATAGGGAGGTAATAGAAACAATGAACCAGAATGCCACCAAAGAGAGACATTGACAGTACTGAGGTTACTGTAGTAAATAATTCTTCCCATCCTGCACAGTTGGTTAAACCTTCTTTACACACCCAGAGCATAACAATGGCATATAAAACAAACTGACAGTACTTTAATTATTATGTATAAAACAAGCACTACAATAAAACTAAAAGAAATGTAAAAACTCTTCATTTGTTTAACACTACAATAAGGAAAAACTACTGCACAAAAATAAATATTTGGAATTGACATTCTCTCACAATCAAAATATTTTAGAAGTTATGTACAATATACTGTGAAATATAAAGATAACAGAGAGAACCTTGGAGTATTGTGCCTTGGATAAAAGCACTCCGGGTTTGCAGTATCCCTAGATTTCACAGTAGGGGAGTAAAGAATGTTGCATATATTCATCTATAGAAAGAAAAAGTTCTAAAATAAAGCACACCAATGTCATTATGTCACCATAATGTCCATGGACACCATTCCTAATGGTTATGGCTAAGGTATCATATAACTCTTAATGGCAACACCAACCTCTCCATGCTTACTAGCGCTTACCGCTTACTAGCGCTTACCGCTTACTAGTAAAAACAGTGAATACATTTCTGTAGCTAGTAAGTTTCAATAATGTCTGAGCTTTAATCAGCCCCCTAAAATCTGTCTGGCATCTTTTGTTACTCTAGTTTTGATAAAAATTCAACAGTTTAAGGGGTCATGGCTTATAAAACCTCCATTACACATTTTCTAATATTTCATATATTAAAGAACATATCTATAATGTATAGATTTGTTTTCTGACTCAATTCCCACAGATTGTGTCCACACAGCTTTAGGGGCAATATGCAGCTTAAATCATGTGGTGTTTATACAAATGGTGAGCCTACCATACCTTTTACTGCTTGGATCCGTATGTTTGATAATTACATTATTTCTGCTGAGATTTCTGCAGCTAGAAAGCATGCTTTACTTATTCACTGCCTGGGAGCAGAGGGGAAAGCGTATATTCCATCATAACCATTACCTGATGATACTTATGAAACTGCTCTTACTGCTATAAAGAACTTTTTTGTGCCAAGAGTAAATTTGGTTGCTGAAAGATATAAATTCCGCCAACGTGGACAACGTAATGGCAAATCCACAGAACATTTTGTAGCAGCTTTGAGAGAGCTGGTTGTTACTGTGAGTTTGGGAATCTAACAGATGAAATGCTAAGTGACCAAATAGTGGAAAAAACAAACTCACTGTGCATTAGAGAAAGACTGCTCCTAGATCAAGATTTAACCCTTGCAAAGTTTATTACAGTTGCTAGCCAAATTGAAACAGCTGTGGCAGAGGCTCAAACTCTCAGTCAGGGAACTGCTGGGAATGTACAGATTGTGAATTCAAAACTGTGGCCTAATAATGCGCAGTCACAGGCAAAATACAGTGCTAGGGAAAGGGATTCACTGAAAAACCGTGCAGCAAATACAAATAAAAAATACTGCTATCGCTGTGGTTCAACACAACACCTTGCAAACTATGCCAAATGTCCAGCAAAAGCTATACAGTGCCGCAAATGTTTAAAGCCAGGTCACTTTGCTACGGTCTGCCGTAGATCTACTAAATATGTTCATGAACTCACTACTACAAATATTACAGTATTAAGTGTGGATAAAGTTGGTACATTTATTCTAGATAAGTTTATACAGTATGCACTGTCAGTGTCAGTACTGCTTCTGCTGACAAGGGACACTCCATTAACCTGATGCTTGATACAGGTTCAGCTGTTTCTATAATACCAAAGGATATTTTCTTGAAATACTTTGCAAAAGATACGCTTGTTGCACCTGCCCTGAGACTGGTCAGTTACTTAAAGGATCCAATACCTGTGCTTGGTTGCTTGCCAGTGACTGTACAATCAAATACTGCAAAATGTGACTTTTACATTGTGAATAAAAGTACTGCTATACTTGGAAGGGATCTCTTTGCTGCATTAAAACTACAATTAGTGGATGGTGTCATTACTACAACACCAGTGCCACCACAAAGCAACACTTCATTGGGATGTGCAAAGAACTTTGTACACAAAGTTAAGTTGAGACCAGATGTAAAACCAGTACGCCAGAAATTGAGGCGATGGCCCTACTCTATAAGGGAGACTGTCTCACAGGAACTACATAACTACAGAGCAATGTGCGATGCAATGACCCAATCATCTCCAGCTGAATTATTACATGGCAGACAGATGCGCACTAAGTTACATGTTGCAGACATCAAACTTCCACCAAAGACTATTCCTACAAACTCATCTACTGCTGAAATTGTGAAACGTCAACAAACCAAATGCAAGGCTTATACTGACAGAAAACCTGGTGCAAGAGAAGTGCACTTTCAGCCTGGATCTTTAGTCAGAATTAAGAAACCAGGAATACTGAAACAAGGACAATGTAAATTTACTATACCACTTGAAGTGAGACGCCAGCGAGGACCATACCAATATGAACTGTCTGATGGACACATATGGAATGCAAGTCGTCTTGCTCCTGCTAGAAATGATTTTAAAGATGTTCCATTTGATGAAGGATATTTTACTACTCCTAATGCCAACCACAATAGGGCAGAAGAAAGTGAACCTATAAGGCATACTGAGAGAATCAGGAAACTACCTGCACGGACCAAGGACTATGTCATGTGATGAATGTATATATTGCTTTAAGATACACATGGTTTAATTGAAAAAAGGTTCAGGGTGTGCTATGTTCATACATGAACCAAAAATGCCTTTCAGTTTACAATGGGATTAGTTAAAATTATTAATTATTACATTATGTATATTTTCTTAAAGAGCCCCATGGTTTGGATTAGCATGCAGAATTCAAACAGGAAAAACTAACCTTTGGTAAAAGTGGCCTGTCTAGGGTGCTTACAGCTCATTATTGAATTAAATTATCCAAAGCCATAATATATGCTCACAGTTGTTTATAATATATGTAATGAATATGAAACGTATGGCACTCACATATAGGGGAAAAACTATATATAACTATATATATTGAATAAAACAGCTCATATTTAAAATCCTGTTTATGTAAATAAACCATTTTCATAATACTAAACTTTTTTGAGTAGTATGTGCCATTGGGTAATCACAAATTGAAAATTGCCATTTTAAGAATTAAAGGCCACCCCCTGGGACTTTAGGATTAACGATGCACACAAACAAACCATACATGTTGGGTCATGAGTCAATTAACTGAAAAAGTTCTTCATTCGTCTTCTAAGCTTCTTCCTGTTACAGTTAGAGCTGCAGTATTTCTGGTCAGGTGATCTCTGAGGCAGCACACAGACCACCACAAATTGTGGCTCAAGGTAAAACATGTAAAAAGGCAATATTTACTTAAATATATTCCAGTTAGGCAATATTCTTTAATATGCCACTTAATATGATAAACTGTTGCTCAAATATTTATTTTGCAGGTATAGTTTTTCCAAGGACAGAAACATTGACTGATAATAGAGATGTTCATTTATTTGATATTTCCTGTGTTACGTTCAATCAACATTACATTACAAATACCACAGAACCTCAACCCATGAAGAACGCCGGATCTTGGTTCCTCATTTATTCAGTTCTATTCAGCCTACCTCTAGCTCTGAAACACAGCTCAAAGGGGTTGTTCACCTTTAAACGCTTTTTTCAGTTCACTTGGTTTTAAGAAGAGGATTCCTGGCTAGGCTCAACAGCATTGTGGTGGTGAGGGGAGTCAAAAGAATGCAAACGTCCATAAGATGGGCCCAGGAACTCCACTGTGCTGCTCTGCAGTTTAAGGTCAGGGTTTTTTTCAGGGGAGTGAAAGGAGTGATGGCAGGAAGTTAATGGGGGCCTTTATAAGAAGGGGGATTTAGTTATTCTTTAATGAATGGGTGCACACATGTTTATGGGTATAGAATAACAATGCTAAATAGGCTCAGGTTTATGGACAAGCAGCATTCAATGACTCATTTACTTTCATTATTCCAAATGCTGTAGAGAAGACAAAATTTTTGTCAATTGTGTTTTACGACTTCTAAGTAAATGAATGTTTGTCCATGTTATCAAATAACCCCAAAGCTGAACATTTAGCATTTTGCATATTTTGTAGTAGTTTCTACAGAAGTAGTCAATAACATTAGACACTGTAATTCATCCACTTAATGCACTCTAAGAAAAAAAAAAATATTTAAAAACAATGCTCACATTCCTGCACAAGTACCTTCACAATGACTATGACTTCATATCTCAGTTCTTGAGACTGGCTCCTTACAATAAAGTTCCAGCTTATTATTTTCAAAAGTTCTTATATTCAGGGTTTCTCTGTTCGTTAAACAATACAGTTTAAAAGCAAACTGCAAGAATGTAAGTGTAACGGCTTATAATTTCATGTATGAAGAGTCCCAATCTCATATTGTATTGCTGAATGTATCGCTTAGGCTGGAAATAGCATAATTAGTCAATTATATGAAGCAAAACAGCAAAAGACGGTAAAACTGAGCAATTTACCTATGTATGCAGCACTTTTTAATTAGCACCTTCAAGACAGATATCAGATAAACAGCACAATATTATTAGATTAAACACATAATAACAGGCACCTTATGAACATCTTCTCCTGCTTTATCTCATTAAAATAAAAGAGAAAAAAAAAAAAAAAACCTAGCAATGACTTAATTAGTCTTAAAAATATGTTAAATTGTCAGTCACCATGGGCTACAATTTATTGTGTAGAGCACCACTGCCTATGGAGTCTACTAGTAAATAAACACTTCACAGAATTTGGTTCCTTTATTTCCTACGGGACTTTTCACAAAGCTGCAGCAAAACTATAAGGCTCATTCAAAACTGCAAGTGAAGTTGGGGGCCACGTGAAGTAACAACATTTCGGAAACAGAAGCACAGGGACAAAAAGATTTTTGTATTCACACCCACTAATTACCATGTCCATTTTACAAAATTTGCAGGTTATGACAGTTTGAACACATTTGTGGTTTTTATGTGCTAGTACAGTTTTGCTAATGAAGGGGAATCGTCCTTTAGGCTCAGGACAGACAGGAAGATTCGGGGAGATTTGTTGCCTGGCGACTAATCGCCTCTTCTTTGGGGCGACAAATCTCCCTGAATCGCTTCCCCCTGCCTTCCAGCGGCTTTAATGAATAATCGCCTGCGTCTATTCACAACTGGCGCTGCGCTTTCCCAAAATTGCTCGAAATTGCCTAAGGAGGCAACTTCGAGTGACTTTGGAAAAGCCAGCGCCACGTGTGAATAGGCGCAGGCGATTATTCATTAAAGACACTGGAAGGCAGGGGGAAGCGATTCAGGGAGATTTGTCGCCCCAAAGAAGAGGCGATTAGTCGCCAGGCAACAAATCTCCTCGAATCTTCTCATCTGGCCTTACCCTTAAGCTGCAAATCTTTTTTCCCCAAGAGACCTGCTTATCTAAAACAAAAGTATTGTAAGTATCTATTCGGGGGTCTCTGCCAAAAGCCAATTAAGTTAGAAGTTTTTAATCTTTTTCTGGCTGTTCAGTGCTGGAGATCAAAAAGAAAGTTGGGACATTTCAGTATAAATGCGGGACTGCGGGTTGAGCTGTAAAAAGCAGTACTGTCTCGCTCAAAACGGTACAGTTGGGCGGTATGCATAGGCATTACACAAATAAACATAATTTATATATGGTGTGTAAAGGTAGTTGTTGAACTTCAAAGTGTGCCTATTGACATGGGGAAAACCTGGACATATCACCTGAGAGATGGAGGTTTCATTTTTAGCCGTACTCTGCTAGTGCCCTAGGTTTGATTCCAGCCAAAGCACTGCCTGCAAAGACCTTCTATGTACAGCAAGTTCTTTCCCTGTCTATATGACATTTGGCTTTCCTTCCAAAAACATTCAGACAGGTGAATTGTCTCCTGATGTGGACCACTGTGTGATGTTGAAAGCTCAACTGGGGCCAGGATGGTGTAGAATCTCTGTAAATATATGTTGGAGATTCACACACAAACACTGCTGATTAATGATTGATTAACGGGCACTGCCGAGTTTACTAAGAGTTTACACTTATACCAAGGACATGTTTTCTACAGGACCCTTGTCATAATATTGATTATTGTAAAATCTAGAGTAGAGTAAAACAGCAAACATTACAAGGCATTCCTGTTCCACAAACTGCCAAACTGGGAACATGGTTATTGATCACTGCCTGTGGGTACAAACCCTGATATTCAATGCTAATAGAAGCTTTCCTGCCTAAGGAATATGCTACTCAAATGCAACAACAATTTTAATATCATCAGTGAAGGAAGGACAGCGCTAGAATAGTCACATACATGTTGCAAGGCTGTTTCTGCCCGACTCTTCCAGTAACTTTTCATTTACATTAGAAAAGCCCCCAAGAGAATAAGGGATATGTGATACGTGCATTTTCCCTGAGCAATGAAAATCCATTAGTATCAAATCCACAAAATTGCTTTAAATTGCAATTTATCTCTGATTCAGTCTCTACAATTGAATTTCCTCCATTTGAATCCAGGATAAACTGTATAGCATGCTTGTAAAGTAGTCCAATGTTTATCTGACCTTATACCAAAATATCTGAACGTTTAACTACTCTTTCCCACAACCACTAATGCATTATAGGAAAGACAGCCAACTCCTTATGAAACCTGATTCTGGTGATGTTAAGTTGCGATGACTAAGTCACAGGAAGGCAGTAGTACTAACAGGCCCAAGGGCAAACAAGGACTGTAATGAGGAAGATAAGTCTCCCATTATGCATTATCTCACAGCACTAGCGCCAGAAGTTGGAAGCCTGTGGAACATGGTTTCAGTACTGCAAGTGATAAGGCACTGCATGGGAAGGAGTCTCTTTATTTACATTTTTGGGCACAGAGGGGTTTGCGTGTGTGTGTGTGCTTGCTTAACATTACAACTGTAATTGTTTACAAGACATGTTAAAATGCCATGTCTAAAAAAAAAAAAAAAAAAAAAAAAAAAAAAAAAAAAAAAAAAAAAAAAAAAAAAGGGGTTAGGGTTAGGGTAAGAGGTGATGGTAGAAAGAGAGAGAAACATTGAACCTTAAAAATATACCAGTTAGAAAAAGAAAAACAGCCCCAAGGCTAGTGAACGGCACCTTAAAACGTGTAAGTTTCCATAAAAGGACACTCATACTTTTAGCTATGTTGTAAAGCAGATAATGTCAATGATCACTCCCAATAACGCATTGAACAGATAAAACTCAGTATTTTATATTATGAGTAAATTAAAACAAGTCATTAGATGTTAAGCTCTTGAGAGCAGGGCCTTCAGCTCCTATTTTAATCTGTAACTCTTGTTTATTAAATCATTTTATGACCCTGTTTGGTATACATTTTGGAGAGCTCCTCAGACCTTGCTAGTGCTATATAAATAAATGATCACAATAAATGATACCTTTTTGTTCTCTCTGGCATGAAATGTTATCATCCTTGTGATGTAAAGGATTGGGCATAAACAAAAAACAATTTGTACGTAATATAATCTGAAGTGTATATGGTACAGGCATATACCACAGTGCTGTACAAATAAGATCTAATTATCAGTCATGCCACCAAGCAGATCAAACTATTTTCCTCCCACGGGACAAACACCCAAAAATAAAGAGCATTTTTTTGTGTTGTGGACTATGAAAGTCAATCAGGCATCAGAAAGAAAACCACTGCTAGCACCCCAAAACACATTAGATTATTAAATTATTATAATGCTGTGATATGATCAATTGTAGCTAGAAGCTTCTTCTGTTGAATATGGTGTAGCCAACAGGCATGATGAATCGGCCCTGTATCTACACTTGCAGCCACCTGAGGCAACACCTTTGACGCTGTCATCCATTACCTGCTCTGCGCTTACCTTTGTAATGGTAGAGAATTTCTAGTACAGAGAACACCATTGAGCTCTCTACACTAGCAGAGGAAATTTGGTCCATAATGTTTCCAGAGGTGTCTTCTTGCTGCCCCTGGTAACTGGCCACTCACTACTACCTGAGGCAATGTTCTCACCTTGCACCATTGCAGAAGTGGCCCCGATCAGCATGTGTGTTCTGCTCTAGGAATGTAACTGCTATATAATGCATTCCCCTTTTTAATGAAAACAAAAATCAATCCTAAAATGCAATAAACATCATGTAATACAGTCATCAATCACAAGGATTTTTATAGAAATTCTCTTCTATGTAATTTCAGACTGGGCTGTTTAATTGGGGAGGCTGACACACAATGATTTGTGCAGTCCAAAATATGTTGGTGTATGGTGTTGGTGTATTCCAATTTATAAGCTAGATAAATCAGATCATCAGCTGGCCTGTCCATAATGTCACCTGCTCTACCCCATGCCCAGACTTTCAGCCATGGCAAGGTGGTCCTAAGCACTGCACTATATATATATATTCATGTGTGTGAAAAACTATTTGCCCCCTTCCTGATTTCTTATTCTTTTGCATGTTTGTCACACAAAATGTTTCTGATCATCAAACACATTTAACTATTAGTCAAAGATAACACAAGTAAACACAAAATGCAGTTTTTAAATTAGGGTTTTTATTATTTAGGGAGAAAAAAAATCCAAACTTGTGTGAAAAAGTAATTGCCCCCTGAACCTAATAACTGGTTGTGCCACCCTTTGCAGCAATAACTGCAATCAAGCGTTTGCGATAACTTGCAACGAGTCTTTTACAGCGCTCTGGAGGAATTTTGGCCCACTCATCTTTGCAGAATTGTTGTAATTCAGCTTTGAGGGTTTTCTAGCATGAACCGCCTTTTTAAGGTCATGCCACAACATCTCAATAGGATTCAGGTCAGGACTTTGACTAGGCCACTCCAAAGTCTTCATTTTGTTTTTCTTCAGCCATTCAGAGGTGGATTTGCTGGTGTGTTTTGGGTCATTGTCCTGCTGCAGCACCCAAGATCGCTTCAGCTTGAGTTGACGAACAGATGGCCGGACATTCTCCTTCAGGATTTTTTGGTAGACAGTAGAATTCATGGTTCCATCTATCACAGCAAGCCTTCCAGGTCCTGAAGCAGCAAAACAACCCCAGACCACCACACTACCACCACCATATTTTACTGTTGGTATGATGTTCTTTTTCTGAAATGCTGTGTTACTTTTACGCCAGATGTAACGGGACACGCACCTTCCAAAAAGTTCAACTTTTGTCACAAGGTATTTTCCCAAAAGTCTTGGCAATCACTGAGATGTTTTTTTAGCAAAATTGAGACGAGCCTTAATGTTCTTTTTGCTTAAAAGTGGTTTGCGCCTTGGAAATCTGCCATGCAGGCCATTTTTGCCCAGTCTCTTTCTTATGGTGGAGTCGTGAACACTGACCTTAATTGAGGCAAGTGAGGCCTGCAGTTCTCTAGATGTTGTCCTGGGGTCTTTTGTGGCCTCTCGGATGAGTTGTCTCTGCGCTCTTGGGGTAATTTTGGTCGGCCGGCCACTCCTGGGAAGGTTCACCACTGTTCCATGTTTTTGCCATTTGTGGATAATGGCTCTCACTGTGGTTCGCTGGAGTCCCAAAGCTTTAGAAATGGCTTTATAACCTTTACCAGACTGATAGATCTCAATAACTTTTGTTCTCAGTTATTTTTTAAAAAGGGGGGCAATCACTTTTTCACACAGGCCCATGTAGATTTGGAGTTTTTTTCTCCCTTAATAACGTAAACCTTCATTTAAAAACTGCATTTTGTGTTCAATTATGTTATCTTTGACTAATAGTTAACGGTTTTTGATGCGCAGAAACATTTAAGTGTGACAAACATGCAAAAGAATAAGAACTCAGGAAGGGGCAAATAGTTTTTCACACCACTGTATATATCATATAGAAAACTGATGAAATGCATTTTTTTATTCCCAGGTCTGCAGCTTTATAAGGAAGCAGGGTATCAGAATGGTCATTATCCCTCTGATAATGCTTCTGAATGCAAAAAACACAAAAAGACAAGGGAAAGTTACCAGAGGCATATTTGGCCTGTGTTTTGATTAAGAAACCTACAGGTGCCCATAGCACTTTTTTTTCCACACAGGGCACTACTTTCTCAGAGTCCAACTCTGCTATTTCATGCCAAGTTATTTGTTGTTTATTTTTGCAATGAAATAAAAATCCTCTGTTTATGATATTAAGATATAATTTGTCCCTTATGCAACTACTGGTAAATGCATTTAAATTGTAGGTTTCACATCATAGTTCATAAGAGTTTTTATGAAGGATCATCACTGTAAATTAGGCATCCTTGTGCATCCATACATAAAACTATGCTTTGAAACATGCAGCATCCAGGCCCCAAAACTGCCATCAATGCTCTTATGAGGCCATAAAATGCTATTGATTGCATGCAGTGCTAAATTTATGAAGTATTCAGGCATTATAGTGAAGGCTTTCAAGCACTATCAGGGGTCTCAATTTGCACTCAGTTATCCATCAAGCAACATTTGTGCCTATTACACATAATGGCTAAAAGTCCAAGGTTTAAGGCACAGTTAATCACAGGTTGGTGGGACTGGGAGTTCAACACTAGCTGTAAAACCACAGGCTGAACAGCCTTCTGTTAGAATAATCAACTTAAATATAAGCTAATGGCAAAAATGTTTGCTCCCCTATGAAAGGAATTATTATTGATGCTTTTATATCCAAATAAAACACTGCCTGTGAATTTTACAAACCTTTATTTCGCACACAAAACAAACACACGGCTCAACTTTTAAGCCAAACAAAGGTTTTTACTGCTTGAAACTGTGAAACAGACCCCTTGGAACCACTCCCGGTATTAAAATAGGTTTCTCAGTTTTCTAATGTAAGCTGTTGAGGTGAACAGGTCCATGGGTACATTACAGTAAAAATAATGCACATCTGTTTTACAGCTTTGTCAGAGTGTTCTCAGCTATAAATGGTTTATCTGCCAATATTGTAATGTGTGGAACAGAGGTTAGCTGTTTATAAAGCACAAGGTTAGATAGAGGGCAGACACAATGATTTGTCTTACTTGGTTCTGAAGGTGATTCTCCTAAAGTTGATGGAGCCTGCAGTGTGATTTCCAGAGCAATGCCTGGCAAATTCTTTATAGAATGGAAGATGCAAGAGATATGTAAGCACACACAATTTTAGGAGGTGGGAATGTCAGGTGCTGTACTGCCATCTGTACTAATTTGTGGCATATTTACTTCTTATAATTTTAACAGCTTTATTTTTACAGCACTGACATATTACACAGCTTTTATAGAACCATTTGATGTGAATTATGTAGGCACTATATAAGTTAAGTATGATAATAATCATAAATGCCCCAAGCATTACAAATAATACAATTGTTAGAGAATGACTTTAAGGTTGAGCTCTACTTTGCTGTGCAGAATTTGGTCTCTGCCGCCACCACCACCCAATTTTGCACAGCATTAAATCGTTGCCTTAATAAAATAATTCCAAATCCTATTTTATGATGTTAGTCAATCAAAATATACTTCACTTAAACTATAAAAATGATTTAAATATTTTTTTTTTGTGTTGGAATTCACAATCACAGCAAACAAGCAGGTGCCATTTTGTAGAAAATGTTATTAAGGAAAGCTGTTTAATGTGCCAGAATGTGTGGCCTGATACCCCTGACAATGAATTGGCTACACAATGAAATGTTTTAGAAGGAGGGGGAATGCAGGGAGTGTAGTTAAATCTAGGATGTGTAGAATGGAAAGTGAAAGTAATCACCTACCTCGCCTCTATGCCGAGGCAGGCAATACGATTGACAGCGGAGACTTTTAAACAAGTTTATAACAGGTACGTGTTTAAATAAAAAAAAAAAAAAAGAATTTGGGGTTCGAATTGAAAAGGACTTTTATTATACAATGTTTTATGTCTGAGTGACAGGTCCCCTTGAAAAGGAAACTATACTCCTGGATATTGCAGTACTTAACAAAATTCTGTATGTAAACCCTATGGCATATAAATAAAAACTTTTCTAGAAGTAATGTATGTGCCATTGGATAGTGCCATAAAAGAAAACGGACATTTTAATATTATAGTTTTCCCTTTGGCTTGTACAGTATGAGGCACTCAATTTGGCAAGATTCTTTAGGCCACTATATAATATTAAATGATCAAATATTCATTCACAAGGTATAGTTTACAATTCAGTAACTATCACACTGAAAATATGTCTAGATTTGTGTGTACATTACTAATGTAATTCTTGTCTTTCATAAAGGAGTTGTTCACCTGCAAACACTGTTTCCAGTTCAGTTGGTTTCAGGTTATTCACCAGAAATAAAAACTGTTTCAGGTTCCTTTCTATTTTCTAATATTGAAGTGTAAAGTTTCATTTTTCACCTTCTAAACCAGCTCTGGGAGTGGGGTTGCTGGCTCTTTAATGGTTTAAAATTGATACACATTTAGTTAATACATTTATCTTTGCCTGTGCTGATCTGAATGGCTGAGTTTCAATAAAGGCAGCTGTTAGAATTGATACAATAGTTGCTACCATTCTACAGATACTGTATTTTTAGAAATGTATCAATTGATTGTATCAACTAAATGTAGCTAATTTTAATAGTTCAGAATGCTCCTGGATCACTGAGCTGCCAGACTGACACTAGAGACAGGAACATAAAACTTTAAACAAATTGTGGGAGAACAGTACAAAAATAAAAGATGCAAAGCAATTGAAAAATTACTTCGTTTTTGGTGAAAACAACTGAACTGAAAAAAGTTTTTGGAACCCTGTTAACTACACAAGATGACTATTTTTAACATAAACCCCAAATGACAACCAGTGGGCTAGAATGAGGTATCTGAAATGTTTATGGGATTCCAAAACGATCATTTGACCTAACATGCACACCTGTTGTAAATATACAATATAACACAATTCTGTTTATTCTACTGTATGTTCACATTTATAGCATGTGAGAAGGCACAGGTAACACACTTTAGAGGTTGTTTACATGTCTCCACCCACCAACCACCAAGATTAATGTAAAAGCCAGTGCCGGCCCAAGTTGGACAGGTGCCCTAGGCAACCCAGCCGGCTATGTTCACACCCTTCTCAAGTATTTGTGCGCATGTGTGCACATTCATGCCGAGGATGCTAGGGTTGCTGCTGGTCGTGGAAACTCACACGCAAGTATGAGCAGAAGAGCGCAGGTATGCGCCACAGAGGAGAAGCTGCCAGTTGTGGATGATGCAAGGGTCTGAGCTAGGGGAAGGCAGCAGGAGAGGTATGTGCCTGGCATCCCTCCACCTTTGCCCTAGGCACATGCCTCTTCTGTTTACCCCTAGTTAAAGCAGTTAATCTTTGGCATCATCGTTATGTGAAACATTTAAATAAGTGGCATTGTATTCTGCCTAATGCTTACTGCATAGAGTTCTCAATCACTCTTTTATTAGCCACAAAGGTTATGTTGTATAGGAAAGAAGCAGTGTTAATAGTGGCAGTGCCTTTGTCAGAAATGGTTATTGTGCTGCACAAATACATTGGCAGGGGGTCCTTTAACTGTGGGCCTGGTAAGGCAAAGGTGTTCAAACTGTGACACAAGTGCCCATAGGGTGCTCAGACTTTGGCATGAATGCCAATTTATTCTTCGAGACCAAGGGTCCCCAACCTTTCTTTTACCTGTGAGCCACATTCAGATAAAGGAAAAAGAGTTGGGGAGCAACACAAACATGAAAAAACTCCTGAGGGTGCCAAATAAGGGCTGTAATTGGCTATTTGGTAGCCCCTAATTGAACTCACAGCCTATAGGAGGCTCTTTTTAGCAGTACACCTGTATTTTAGGCAGCCAAAATCTGCCTCCAAGTTTGGAATTAAAAAATAAGAACCTGCTTTGTGGTGCCCAAGAGCAACATCTTAGTATACCACCTTTAAGGCGGCGATTAATGCACAGATAATATTGTATGAAGCAAATGTTTGTATAAAATTGGGGGAGGCACTCGAACATGGGCCACTGTTTAGTGCTGAATCATCCGATACAGGTAGAATTATATTCTTAGAATTTTTTTACCTGTTTATCTGACAATTCAGCTCTACACGTGTGTGTTGAAACGAACAATCTTTCTTGGAAAGATTTTTTTCCAAGAAAGATCATAATTGTACCATCTATGGCCGCCTTAACTTTGCTCTAGGTGAAAGTGCTGAAGTAAGTGGAGGGTCCAACAAATTGCCGACCACAAAATGGGGCTTGAACCCAAAAAGTACAAGTATACAATTGAGAGTATAGTGGAGCTAACAATCTGCTGATTCTCTAACTGTGCTAGGGCCCAGTTTGTATCTCAAAAAAAAAAAAGCTCATGTCAAGGAGGTTCATCTACATTGCAGTTTTAAACATTTTCTCTTTATTGTAAGAATTCTGCATTCAGGGCTCACAACACAAAACTTCGGCACACAACTATGAAAAAGTCACAAAATATTACAGCATATACAACAGCTATAGTTAATTCTTATACAAATAAGCAAAAACTAAGCACTTGTAGAACCTTACTATACCAGCTGTAACACCTACAGACTCTTTCACAATGGTTTGCTGTTAATACTGGAATTATTGGTAAATAGATAATACATTTAAACTTATATATAATGTTGGCTTGGAGGACCCTCTATCTGATCATGAATTCCACTGTAAGAAATTACTTCAGCGCACAAGAGACTTTGCAAGTTAGAGAGACCAGAGAGCAAGAGAAGGAAGATTGATGGGGCGGGGGAGAAAGAGGAAGGAATGAAAGATATAAGATAGAATTTGATCATGATCAGAGAGAGGCCAAGGATTTCTGGGAACATGCTAGTGATGTTATTAAGTGATAGCTGGGGCATTAATAGACAGAGGATTATCAGAATGAAGAGAGGGACACTGGGAAAAGGACAGCAGAAAAACAAAGACATGTTTAGATGTTAATATAAAAAGTAGATTGTTGAGGATTAAAACTTGGCTGTTTTACCTTGCCTGCCATCCAAAACCTCATCTGCTGGGTGGCAGGAGTTCTATTCCAGTTCTGCAAAAGGCAATGCCTTTCTCTTCTAATTTTGCAAATGGGCACATGTTGTTTTCTAGTCTTGCCAAGATAAGTGCAAAAATGTCAGTGTTATTGCTGCCTTAATTTATATCTGGATTTGTGACAAACATTCACCAGACAGTCCCTTAACCAATGACTGGCAAGCCTAAACAAACAAGCTTCTATATTCCTGAATGCTTTGCACTTGTATAAAGAGGTTTAGCCTGGCAGATGCACCATTGTTTTACTTTATGTCATGAATACATCACTCTGCCTACACTGCACCAATGCTATCTCTGTAGGAAAAACTTTGATGACAATGTAAGCCTCATAGGCTGGCAGCACTGTAGCACATACAGATAGTGAACATTGCCCAAACTCAGCAGCAATCCTGTGTGTTGGCTAACCCTTTGTAGGCAGATACTCAACACAGCATGGATAATGCTTTAGATAAACTGCAGAAAGAATCAGGGCTGGAAATAGAGAAAGAACAGTAGGCACGAAAAGCACACCATATTATGAGGAAATCAATTCTGAGGATGGCAGATTCGCAGTAGCTTTATGGTTTTCCCATCACCAGATATCTGTGCCACCCAGTCCTCAGCTGCAAGACAAGCTCAGATTTTAAAACAGAATTAAATGGCCCCTTGTGCTTTTACCATTTTTCATAAACAACCTGTTATGAGGCCTGGGGCATGGAAGAAAACGTGAATCTGCCTATAGGAACCACAGCTGTGAGGGCATACAGGCTGCCATTCATGGGCAGCATTAACTCATCCCTAGGCTCATTCATCTCTGGCTTTCAAAAGAGACTGCAATGCCCATGGGACCTCGAGCAGGAAAGAATTAAAGGTGATACTGTTAAGATGATATAGAAAAAGGGAAAATATATTTAGAACTTTCAAGTAGTAATCATATTTTTCTTCCCAGTACTCCATGCAAGGGCCCCTTGTAATTAAAGCAGAGTAACAGATACCTAGGCATGGTAGGACTGATCAGCATTAAGCATAACTTATTTCCTTATTATTCTACCTAATTACAAATGAACCGACACAGCACATACACATGAAACAGGGAGTTTGAAACAGAGGCCAAATGCTCAGTGTGTTTCTGGCCTCTCTACCAGCAAGGGGATCATGGATCCAAAGGGGGGTTATTCGATTTTCCTGCAGTGCATGGAGAAGGTAAAACCAGGGATAAAGTGATTAATTGAGCAATGCCATGTGGGTCTCTTAAGTAAGGAACAGGTCAATGGAGTGGAGCCCTACAGCATTATTGCAGGCAAAGACGTTTAACCCATTCAGGGCTCTACAATAATTTCTTGACAACTGGGAGTCATATCTGTTGGAAAGACAGCAGCATTGGTCATAATAACACCATTATTTCCCAGATGATTTCAGCACTATGTACAGTTACATTAATCTGATGAATAATAATTTATGCACACATAATATATATTATGCATTTGCTTTAAGTATTGTGTGTATATATATATATATATATATATATATATATATATATATACATACATATATATACATATATATGTATGTATGACATCATGTATAGGGTTTATGTTGATAATAACAGATTACAGTGTATATGTGCAGAGATCACAAGTAGGTGTTCATCGTGGAGAACACATACATGCCAGGTCATTTATACTAATAAGTTTGCCGCTCAATTTGTCTTGAACTAATACCCCTGTTGTTGCAGGTTACTGGGAGTTGTAGTTTACCCCCCCATATAACTGAAGCCATGAGAAGCCTCAAAATACAAGAAAGCAAAGACTTACCCAAGGGGCAATACTGGAGGGGTCCCCAAACCAGCTGGGCGCTGCCAATAAGTCCACGTTGCTAGCTGTCCGCTACATAGAAGCCCATAGATCCCCACTGTGAGCTGCTCAGTAACAACGGCTGGGAATAGAAAGTTCACAAGCACTGGGGCAGGTTCCACTCCAGCAGCCTCTCTTCCCTCTTTCTGGCCAAGGAGAATTCCGATGGACTATCTGGAGCCCAGGTCAGGCAGTCAGCCGGTGGCCCATGCACGCAGCAATCCTGGCAGTCCAGTGAGTGAGTGAGTGAGTGTGAGTGAGTGAGTGTGAGTGAGTGAGTGTAGAGAGGAGGGGAACCCGTGCAAGTGCCAATGTCACTCTTCCATCTCGTCTATAAGGTCAGTGGCAGCTCCCTGCAACTCGCTCCGTTCTGATTTCAAGGTCTACATGCTCCCCATTGTCTTACTGTCAGTCTCATCCCTTGTATGTTCCGCGCTGTATCCCCTGTGGGACTGACCGTCACTTCCACAACCCCCATATGCCCGTGTTACAGCGGTCGCTCATCTGTGCCTCTCAGTATGTGCAACTGTCTCGCTCTCCTTTTCCCGACTCGGAACTGTTACCTGCAGGATCTCAAGCTCCAGTTCAAGCCCAAGTCAGTGTGAAAACTCTGCTTCTTCCATTCCCTTATTTTATGCTTGTCTCACGCGAACCAATAGCAGCCAAAGACACGCCCTCTCCACTCAATGATTGGCTAAATCTACCCTCGGGCGTTCTGTTATTATTGTATAGGTTTGGCGTCTAGGGTTCAACAGTCAGCAGGGGTGTCCAACCCGTGTCCCGCGGGCCGCATGGAATTCAATGCGGCCCCATCTTACTTTGTAGATTTTTTCTTCCCTCTCCCTTGGAGATTTTCTTTGCAGCGGAGTTTTCTTTAGCTCCTTCCCTTACTGCTCGCTCCCCTCTCACTTGTCACAGTGCTGCCGGATCATATTACTTCAGCTGTGACAGGCAGAGAGAGCACGAGCAGCCAGCGTGGGAGAAAGGAAGCAAAGAAGGACTTATCTATCAGAGTAGCATTGCAGTCTGCAGCCTTGTACTTGCCAGTGTGCCATCTATATGTGAGTTCTGGGGGTATTAATACACGTACTTGCCCTTGTGCCATCTGTTTGTGAGTTCTGGGGGTATTTATATGGGGGTATTTGTGGGTTCTGGGGATATATATACATGTACTTGCCCCTGTGCCATCTTTTTGTGGGTTCTGGGGGTATTCATATATATACTTGCCCCTGTGCCATCTTTTTGTGGGTTCTGGGGGTATTTATACATGTACTTGCCCCTGTGACACCTGTTTGTGGGTTCTGGGGGTATTTATACATGTACTTGCCCCTGTGCCATCTATATGTGAGCTCTGGGGGTATTTGTACATGTACTTGCCCCTGTGCCATCTGTTTTTGAGTTATGGGGGTATTTATACATGTACTTGCCCCTGTGCCATCTGTTTTTGAGTTATGGGGGTATTTATACATGTTCTAGACACTGTGCCATCTGTTTGAGCTCTGGGGGATATTATACATGGACGTGCTACTGTGCATCTTTTTGTGAGCTCTGAGGGTATTGTAGTTCATTTCTGTGTATTTCCTTTATTTTTTTAAATCATAATTGTTATGTATTTCATGTGCGGCCCCAGAAAATTTTTATTCTTCAAATGTGGCCCAGGGAAGCCAAAAGGTTGGACACCCCTGGTTTAACGCTTTCTTGGCCATTTAGCAGCAACTGACTTTGGGCTCTTTGGGTTACAGCTGCTTGGATTTACACTCTGTTTCATTTGCACTTATTCACAGATCATGACCTGTATATACTTTAATAAGAAAGCAAAGAGGCTACAATCAAATGAGATTCTTATAAAGTACACACAGTTCTGCAAGAAAAGAGATCATGTTCAGTGTGTGTGTATTCCATACCTCCCAACATTTTGGAAGTAAAAAGAGGGACAACATTTTTTTATGCGAGAAAATTAGCTCAACAGGATGTAGGCAAGTTGGGGGTTTATCTTTACCAAAAAGGCTTGGGAATAGAGGTCAGCTTGAACATGGCTTCCCTCTGCTCTGTAGTCCTCACATGCTGTCTTGTCCCAGGCTCCTCTGGTTTCTCCAGCTGCCTCCCAGCTGCCCAGCTCAGGCCCTTAGGGTAAGGCCACACGGGGAGTTTTCGGGGAGATCTGTCGCCTGGCGACTTATCGCCACAAAAAATCTCCCCGAATAGCTTGGTCGCTTCATGTCGCGGGTGCGCAGCGCGACCAAGCTATTCAGGGAGATTTGTCGCGGCAATAAGTCGCCAGGCGACAGATCTCCCCAAAAACTCCCTGTGTGGCCTTACCCTTAGTCTCCCCCCTCTGGTCTCCTGTCCATGGTTCTTTTATCCTGATCTTTCATCAGATTTGTACTGGGAGTCAAACTAGACCCTGGCATTCCAAGTACACAGAGACCCAAACAGACCCCAGACAGCCACTTAATAGTGACTGTCTATGGCAGGGGTGTCCAACCTTTTGGCTTCACTGGGCCACATTCGAAGAATAAAAATTTTCTGGGGCGCACAGGAAATACATAACAATTATGATTTAAAAAAATAAAGGAAATACACAGAAATGAACTACAATACCCCCAGAGCTCACAAAAAGATGCACAGTAGCACTTCCATGTATAATTACCCCCAGAACTCAAAAGCAGATGGCACAGGGGCAAGTACATGTATAAATACCCCCATAACTCAAAAACAGATGGCACAGGGGCAAGTACATGTATAAATACCCCCAGAGCTCACATATAGATGGCACAGTAGCAAGTACATGTATTAATACCCCCAGAGCTCACTAACAGACGGCACAGGGGGCAAGTACATTTATAAATACCCCCAGAACTCAAAAACAGATGGCACAGGGGCAAGTACATTTATAAATACTCCCAGAACTCAAAAACAGATGGCACAGGGGCAAGTACATTTATAAATACCCCCAGAACCCACAAACAGATGGCACAGAGGCAAGTACATGTATAAATACCCCCAGAAACCACAAACAGATGGCACAGTGGCAAGTACATGTGTAAATACCCCCAGAACCCACAAACAGATGGCACAGGGGCAAGTACATGTATTAATACCCCCAGAACCCACAAACAGATGGCACAGGGGCAAGTACATGTATAAATACCCCAAGAACTCACATATAGATGGCACACTGGCAAGTACAAGGCTGCAGACTGCAATGCTACTCTGATAGATAAGTCCTTCTTTGCTTCCTTTCTCCCGCGCTGAAATCCGTGCTGCTGGCCAATCAGATGCTCCCTGGCTGCTGCTCGTGCTCTCTCTAACTGTCACAGCTGAAGCACTGTGACAAGGGAGGGGGGAGCGAGCAGCAAGGGAAGGAGCTAAAGAAAACTCCGCTGCAAAGAAAATCTCCAAGGGAGCGGGAGGAAAAAATCTACAAAGTAAGATGGGGCCGCATTGAATTACTTCCCGGGCCGCGGGTTGGACACCCCTGGTCTATGGCATCTTACAGCAGCCCCTCTGGCATTTGCCAGAACCCAAAGATAGCCAGTCTTATTACACATTTTAAGCAATTACAATTTTTGAAACAAAGTAGCAGAATTCAGCTCTCCTCCAAGCAAGCTTCCAGTATGCACAATATAAGCCTCTAGGTTGGTGCTCTTTCTGGTACTCTAGGTGTTGTAGATACGTAGCTGATTGGGGTCATTCACTGGTGTTCATTGGCTTCCTAGAATAGCTTTATTTTTGGCCAAACTGATACACATTGAATAATGCTTGCTACATTATCAAAAGGGAGACACATAAGACATGAGAACATAAACAACCAACTTTAAATCCATTTAAATATAATGTTTTATATTGAAAAGTTTAGTGTAGAAAAGCCATTTCTGGATGGGCATAGTTAAACTCTCTGCTAATAACTAACTTGTGGGGGATAATTAAGAGTCAGATAAGACTTATGTAATATATGCAGTGAAAGGGCCTCATGGCATGTGTGTGTAATATATCTGTTAGCAGAACTATATGTTGTGGACTTAAGATGAAATAATTAATAAGGTATTATTTGCATACACTACTGACAGGTAGAGGCTGATAACTGTCTTTTAGATTTGCTTCTCTTGAACAATTTCAAGGTACTGCAGATGCTTTGGTTAAATGTAATTCTATTGTGTGTTTATTTTATTGTAAGTTATCTAATATATGGGCGGCTTTTAAAAGCTGTATGCGTCATTCCAACAAGTGGCTAAATAGATCAAAAGATCTTTTAATCAGCAAATCTTCAGATTCACTAAAAGGATATGAATATAAAGTAATGCATACTGCATATAGACTTGAAGGGATGTTCCATTCCAATACATATCCCCAATTAGTGTAGTACCAGTGGTAAAAAAAAAAACATATTCCAGTGGCCATTTCAATAAACCATATTCTCAATGATAATGCAGCCTGCTGTCTTCACCAAAGAGAGTTGCCTCCGCTAGATTTTTGCAGTTTGTTGGGTATCCACAAAAAACTTTGGCAGACATTTTTTGGAACTTTATTAAGCACTCCAGAAAGCTATCCATCCTAAGAACATAACCAAAAAAATATAATTGTCCATCACTAGTCACTATCACGGTATGAATACTGTCTATCTTTTCCCTCAGTCCTGCCACAACTATCTCTGAGAGAGTGTAAAGTTACCTGGCAGGTAAATCTATAAATTGCGAAGACGTACTGTCCTGATCTTGTAGCTCAGCTGCATGTGCTGCCATAAATACCTGTGCACCAGTCTGTGTATGTCTTACCAGGCTGTTGCACACACATATACAACTATGATAGCAGGCATTGGTTCTGTTTATATGCATTCCCCAATGATATTGCCCGTTTAATTTGAAACAATGTGCAATGTACAATAGCAATACTTAAATCTCCAGATTATGTCTTGACCTTTTCTGTAAACATGACCTTGTTTGTACACTGTCTGTCATCTATCATTGGTCAGTCTTCTGGATATTTCTCTGTCTGCTGATTTAGCTACAGAGAACTCCGGTGTGACTTCCATTCTAAATCCATCCACTGGATACCTGTTGCTAGTGTAGGCATGGCCTCCATACCACTCCTGACCTATACGACTGGCACATGTGTAAGATAGTCCATGTGCCAATTATGTAGGAGAGGAGTGCATCCATCATGTGCACCACCAAATATAACCACAAATGTTTGATGGAGTGCTGGAGGATTTTAACCTTTTATAGGCATATTTAGGCAACCAAGGGCTGTGTCCTTGAAGTTGCTGCCTCAAGATATTTTCTCAGGTGCCTATATAGAATAAATAAGCCTGCTAACATCTGTTTGCGTTGCATTCTTAAGGTGGCCATAGACGCACAGATAATATCGTACGAAACGAATTTTCGTACAATATTCGGTGCGTGTATGGTGGGAAATGAGCCGACTGACATCGTCAGAGGATTAAGATATCGGTCGGCTGGTTGATCGGACTGGACGGAAAATTTTGATTGGATGCCTTTGAAAGCTCCCTGAACATTGTTAGTGCTGAATCGTCAGATACAAGTAGAATTCTATTGTTTCTACCTGTATATTTGACGATTCAGCTCTACACGTGTGTGTTGAAACGAACGATCTTTCTTGGAAAGATCTTTTCCGAGAAAGATCGTAATTGTTACGTCTATGGCCAGCTTTATTTGACCCATTTCTCAAATTGTAACCTTGCAGAACTAACGGTTCTTTATCCCTAATTATCTTCTCTCAAGTATGTTTCATTTCATAATCTATACAAGTCTGCAATCTTGCTTCATCTAAGTGGTTCTCAACACCTAGATTCTGAGTCCACTGCAGCTGTTGTATCTGTAATTTTTCCATGTTCAGGACACCCTGTCCTGGTTGTTACAGGCTATCCAATCTTCAGTCAGCATTCTTTTATTCTATTTTAATACTTTGGTTATATAAATTACATTTTGTTTGAGCATCAGGAAATCTTGTTTGCTCTTTCCTTGACACACTTCATTCCCATTCCATTTCTAGATCACTTACTCAACTTACTGAACCACTTGCGTGTGTTTAATGAATAGTGCTTTTGCTGAACATATTTTTTTGCCTTTTGTTTTAATCATGAAGAATCTATAGTTTTTGTTATTTATTGAGCTAAACAGGGCAAACAGGGAAGTGAATAGAGTGAATTCAGTCTCCCTGTTTGTCCTGTTTAGCTAAAGCAATAACAAAACAACCTTCAATAATTGCTAAATCAATTCTTTTCTTCAGTGTATACAATAGA
This sequence comes from Xenopus borealis, assembly GCA_024363595.1. Classification (NCBI taxonomy): domain Eukaryota; kingdom Metazoa; phylum Chordata; class Amphibia; order Anura; family Pipidae; genus Xenopus; species Xenopus borealis. Next base: position 78,986,617 of record CM044438.1, on the reverse strand, counting down.
GGAGTAAGTGTTCTAAGACCCACCTCATAGCTGCACTGTTGGCTCAGCTCAATCTTGTCAGTGACTGACTCGGGATGTGGTTTATAAAGCTCTACTCAAAATTAATGTGGACAAGGCTCCAGCATCGGATGGAATACACCCTTGGGTACTAAGAAAGCTTAGTTCAGTTTTATACTGGCCTCTATTTCTGATTTTCTCAAACTCTCTTTAATCTGATATGATATCTATGGGTTGTAGGAAAGCTGATGCCATTCCTATATTTAAAAATGGATTTTGATCGAAGTCTGATAATTATAGGCCTTTAAATTTTACATCCACAGTGACCAAATTATTTGAAGGCTTGTTAAGGGATCTCATTCAAAAAATTGTCCTGGTGAATGGCATTATGAGCAGCAATCAGCATGACTTTATGAAGGATAGGTCATGACAGAATGTCAGACAAATTTGATTGCTTTTTATGATGAGGTAAGTAAGATTCTGGACAGCAGAGGAGCAATAGATGTGATCTTTACGGATTTTGCCAAAGCATTTGATACAGTGCCCAAACGACTGCTTTCTAAACAAAAGGTTTTTGATGTATGAAATTGTTTGCACATGGATAGGAAACTGGCTACAGGTTTGGGCGCAGAGGGTGGTTGTTAATGGTACATTCTCTACTTGCAGTAAAGTTCTTAGTGCCCCACTCAGGGCTTTGTATTGAGTCCACTTTTATTTAACTTGTTCATTAATGACTTAAGGGAGGGTATTGTAAGTAATGTATCAGTGTTTGCAGATGATACAAAATTATGCAGCCCAATTAATTCCATCCAGGATGTGATTCTGGAGATTCAATGTCGATAAATGAAAAGTCATGCACATGGCATGTAAAAATATCCAAGCCACTTATACCCTTAATTGGATTGTATTAGGCAAATCCATAATGGAAAATGACCTTTAAGATAATAAATGTGGCTGTAGCAAGCAATGCCAGTCAGCAACTGCAAGGGCAAACAAGGCCTTGAGCTGTATTAAAAGTAGCATAGATTCGGGGGAGGAGGGGGTCATTCTTCCACTGTACAGAGCGCTAGTAAGGCCATATCTTAGAATATACCCTACAATTTTGTTCTCCATTATTGAATTGGAGAAGGTACAGAGAAGGACAACTAAGCTGAAAAAAGGTATGGAAAAGCTCAGCTATGAGGAGAAACTGGTCAAGTTGGGGGAGGAGAAGAGGTGCTTGAGGGGCGATATGATAACTATGTATAAATATAAAAGGGGTTCTCGCTAATGCTTTATTCCCCAGTAGGTCTTTTCAGCTGACATTTGCACACCCATGTGAAAGGAGGTTCCAGCGAAATATTCTGAATGGTTTTTTACAGTGAGAGCCGTGAAGATGTGGAATTCTCTCCCTGAATTACAGGCTGATACATTAGATAGCTTTAAGAAGAGGCTGGATGACTTTTTAGCAAAGGCAGAAATACAGGATTATGGAAGATAGCTCATAGTACAAGTTGATCTGGTAACTGGGGTCTTGGAGCCAGGAATTTATTTTTTTCCCCTCTGAGGCAGATTGGACAGACTTCAAACTGTTTTTTTTTTTCCTTCTCTGGATCAACCAGCAGTTAGGCAGGTTATATATAGACTTTGTGTGGGCATGTGTCTTTTTTAAGCTACTGTAACTTACTATATGATACTATTTTTGTAACTGAAAGAATAGGCAAAAAATATGTTCTGCACAATTCCTGATCATGGAATTCACGGTACGTTTTTACTGGGTTATTCCATTCTTTTTCCTATTATACTTTTAGGCCTTGGTTTGTCAGTCCCTTATTCAGGCTTCTAAAGATCTGGCTAGAAGGAGCTCAGCATCAGCCAATCACCATGAAGTCACATAATCACTAAAGACAACTTGCTTTTCTCAGTCTATGGCTGTATGGGTAATTTTTATTTTTTCTTGCACTGTGTCAGGTGTTCTTCTGGATGCCTGCTGAACCACTAAACTAAGTTGTTTCTGTGTGACAAGCTTGATCCCTAAAGATAACATATTTCTTCTAAGTGCTAACCCTTCTTCTTGTAGGCATGACTTAAATATTTGCAATTTGTATTCTTTTTAAAGGTATGAACTTCACCATTCATCAAACTGTATTTATTTATTTATAATACTAGCTGTATGAGTTATTGTTGTTAAGGTTCATTATACCATTGATCTTTGTTACCTGACCCAAGTAGATTTATTTAAGAAGTTTATTTCCCTAGATACAACATTGTCCTCCTACAGCTTGTATTGAAAACTGCAGAGGTGGAGGAGCATGTGTTGTTGGCAGAGCAAAATATGCTTTCCAGGGACACATGTTTTGTTTTCTATAGTTCATGTTATAATCAACTTAATTGGCCAAATGAGAAAAAAACTACAAAGATGACACCATCATTTCAAGGTTAGTGAAGTATACAGAGAGAAAAAAAGACCCCACTTTTGTTTTATAAGTACATTTACATGAGCTGTACTATACATAAATGCATTCTCTAACAGTAAGCAAAACATTAGCCTCATTCTAGTTTCTGTAGTTTTATGGGAAAGTAGTTAAGCCTTGAGGAAGAGAACAGACAATAAACATCTCCTTTGGGTTTAAAACAGCTGCCTGCATAATGTATTTTTTTTTCTTTTCCGTCCCTTCTTGTTTTGCCTGGTTAACAGCTATAGTTTAAGACAATGATACTGCCCATCATATAATATTTCTAAATTAGGTAGCGTTCTAATTTTCTGCAGACAAGAATTGTTTGGGATACTTTTAGCATGGCATAGTGCAGGCCTTATATTTCATGTTTAAGGCATAAATGTGATTTTCAGCCATAATTGTGTCCTCAATTTTTCGAGCAGTTCTCTTGGTCTGTAATTGTACCTCTGATCTTTAGACATAAGCTGAACGGGGAATCTGAAAAATGTTAGCTTGAGACCTCAGAGAGTGTTTTTTTGCAAGGTCATATGAGGATTCCAATCAGGTTTTCTATTAAAAGCTGCCCATTAAGCATTAAAAAACCGATCGACAGCCTCACAGTAATTGGGATATGGGGCTGCTTTAATACTCTCTTAGTTGAGTTGCCTATGCAGTTTAATCTAACACACTCCAAGGTCTACCACTGGATGATCTAAATGTGCAGTTTGATCATTGATGCTGCAGACTGGAGGCTGTCAGTAATTGTGAGGCTACTATGCCCATCTGGCCACATCCCTGGTCCAACTAAGCAAAGACTGTCCTGCGGCTATGCCACAAATACAATGCTGCATGCATTTGATAGTGCTGTATTTGTCAGTGGCATGTGTGTCTTTTTTTCAACCTAACTTACTATATGATACTATTTTTGTAACTGAAGGAATTGGCAAAAAACATGCTCTGCACAATTCCTATTCATGAAATTCATGCTGATCAAAGGGCATATACAGCCCCTTTAAGGTACGTTTTTACTGGGTTATTCCATTCTTTTTCCTATTATGCTTTTAGGCCTTGGTTTGTCAGTCCCTTATTCAGGCTTCCAAAGATCTGTTTAGAAAGAGCTCTGCATCAGCCAATCAAATAAAGTCACATAATCACTAAAGACAACTTGCTTTTCTCAGTCTATGGCTATATGGTTAATTTAATTTTTTCCTGCATTGTTTAGGGTGCTCTTCTGGAGGCCTGCCGAACCACTAAACTTAGTTGTTTCTGTATGTCAAGCCTGATCCCTAAAACAAATTATGTCTGCAGATAACAGATTTCTGCTAACCCCTTTTCTTGGAGGCATGAATTGAATATTTGTTATTTGTATTCTTTTAAAGGTATGTGCTTTACCATTCATCAAATTGAATTTATTTCTGTAATACTAGCTGTATGAGTTATTGGTGTTAAGGTTCATTATACCATTGGTCTTTGTTACCTAATCCAAGTAGATTTATTTAAGAAGTTTATTTCCCTGGTTACAACCTTGTCCTCCTTCAACTTGTATTGAAAACTGCAGAGCTGGAGAAGCATGTGTTGTTGGCAGACCAAAATATGATTTCCAAGGACACATGTTTCGTTTTCTTTAGTGCATGTTATAATCAGCTATATTGGCTAAATGAGAAAAAAACTACAAAGATGACACCATCAAGGTCAACCACTAGATCTAAATATGCAGTATGATCACTGATGCTGCAGAGTGGAGGCAGTCAGGAATTGTGAGGCTACTATGCCCATCTGGCCACACCCGCAGTCCAACTGAGCAAAGACTGTCCTGCGGCTATCCCACAAATACAATGCTGCATGCATTTGATAGTGCTGTATTTGTAGTGGCAAGATAGGAGAAATAATATTGGACTGGAGTTTCTGGACCCACTGGAAACCTCACAGCAAGGCCCCCCCCCCTGAAAAAATCTGTTGGTGATAATCATAGCACAGCTTAACTCAAATCATTACCACTTGCCCTAGAACCCTGTTGTGGCCTGTGTCCTCTGCTGCTCTCTAATTTGTATAGATGAATAATGTTTAATAACCATATGCCAATGTTTATCAGTTTGTGAAAGGGAATATTCACAACATTTTCCTGTTATGCTTTTTTTTAATTAATGTAATATAGCTAATGTGTTACAGGACCAAAATAGCTTCTTTTAGGGCATTGTCATACTGTATACGGTGCTTTCTCGCCCAGCGGAAATTCTCTTCCATGGTCAATGAAGCACATGACAATGCTTGCCCCTTCACATTAAAACACATTACTAGTGGAATGTAATATAAGTTGGTAAGGCAAAAACTATTCACAATGCAAAAAGTTATGCCTCTGTGCGAACAATTTTTGCTTTGCGCGAATTTAATAAAGCTTTTGCAAACCCGGAAACAGTTTACTGACCACTTCCGAAAGTGGAAGGGAGTTTCCGAATTTTACAGCTTGTGCCAATGCGCAGTCAATGTAATAAAACCTCTTTAAAACCTCTTTAAAAAGTCATTATGTTTGCGCCAAAAGATTACGACACCTTCAAGCACTTCTTAAGAATGCGCAATTAAAATTCGCAATGCGCATTTAAAATTCGCAAAGCAATAACAGTTTAAGGAACAATATTACATTGCGAGATGTGGATTTTTAATCTGATTGCACATTATTTTGCTCTTTGCCAATTTAACTACATTCCCCCTGCATGTGGTAACCCTGGGCAATTTCCCAAAAATAAGTAAGGAGATATTTTTAAGCAATTACTTGAGATTGCCACATGTAATGTGAAGGGACGGGTATTGTTCTGGCAAGTTCAGAATGACTTGTATAGAAATATCTTTGTAAAAGACAGAGAGATACATTGGTATACAAATAATGGAACAGTTTTAATGTACCCTGTATGACTGTTCAGCAACTTGAGCACTCTGTATAAGTAATAACTTGCAAAGCTAAGTGAAGTGAAATTGTCTACACAAAAAAAGCAAATAAATGCAGTCAGCTGCAGACAAAATAAATCAATAAAAAGAATTACAGTATATCAGTTGGAGCTGGCAAGCACTGCATATAATTAAGGACCACATTACTGATGGCCTAAAATGAAGAGAGAATAAAGGAAAACGAATGATGATTGTGGCTCAATATTTATAATGCAACAAGGTCTGTCCGTGGTCATGCTCTCTGTCATAAGAATGATACACTGTTGAAAGACCTCAAAGGAAAAGTAGGATTGCAGTTGTTTTAAATGAATTGGCTGCTAGTATCACATACGCATATGCACACACAAGCTGAACACTTTCCACAACTTATCAGAACAGAAGATATTTAAGTTAGAATGCTACAGGCGAAGTCATTTTTCACATTACAGGTCATACTAGCAAGACCGTAGAGGTTCTGTTGGATGTGAGAAAGCAATGGTTTCATTCCTCACTGTGGTCTTGTCTCATGTTGACAGTTAATATTTGGTTAATTAATACATACAGGGTAATATAATTAAGGCCCAATGTTTAACCAGGTCTAGAATCCCCAAATAAACAATCAAATGTGTGCTTTTAAACAAGTGAACAGAAAATGTGAGCTGCAGCAGTTTTTGCAGCATAACAATCCCTTCCATTACTTTCTTTTTCGCACTATCTAGGTCAGGGATGCAGGGGGATACCCTGAAGGGCAGTTATCATTCTTCAAGTCATATTAACTATATCATTATCTACATTACTGTGTCACCTGTATTAGATAAGATATTGAAACTATTTTTGGCATCGATTAAATGAAAGAATGTCTAATTACGGTAGAAACTATGTTTATTTGGCCTAAGGGATGAAATAACAACTGAAAGGCAGTGATTGCAGGGGTAGTTAGATATTGTCATGTTGCAGATTATACAAACAGGAGACATTATGAACATATTAGTTACCTCATTGTAGTACATTTTTTTATTATTTTCACCAGGAGAGCTATTAAAGAAATGGATAAGCAAGTTCAAGACTGCATACTAATACAGGTATCCTTAGTTTTGGATCTAAAAAATAACTACAGTACAAAGTGGACTTATGTTAGAGATCATTATAATTTCTAGGAAGGAACATTTCAAAACAGGGCTGTCTATATAACAATACAGTACATATTTAATTGTAATATAGCTTATGACTATATAACTTCAATCAAGAATATAACGTGTTTAAAATATGCCACACATAATATATTATAATTTAATATTTACAGGTATGGCACCTGTTATCCAGAATGCTCTGGACATGGAGCTTTCCAGATAATGGATATTTCCATAATTTAGATCTTCATACCATAAGTCTACTTGAACATCATGTAAACATTAAATAAAGCTGGTTTTGCTTTTAATAAGGATTATTCGTATCTTCGTTTGTATCATGTACAATGTACTGTTTTGTTATTATAGAGAAACAGGATTTTTTTGGGAGACAGCCTTTCAGTATAGATGTCTAAGATAATTTAGTAATTGACTATACCTGGCTCCAAGGAACATAATTGATCATGTTTTTGAATGTATGATTATCTGCCAGGGTTATCAAGCAGATATGACTGACAATTAAGTTCAGAATTAAATTTGATGACCCCCTGGCAAGAAATCTGTAATGACATTAAGTGTAACATCTGCTCACGACCTCTGGTTTTGAAATATGTGAACGTTTATAATACTCGACTGGAACGATGTTCTACTGAAATGTGTTTATTAGCCTCTGCGGCCAGCAGCCAAGCACCTCCTAACTCGTAGGAGCCCCTAAGGAATATATACTTGCTATGCTTAGTAGAAAATCCATGTCTGCTAGTGGTGATGCCCAGTGCTGAGTATGCAGGTTCATGCATAGGCTGCTTGTTATACCTCTGTATATACACAGTTTATTTTTCTTAATAAAAAACTAAGCGCATGCTTGGGATAGCACTGGGCCCACTGCATATCTGCCTTAAACTATGCATTTAATCTCATTCTGTATAGGGGAACTATCGTGACAATGAAAAATTATAGTGAACATTATAAGCTTCGTCATACTGAAATAAGAAACTTTGTAAATACAATCAATTGAAAATGCTGCATTGTTTCTAAAATAAAAGTTTATCTTCACTATCCCTCTCTCACCATCTGTTGCACTTCATTCTGTCTTCATGCAGCAGTTGGGTGTCAGATCGGTCACTGATGGTTAGATCCAATCTATCATAGAAAGGAGAGGGCTTCCTTTCCTAGACCTCACTCAAATAACTGATTCCAGTACAAACAAAATTTAACAAGATAACTAACTTTTACACAATTCCTGCATGTAGAGAGACATGATGTCTGGTGATTTTAATAGAGAGTGCTCTAATACATCATCTAGGCAAAATGAGCCCTTTATATGATATATTGGATCTAACTGTCAATGAATACCAACAGTGAATGAAGACAGAATGAAGAGAAACAGCTGAGATAGGAATAGTGAACATAAACTTGATTATTTCAGAAATGGTCAAAATTGATTATATTTAGAAACTTTCTTATTTCAGTATGCTGAAGCTTGTATTAAAGTTTCATTTTTGCCATAGATCCTGGGCCGGTCCTGACATGAGGCAGGAACACACTAGCGATGCACCCCCTCCTCCACCTGCTTCAATGCTAAAAGTTGGAGGTGTGGAGCAAGAGGGAGAGTGGCATTGGGGCTGCTGCCTCAGGCGGCAGTTGCCCCGGAAACACCCCTGCATAGTTCCCCTTGGAACTGGACTGGTAATTTTCGACATGCATTATTCATAACGTTAAGTTATTACTAAGAGAGCAATTGCTGTCTGGTTAGGTACATTGACAGCAACATAATGTTTTCTTTGCAGTTAGTTTGAATTAATTTTGATTTGTTTTTGAAGGAAAGAGATCTTGTAACATTGCATAAAATTGGAAATCTCTTGAAATTACCAATGCAATCCATGCTACTCCATTTAAGCAGGGATGGGATCTTACCCATGTGACCTTCAGACCTTGAATAAGGACATCTGATCTACCTCAACATTTCTAGTAGTTTCCTGGGTTAAAGTTTTGGGGCATGATTAGTGCATACCCTATAAAATTAATTAATTTCTCAGGGAAAGATAAACACATCAATCAGCAGTTTTGTTTCCAAGTTAAGCTTGCATTAGCAGATCTGCTGCCAGTTAGCTTCGAGAACAGACACTATGAACAGTTACAGTTACTTATGAACCATTTCTCTAGGACTCTTATTAAACCCCATCACACTCCTGAAATGCCCTTTGTTGGCACATGCAGACTATCACATTTGAATTGAGATTAATGAAACAGAGAGAACGACTTACTACCGTCTGGCTGGCTAGATTTTGACATAGTCATGTGAATGGCATTTTTTTTAGTCACACCCTTTGTATGCAGACCAGCCTGTGGCAAATAAATAACATCCTATGTTACATCTTTAGAGATCAATCACTGTTTGGCTGCATTTTTAAGTCTACAGTTTGTATAGGCTGTGTCTAGTTGATAGCCGAGTTATGTTTAACTACACTGGTTCCACAGTGTAATGTGCATTTGTAGTCTTATAGTTTGGTAACAAGCTCAGGGTACAACACCTTACCTAACTCATTATGAATTATGATTTGAATGTACAACAAATATAGTTCTTATCTACATGTTGCACCCAGGAGCTTTTTTAAGATCTATGAATTTTACATTTAGGTATTTTCAAGAGGAACTTTGACTGTGAGTCCATTTCATCCCTACCTCAATTATTTTGTTAAATTACTGCTTGCCCATTTGTCCTTATAAGATGTACTTCATCGTCATTTCAGTTTCAACAGAAAAACGTATTACTTGCGACATCACTTTTCTGTTTCTATCCAGCTGTATGATGTGCAGTAAGTATAAAATGTGTTAAATGCAGCAATTGACTCAAGAGCTAATTTGCCAGTTGGAGAGTGTTATATAAATGTACCTTCAACAACAGACAGGAAACCAAAAATACATATTGTAGTGAGTTGTAGCATCCATCTCATCCAGGCCTTTAGTCAAATCCAAATCAAAGCAAAATGACACTACCCTTGTAAATAAATAGGTATTACCAATCTGAAAGTAATTGGTGCCTTTAAAATATGCTAGTTGGCACCTTTCAGCACCTAGAAACTGTGTACATGATTAATACCTGTAAAATGTAATTCCTTTACTTTCAGTGCACATTTTCAGGTAGGCAGCTAAACATACTGTAAAACAATGGATTTTCGTGATTGTTTGCCTCCAAAGGGTATTAATAAATGTTGCATGACCTTTCCTTGGTCTTGATCTGATAAGAAATAATATGTCCTACTTCCTGAAGAGATATCTCACAGCATATAAGCCTAAAGGCATTCTATCACAAGAACTCATGTTCTCATTGTACTCCTCCAAAGATTCATGGAAGGCAAGTAAAATGATGGGCTCATTAAGGTGGAAGGAATACAGAACTTTAGGGATAAATCCCAGGACTCATCTAAGAATCATAAAGCCTGCTTGAAACACCAGCAAGTGAGGGACTTTGACATAAAGGTGGAATTGCATAGCCTAGAGGACATTAAGGCAAGTTTTCAAGTTTAATTTTCAATTTCAACACCAGGGAAATCTCATGGAGGAGCAAGGATTCCAACTGGAGGATTGTAACAGTACCCCCTATTACACCTTTACCTCTTCTTGGTCTTGATCTGATAAGAAATATGTCCTACTTCCTTAAGGAAATATCTCATAGAATATAAGCCTAAAGGCATTTTATCACAAGGACTCGTTCTCATTGTTCTCCTACAAAGAATCATGGAAGTGTGGCAAGTAAAATGATGGGCTCATTAAGGTGGAAGGAATGCAGATCTTTAGGCATAAATCCCAGGACTCATCTAAGAATCATAAAGCCTAGTTGAAACACCAGGAAGTTAGGGACTTTCAGATAAAGGTGGAATTTCATAGCCTAGAAGACATTAAGGCAAGTTTTCATGTTTACTTTTCAATTTCAACAAAGGGCAAATCTCATGGAAGAGCAAGGATTCCAACTGGAGGATTGCAACTGTACCCCCTATTCCACATTTACCTCTTCTTGGTCTTGATCTGAGAAGAACTATGTCCAAGTAAAATGATGGGCTCATTAAGGTGGAAGGAATACAGAAATGTAGGGATAAACCCCAAGACTCATTTAAGAATCATAAAGCCTGATTGAAACACCAGAAGTGAGGGACTTTGAGATAAAGGTGGAATTTCATAGCCTAGAAGACATTAAGGCAAGTTTTCATGTTTACTTTTCAATTTCAACAAAGGGCAAATCTCATGGAAGAGCAAGGTTTCCAAATGGGGGATTGTAAGTGTACCCCCTATTCAACACTTACCTGTTCTGTGCTTAATCTTAATCACTACACAATTTTCATTTCTAAAAATATAAATTTCTAGCTCTTAAATTTACTAGGGAGATTAAAAAAAAACTCCTTAGACATAATTGCAAGAATTTTAGGCAAAATTCCAGGCCTTTAGGCTATGTTGCATAAGAAGCCAACTTTATAGAACACATTAACTCAGTGGACAACAACATAAAGTTCACAAGGGAAGATGTCCACAGGAACAAACTTGCCTTTTTGGACTGTTTGATGTGCATCCAAGAGGGGGGTAACTTGAAAACGGAGGTATACAGGAAACCCACTCATAAGGATCAATATCTGTTGTTCGATTCCCACCATCCGCTGGAACACAAACTGGGTGTCATTAGAAGTCCAAGGACAAGGAGCATAAGCATCTCAGAGGAGTATGACTGAATATTTTAATTAATCCAGGCCATGGTATATCTAATATAAGTAATTCTAAAACAACTTGACTTGCCAAGTAATCATTGAAGACGTTTCGCTACTCATCTGGGCAGCTTCTACATTTCAACTGACTTGGCATATAAACTCTTCCACTAATCCAATCACAATGGCACATTGTAACTCTTCAAAGAGGTGACATCTGAATTTACAGAGGTGTTGATTTTGTGTAGTTACTGTGATATGATTGTTACATATCTCAAAGGAGCTTTGAAAGTGTGTGGCTAGCCAGACTGGGCCTTTGTCAAAACAGCAGCAACCAGGCCCAACAGAAAAACCAAAAGAAGTAACTGCCCAGAATCACTTAGTAGGCGTAATATAGTCATCCCATATGTAATGTTAGAGAAACTCAAGAGGATTTTCAACAAACACCACATCCCTGTGTTTTTCAAACCTAGCAATACACTGAGACAGAAACTGGTACACCCTAAGGATCTAACACCTAAAGAAAAACAAGCTATGTGGTATATGCAGTCCAGTGTAGCGATGAGTGCACAGATCTATACATTGGGGAGACAAAACAACTGCTCACCAAGCAAATGGCTCAGGATAGGAGGGGGTACTCTACAGAGCGAGACTCGGTTGTCTTTCTACACCTAAAAGATAAGGGACACTCCTTTGAAAATAGCAATGTCCATATCTTGGATAAAGAAGACCTCTGGTTTGAAAGAGGTGTGAAAGAGGCATGAAAGAGGCGATTCATGTCAAGGTGGAGAAACCATCCCTGAATAGACGTGGGGGCTACATACAATGCTGTTCTAACTTCTGTACCTTGCCATTTTTTGAAGACTTCACATATCCATTCTTGCAACTCTCAGTAACACCTGTTTCTAGGCATTGCATGACACATTGTTAATCCGATCACAGTAACTACACAGAATCAACACCTCTCTGAAGAGTTACCATGTGCCATTGTGATTGGATTGTTGAAAGAGTCTATATGTCAAGAACTCCCCACACCAGTCAGTTGAACTGAAGAAGCTGCTCGGATGGGCAGTGAAAGGACTTCATTAAAATTTTTCGGAAAGTACAGTTGCTTTTTGAATTACTTATATTAGATATACCATGACCTGGATGAATGAAAACCTTCATAGTCATAAGCCAACTTTATATTATGCATCAATAGCAGTCAATGCATTACAAATTTAAAGCACTAAGGGGTGCAATATCTAGTTGCTTATTGCTCATTTATCCAGAAATTTCATCTGGGATATTACTGCATTCTATATCTTATGTCAGTAATGACAGGGGTTGATTTCACTATTTGCCTGCTTGGTCTCTGTAACTTGCATATTTAAATGATGTACAGATTAGGGTGCTGAATAGGGATGCTCAGAATTGAAAACATTTCCTACCGATTCTTAATGCATATTTTAGTATGGCTAATAAGTAGATAAGAATGAATGCAGCCTATAGTAATGAGCTACAGGGACAAGAATGAATGCTATCTAAGGTAGTTTACTTAGGTATGTAGTGTATATGCTCAGACATGTTTTCCCAAAAAAGGAGGGATGTAGTAAAGCTGTTGCAAAGGTGTTCCGCCTGCATGTGTGATAGGGGTGCTATGATGTATTTTCTTTCTTTTTTCGCCTTTGAACTAAATGCTATTTTGGGTACAAGCAGATATCTCAGACATCACATTAGGTGCACATATTGATTTATTTATATAAATCTTTGTGCATTCTGCAAAGGAATTTTTCAGATAAGTGGAGGGTTTCGGTGAAACAGGCTAGAAGCACATTTCTTCATTGTGCTTCCTTAGTAATACTGCATTTGTATTACAGCACACAGAATGTACAAAATCAACAATAGCGCCTGTTATCAATTTACTCTCCTTCTTGCCATGTGATCTGAAAGGTCATGCCCCAATTAAGAAAATACTCCAAGAAGAAGAATGCACACAGAGATATTGCACCAAGTAAATAGCCTTATATCATTTCATGAGGAATGAGACCATTGTACTGGGGATTTTTATTAGGTGTGTTTATTATACTGATAATTAATTCTTGAAAAGAGGGAACAATGGGGTCTTGACCTCGTCTTCTGCATTGGGAGAGAGAACATTGTAACCATAGGGAGGCATTCCCATGTTGTGATTATCTAGGATATTATTCCTATAGTTTACAGTTGGTGAGGCGTTTAAATTCTTATAAGAGAACTATTCATATAACAAGATTTCTTTCATAAGAGAACATTTTAACCAGGAGGAAAGCAAGCATTTTAATAACAGTAATTATTCCTTAGATTAAAGAACAGGGGAGATGTGTGGATAGGTTCTTTAAAGGTGGGACATCCACTAATTGATTTTCTATTTGCCTGTGGGATTATACCGTAAAATTCTTTCTTTACAGCACAAACTCCATATGGCTAGCCATTTGCTTATTTTGCATTTTTTTAAAGTAATGTAACCATTTTAGCAGCAAGAAGTACATTTCATGTACATGGTTAGTATTTTGTTCTACAAGTATGGAATCTGTTATCCAGAAACCCGTTGTCCAGAAAGCTCTGAATTATGGAATGGCCATCTCCCATAGACCCTATTATAATGACATAATGCTAGTTTTAAAAAATTATTTCCTTTCTCTTTGTGCTAATACAATGGTACCTTATACTTGATCCAAACTAAGATTAATATTTATTGAAAGCCGATCCAGCTTTTTGGGGTAATTTAATGTTTACCTGATTTTTTAGTGTACTTAAAGTATAAAGATACAAATTATGGAAGAAAGATCTATTATCCGGAAAACCCCCAGGTCCCGTGTATTCTGTATAACAAATCCCATACCTGTACTGAATAGACTAATAAAATGGTGTCATAAAAGTCCTTTCTATATATATTTTTGCCTTTGCTCATTTTTGACATATTTTTTATGAAGACAAAAGCTATGGCCTTATGGAAAGGGAATTGTTGGTAATGTTGTCCTGCATCTAGATATGCCTTAGGTGGAAGTGTGGCAGTAAAGGCAGTAATAATGTTGGAAAATGCTTTCTGTTTTCTTGATCTAAGGTTTAGATTTATTCCTTCAATGTATTTTAGTTCTTGCACCTCTCTTCTCAAGCTCATACACCTGTGGGTCTTTTCTAAAGAATTTCTATTAAAAAGCATACAGTGTATATCAGTAAAAATAAACTAGGTTATGAAATGTGACAATGTACAACTGCACAATGCAATTATAATGGAAACCTACTATATCTACGTGCTGCAGTTGCTCCTTCCATGAGGAAAGGTGAGAGAACCTTGCCTCAGGCAGCAGCATGAGGCCGTTTACAAGGGGTAACAAAAACCCGCCTCTTGTAACTTTTAACCCGGAAATTCGGATCCACTACTGCTATTGCGCTTATCTTACTGGCGATGCTGCACCCCTTTGGCCTGCTCCAATGCTGATATTTGAGTGTGGTGCGGGGGCATAGCAGCCCCAGAATCACCGCAGGATGCAAGGCATGGAATTTAATTGGGTGAGGATTGTAGGGTACATTTGGGGTAATTCACTTTTAAGAACTAAGTATGCAAAGTGTGCTTTCACTGCAGAGGTAATTAAGAATAGGGCTCTGTCCATGCTGTCTTCCATGTCCAACAGGGTCGGTATTAAAGGGCATTACACCTCCTGATGCTCCTCATGATGGATTTTCAATCCAACATTCCTTTATTCTAAAGTATACTTAAAGGAGAAGATAGGGTAAAATCTCTGTGGGTGTTATTGCCCCCCTCTAGTCATTCTAGTTATGTATCTCTTACCCTTGGGCAGTGCTCCTCTGTGCCAAAAAACTACCAGGGGACTATGGGAGCACCACCATCTTTTCTTTGGTCTCATAAATGGTTTTTTAGCCATCTTCAGAAGTGTGCATGCTGGGGCAATAATTCTAAGGTAGAAATGGCAGTGCTGTGCTTTTTACAATATTACCCTTGACAGGTGCCTGCCCTGGGTTTAAAGTAAGAGATTATAATCACTGGCATGTGGCAGCCCCAGTGATTTTACCTTTCCTTTTTCAGGGCTGTAAAGGTCTAGAGGAAAACTTGCACGTCAAATGCCAGGCCTTGCATTTAATTGTACTTGAAGGTCAGTCTGTGCCAGAAATAATGCACATGTAATAATCACATCACAGCAGTTTGTGGTGTGTGTGTGTCCTTGTGCCTATTTTCCCTTAAACATATTTCTCAGCAAGTTTTACAGGTGTCGGATTATGTTTTAGGAGCAGATTGAAGCAGAAATTGAAATGTGAGTGTCAGTTTCTTGTATTACTTTGTTACTTTTACAGAAACCCACATAATTTACAGAACAAATAGGATTACTATACCAAGTAGGGGCTCAGCTGAAATCTATGGGGCACAAAGTGTTACCGAGTTATCCCTTTAATTCATATTTGAGGCTTGGGCTTTTTTTAGGTTTCACAAAAACCTATGTATCCCTGGCAGATTTAAATACCTTAAGGCTTGATGCCCCTACTTCATTTGATACATATATCAAATCTGCATAGAGTTAATACTGCGTAATTGATTATAAACAAATATGTATTTTTGATAAAAATGTGCATTGTGCAATGTCGATTTCCACATGCGTAGGATTAGTGCCCTGTATAGCCCTGTGCTGTGTAGTGATATGCTAATATATGAATGAGATCCCTTGTTATGTTAATTTTATTATGGAGCTCTTTTTCTGAGGATATAAACAGTATGATTTCTATGATTTGCACTGATCTATGGGTGAGAGTGCTTTAGGGAAGAGGGAAAAGTTTGGAAATGCTTTGAAAAATGTATAATACTTTAATAGATATCAGATGGCTGTCTGAGGGTGGAATACTTCAGGTCTGAATAAAAAAAACTATATGATAAAAAAATCAGAAAATATTTACTTTGCTGGTTGTTGATCATCACTGACCCTGGAATCCATAATCACGAGATTTAGAATGGAAAAGCAAAAAAATGAAGAAAAGAACCAGCTGGGAATTATTGTTTGCTGTTTATAGGAGGCCAGTTTACTTAGACATTTCCCTGTAGCTTTATAAATAATACATCCCTTTTTGTTTTTTGAATTTTAAATTTTTCACCAGTATGATTTATTTAAAATCTATAAGCTTCATAAAACCATCCTAACATCACTGGACTGTCTCACATGTAATTCTAATAAACCAGACAGAGGCAAACAGATCAATGGCTTTAGGCACAAGCCCTTATTGAAACCTTTGATTTCATTAAGCTCGATATTGGGGTTTTTGAAGCGAGGGGCGGTCTTTTAATTATTACACACAGGAGCAGACCGATGCTATTAAGTGATAAGTCTGTTTTCTGTAACAATAGGTCTTGTAGGAAAGAAATGCCATCTGTCATGTTTGACAGGAGACAATCAGGTATAAAGAGCTTCAGAGAGAACAAATGGTTTGTGTAGAAGCTCGGAGGCAAAGGGAATCTGAGACAGTTCCAATCATCAACAAAGGTATTGTATATTTTACAGTGCACCATTGAACAACTAATTTAATAGACCGTGCGGAGGAAGTTTATCTTGGTACATCACATTATTTGTTGCATCTTGTTATAAACAGGTTGTACATCCTAAAATGATGTTTTGCTTAATTATTCGCTTTGGAAGAATGAATTCAAGAGATCGGTACAAATTAATTTACTAAGGAAGACACGTGCCAATTTAACAACCTTGTGATTGAAATAGCTTCTGTGATTTTAACACCAGTCAACCGGCCAGCAAAAGACAAATAATCAATGCGCAGCTAAATACTTTTCTGTAATATTATTAACTACTATCACTGGCCAATGACCCGATGGTATCAAAGTTTATGCAAAGGTCTAGTTTGATAATCTTTCCAATGTAACAGGATACTTTTGAGACAAGTAATGACTATATAATCTAACATCCCATAGGTCCCATGGAGCAATTTATTTCCAGGATCAAATATTCAGAATCATGTGCAAAATAAAAGTAAATCCTGCAATATTTGCAATATGTATGCAATACAAGGCACAGTTTTTTTCTGCATGCTAGGAAACCACAAGTTAAGCCAAGCAGAATTCAAGTAGGTGGGAGTGCGAATGTGGGCACCCCTGAAAAGCACAAGGCAGGGACCACCAGGGTAACAAGTTACCATTGACATCATGTGTACATGATGCAAAAAATGATATTATTGTAACATAAAAACATAGAACATAGAAGGCAAAAAACCTTGTTTGAAGCCTCTCCAATTTGCATGGGGGGGGGGGGGAATATTCATTCCTGACTCCAAGATAGCGATCAGACTAGTCCCTGGATCAACTTGTACTATGAGTTATCTACTAAAGCCCTGTATGCCCTCATTTGGTAAAAAGCCATATAGCCCTTTCTTAAAGCTATCTAATGTATCAGCCTGTATACATCTTCACAGCTCTCACTGTAACAAACCCCTTCAGAATATTTAGCTGGAATCGCCTTTATTCTAATCTGAATATGTGCCCACGTGTCAGATAGAAGGACTTACTGATAAATAAAGTATTAGAGAGATTATTATATTATTCCCCTTCTGTATTTATACATAGTTATCATATCCCCAACTGATTCAGGGAGAGAATTCCACATCTTCACAGCTCTCGCTGTAAAAAAACCCTTCCGAATATTTAGGCGGAACCTTTTTTCTTCTTATCGGAATGGATGACCTTGTGTCAGCTGGAAAGACCTACTGGTGAATAAAGCATTAGAGAGATTATTATATGATCCCCTTATATATGTGTACATTGTTATCATATTACCCCTTAAGCGCCTCTTCTCCAGTGTGAACATCCCCCATTTGGCCAGTTTTTCCTCATACCTTTTACCAGCTTAGTTGCCCTTCTCTGTACCCTCTCTAATACAATAATGTCCTGTTTGAGTGAGGGAGACCAAAACTGTACTGCATATTCTAAATGTGGCCTTACAAGTGCTCCATGAAGTGGAAGAATGACCCCCTCCTCCCGTGACTTTATGCCCCTTTTAATACAGCTCAAGACCTTATTTGCCCTTGATGCTGCTGACTGGTATTGCTTGCTACAGCCAAGTTTGTCATCTACAAGGACTCCAAGGTCTTTTCCATAATGGATTTGTCTAGTGCAATCCCATTAAGGGTATAAGTGGCTTGAATATTTTTACATCCCGAGTGCATGAACATTGAATCTCATTTGCCACTTATCTGCCCAGATTGCCAGTTTGTCAAGATCCTGTTGCAAGGATGCCACATCCTGGATGGAATTAATTGGGCTGGATAGTTTTGTGTCATCCGCAAACACTGATACATTACTTACAACACCCACCCCTAAGTCATTAATGAACAAGTTAAATAAAAGAGGACCCAACACCGAGCCCTGAGGGACCCCACTAAGAACCTTACTCCAAGTAGAGAATGTACCATTAACAACCACCCTCTGTACCCGATCCTGTAGCCAGTTTCCTATCCATGTGCAAACAACTTCATTAAGCCCAACAGACCTTAGTTTAGAAAGCAGTCGTTTGTGAGGCACAGTATCAAATTCTTTTGCAAAGTCCAAATAGATCACATCTACTGCCCCCCACTGTCCAGCATCTTACTTACCTCATCATAATAAACAATCAGATTTGTATGACATGACCTATCCGTCATAAAGCCATGCTGATTGCTGCTCATAATGCCATGCACTAGGACAAAATTTTGAATGTGATCCCTTAACAAGCCTTCAAATAATTTGCCCATCACAGTTGTCAAACTTACTGGCCTATAATTGCCAGGCTGAGATCGTAATCCCTTTTTAAATATTGGGATGACATCAGCTTTCATCCAATCCTTAGGCACCCATGAAAGTGAATCTGAAAAAATCAGAAATAGTGGCTGGTCTAAAACTGAACCAAGCTCTATTAAAACTTGTGGATGTATGCCATCAGGCCCTGGAGCCTTGTTTACATTAATTTTCATTAAAGCTTTATGAATCATATCCTGAGTCAGCGACTGACTAGATTGAGCTGAGTCACTAGAGCAGCTATGAAGTGAGCCTGGGAATTCAGACTCCTCTATTGTATACACTGAAGAAAAGATCAGATTTAGCACATTTACCTTTTCTGTATCTGTTACAACCATACTGGTATTATTTAATGGAGCAACACTCTCAACCTGCATTTATTTTTACTATTAATATATTTTAAAAACATTTTAGGATTACTTTTTGCCTGTGCTGCTTCATTACCTTTCTTTGCCTTCCGGATTGCTGATTTACAACATCTATTACAGTGTTTATATTCATTAAATGCAGCTTCTGCCCCAACTGATTTGTAGTTTATAAATGTTTTTCTCTTCTTTTCTATTAACTTCTTTACATCTGTATTAAGCCATATAGGATGTTTCTTAGAGCTTCTACATTTACTTCTTAAGGGAATAATTTGAGAACAGTAATGATTTAATATCATTTTAAATGACAACCATTTCTGTTCTGTGGTTTAGCTGAAAACATAATGCCCCAATCAATGTTCTGAAGGGCAGCCCTTAAGGCACTAAAATTAACTTTTCCAAAAGTCATGGTTTTTGTTGCCCCAGTATTTGTTTTTTGCAACAGACATTAAATGATATAACATTATGGTCACTATTACCCAGGGGTTCAATGACTTGCAAATTTGCTATAAGTTCTGGGTCATTTGAGATCACTAGATCCAGAAAAGTATTTTTATTTTTTCTGGTAGGGTCCTCAACAACCTTATAACGATCTGTTTACCTCGGTTCCCGGAGGAAGGTAGCTGATCCAGGAGAACTGATGGTAACAGGAACCTCTCTACGGCTCCGGTATTCACCGACGCCCTTTTGGGGCCCCGGGCTTTCTGCTGTGGAGTTGGTAGAGAAGCCAGACGAGTTACCAGGAGCAAGGTATCAAGGGATCAGGCAAGGCGTAGTCAAGTGCAGGCAAAGGTTGGTTCCAGAAGATGGGTTACAGGGAAGCGAAGTACCAAGGGGTCAGGCTAAGGTGTAGTCAAATGCAGGCAGAGGTCGGTTTCAGGCAGCGAAGGTTCAGAGGTCAGGAAAACAGGTAGAGGGTCAAAACCAGGAAACTCGGACAACCAGGGCTTTAGCAGGAACAGTAGGAACTGAAGCCAGCTTGGGCAAAGTGAGGAGGAAGAGTAAGGTATTTAAGGGAACAGGAACCAATCAGGAGCAGGCTGAGGAAGACAGACACATCAGGGAACAATAGGAAGCTAGGCGCCCAAATTAGAAGTCATTGCACCTTAGTATTTTGGCGTGAGCGTCCATTCCGGCGCGGGTATCCAATTTGATGTGTACGGGCATTTTGATGCCGGCGCTTAAGTGTACACGCGCCTGTGATTATGCGCCGACACTCAAAACCAGTGGCGGGTGTTACAAACCTGTGCCATAAAATAGTCATGCAAAAATTTTATAAATGTATTCCCATTTACTGATGTGGCAGTACTAATGCTCTGGTCAATATCTGGTTAATTAAAATCCCCCATTATCATTACTTTACCCAGCTTTTTCGGTTTGCTTCAGGTGAGCCAACAGCTCATTTGGGTTTAGTTCACAGGTGAGCCAATAGTTCAGTTATTAGGTGGGTCTGAGCAGTGCTTTAATATTTGGTCATCATTTTATTAGTCATACTTAAAATAATATTTGCATACAGTTGTACTATATTGATATCTTCTTATTTGCTATCAAATACTGACAGTGTGAATAGTAATATTACTGCCACCTACAGGCCAGAAGGGTGAATGTACAGAGCAAAAAGTTTGAATTAAACTTTGAATAGTTTTTGAGAAAATGAACACAGCAACACTCCTGTCCTTTATTAAGCCTAATGAATTTTCTGGATCACATGGTCACCCTTGCAGCAGCGTAAGCAGCCTGCACCTGACTCTACAAAGAGCGACTGGTATAGTAAAGCATTTAGTACAGTGGTCCTCAAACTTGGCCATCCAGCTGTTAAGTAACTACAAGTCCCACAATGCAATGATGGAGTCTGACAGCCACCGTCAGGCAAATGCATTGTGGGACTTGTAGTTCCTTAACAGCTGGAGGGCCAAGTTTGAGGACCACTGATTTAGTATTTTACAGTTGATGATCTAGCAAATGTGTCTGACTACTTATATGAAATAATAAAATAGAAATCCGTGCAGCTCCGAAGACTCCAGATTCATATGAAAATCAGAACTGTTTGTGATGGTTCTTAGGCCTTGTCATTTCTCCCACAAAAAAGTAATTAACTAGAGCCTGGCCAAGTAGGACTGGAGCCCAAGGCCCAATACTATGGCTCAGTCCTTAGTTTGCGCAGGCTGTCTGCCACTAGCTCTAAAGCCGGCCAGAGAAGGGACAATGCAAATTGATGCCCAAAGCAAGTCCTAGATATATGCCTCTCTAGCCACCCATAGTTCCTGTACTGCTGCCTTCATATCACCACTCATTCCTACTTCCAACAATCACTCCCTCTCCTATTGTTCAAGATCTTCACTATTTCCCCATCAATTATTTGATCTTAGTTAGGAGATTATCAGTATCCTAAATATTATTCCAAATGCATCCTGTGTTTAAACAAATATAACCCTAATTTGGTTACTGTCTCTTTAAATAGCAACTTACACTTGGCAGTCCAGGGACCCTGAGTCCCTTTTGCGCATGAAAAGTACCAGTAACTGGGAATTACAGCGCAGTGCCTTCACCTAGGGAACACTGAGGAACACACCTCAGGGGGATTCCACTAGGAATAATAAAACACACACTGTTTGCAAATGAAACATATAGACATTTTATATAAACTGTAGTACAACTTGGGCAAACTAATGCACCATTCACTCCTACACTGGGGACATGTGGGACACTACATAAATCACTATTAGTTAATTAACTGTTAATTAACTGTTTCCCTTCCCCAGAGCTCTTATTCCCCAGGTAGTGCTACCATTTCCCAAAAGTACCTCTTCCTTTGGAATTTAGCAGCAGCCTCCACATAGCAGGTAAAAATAAAAGACCTGTCTCCACTTTGTGGCCCCACACTTGTATCCGTGCCAGTATCCTCCTTTGGGTGGCTCACTCACCGGGGTGATCTCAGAGGTAGTCACACTGGAGATTACAGGCAGCTCTGCTGCAGGATCACTCTCACTAGTGGCACCTTTCTCCTTCTGAGTTTCTAGCAGCTTGGTAGGGGACAGGCTGGGCTCAATCAACCTCCACAGATTTCACAGATTTAAAAGCTTCTTCAGTCTTACTGTTACCTGTGCTGGCTCTGTTCAGCTCTCCTGAAGACACTGTACATTTGGCTCCAAAGTCAGGCACATACTCTCTCCCAAGGATGCACTGGGGTGCCCAGACAATTGGATCACTCTCCAGCCTGTAACTGGGCTGGATGGTGTCACAGGCAGAAAAACAGGGGAAGGATTTCTCTTGTCCCCTACACAAAAATAGCCATTAAGTTCAACCTTTTGTCCAAATGAAACCTGCTAATGTCTAGGAAGGAAAAAATTCAGCTGGCCTTCCTATATCTGACTCCAAAATATCAGTCCTGGGTTCAACTTTCTACTAAGAGTTAATTACATTAACCTTACATTTATCAACACTGAATTTCTTCTGCCAAGAACAATTTTGTTGAGATCCCTGTGCAGCAAGGAGACATCCTTGATGGATTCAGTTGTACTGCATAAGCACATTGCTTTCAGTGCCCCTTCACTTCATTAATTAACAGATAGATAATAAATAGTGATGGGCACATTTTTCCCATTTCGCCATTTAGTTGGTGAAAATGTCTGATTTTTTTTCACCAGCGAATTTTCGCGGGTAATTCACAGCGAATTCGCTCTTGACTAATAAATTCGCCCATCACTGACAATAAACAAATGCACCCAAATAAAGTGCCATTCACCACACACCTAAAAAAAATTTTTAAGGGGTCCTTCAGCTCATTCTATCTGCTTTTTATACTTGTTGGTTTACCATCTAATTACCCTGGTCAATGACTGGGTAGCTTGAACCTGCTCCTACAAATAGCTGTATGAAACTATGCCTTATATTATTTTGACACATGACATAACAGAAAGATAGTTACAAATATGTTAACCTTTTGCTTGAGGGAGTACAATATATCTTTATAATTAACATCTAACCTATTTGACATTTTCAACAAAGCTACATGCAGTTACTACCTGCCCTGATTTGAAAGCAACCAGCTTCACAACTGCATTTTCTGTATATTGTTCAGTACCATGGAGAGCAGACTGCTGGATGCAATGGCTCTTTCCTGCTATGATAAAATCATGAAAATATGATCTTTTCTTGTCCTTCTGATTCACATAAAGTGTTAGAGACTATAGATTGTGAAATGTGTATGCTTTATGTTGTACATGCATTAAGAAACAATGACTAGCTAAGATATTAACTGCTGTTTGTGGTGTAAGTGGAGTAAGTAAATGTTAAAAATAATGCACACATTTAAAAAGAATGACTTCCCCTTATTAAAATACTAGGTCCCCAACAGGGGCTATTTGGGCCCCTAAGCCACCCTGAGGCAGGTCCTGTGATGCCGCCCCTCCTCCCCATCTCTCTTACCATCTTTTGTTGGAGTGCATCTGGGGTGCTGCATCACTAATATAGAGAGCTCAATTGCACTCTCTTGCCACATTTCCAGTTGGAACTTGGAAAATCAACTTTTAAAGCTACCAGGAGCAGTTTTTTGCCATCCCTGGTAACTTGCATGGGGCCCATGTCTGGTGCACCCCTGGCCCGCAGCTAGGTGCCATTTTAGCAAATTTTAAAATGGACAAGGATATTCATTTGAACAATGGCTTATTGTACAAACTCACATGCTGCTTAATTATTCATTTTGGAGGTAAAACTTACCTTTAATGCGAGTGGCACACAGGGCTGACTTTTCTCCTCACCCACACTTTCAACACAGGTTCATCTAAAGTGGTGTTTTTTCATCCTAATCTAATCTCATTTTAGCAGTTTTGTTTTTGACATGAGGCACGACAGCCACAGTATAATGTGGTGTCTTAAATTAATGAAAATAAAAATTAGCTACAGAAGCCACTACACATGAAATAACATTTATATTTGGAAAAACTGTTCCTATACAAAATAACTGATTATATCATGTACGACTGTCTTGAGTTATTTTCAGAACCCTCCATATAATGTTCTTAGAAATGATACTTTTACTGGTACATACAGAATATTAAGGATATAGTATCTCCTACTGCGTATAATAAGGTTATTCCAAGTCACTGATGGTTTCTGTGGTTATTGAAGCACAATGCTGCAGATCAATTGCCTTTATAAGAGTTTGGATTTGGTGGTGATTAGTAATGTTTTCATTACACACACTAGGGGGTGTTTAATTTCATATCATACACACAAAATATGTAAGACAGAATAGATTTGCAATATTGCATTCTGTATGGACATTTAAAAACAGATGGATAGATTATCTCTGTCAGGTATATTACAAACCACCACGTTACAAATTTTTAACACATAAAGGGTGGGGCTAAATGGTTAACAATGGACTTTTAACAATGGGTTACCTGCTTGCTTTTATTTCAGCTACTGAAACAGTGATTGGTAGCAATGCAAGGCAAATTCTATATGTTTTTCTGTTGTTTGATATGGTACATTGAGGCTTTAGTGTAAAATTATATTTCTACTCTCTTTGCAATGATTTTAAAGCACTGTGAAATAGTGTTTTTACAAGTATAAATTGTGGAACAACAGTGAAACACTGTGAAAAGGTTCAGTTGTTGAACTCCATAAAGCCAGGGATTTCTGCAAATATTAGGGGAAAATTCACAAATTAAATGTATTAGTGAAACAAAATGCTTGCAGGTCATTCACTCATGTACAATTCTCAAATGAATCCAATGAATGTTATATAATGAATGGTTGCTAGCTAACAAATGTAAAAATCTTCTCTTCGGTCATGATGACATGGCATTTAAAACACCAAATGATAGTAAGCTTGATAGACAAGTGGGGCTGAAAACAGTGATAAAAAACCTTACATTCTACCTTCATTAGCAGCCAGAGATGGCATCCACCTGTCACTATGCATATGGGGTAGAATTCAGTCTAATACAGCTCAAGTGTTCATGTCCACTTTGGTATTCATCAATGAAGAAGACCCTTGGTTTGGAATTAGCTCATCCTAACAAACATAGGGTAGGTTGGACAGCTAGGCTGGACAGAGTGGAAAGCACATAAAAAAAAAGGTCAAATACAAAAAGTCATCTAAACAGATAGTAATGCAATGAGAATAAAGTTAATTTTACTGAAATATAAACCATTCAACCATGTGATTAATATACAAATGAAAAACTAGCAGGAAGACAAGAAGATTATTACCTGTAAGCTTACCCAATATATTTTTGGAGGAGAGGGTCGTTTTTCAGCAAAGTACTATTTGTTAGTCAAAAGGCCGGGAGCCATATGTGGTCTGTGGGCTCCAGCTGTAACACCCGCAGCAAGCTCACAAATAATCACCTATTTATAAACAAGCATTATTAGTTAAAAGCATTTAGAAATGCACTATTCTAAACACCACTTTGTACCAAGAACATCTGGTCAATAAACAAATACAATCCTACGTTTCTAAACAATTTCTTTATTCATATGCTAAATGTTTATGCATGAATCCATTTTTCTTAAATGTAAAAAAAATTGCCATGTGCTGAATATTTGCTGAATATAATTCCCATGTTTTAAATGTTGTAAATAATGCAGTTTATATGCTTTGGTCTGAAATTGTCATTTTGGGAGCCATTTTTATATGTGTAGTGTAGCATTTAAAAATCACAAATATGTCAAAACCTACAAGGGGGCAGTTGCACTGTCTGCAACCCCAGTAGTTCTGCCACTGAAGGGCCAAATCCCTTGTGTTAATACCCTCTTTAATGCAAGACAGTACATTATTTGCTTAGTAGCACTGACTGGGATTAGACAACTTGTTATTTCCAAAAATCCTCAAATCATTCTCAACCAAGGAACCCCCAACACACTGCCATTAAGTCTATAAGTTGCATTTATATTATTTCTACCAAAGAGTATAACTTTGCAGATATCAACATTGAATTTCACTTTGTAGTTTGCTGCCCTTTTTTCCAATTTAGTCAAATCATGTTGGTTCTGTTTGGGCTTGCACTGCTTTTGTAGATTCCCTACTGATTATTTATGATGGTCTTAAGACAGCAAATAGTTTACATTGAATCCACACTGTGTTAAACTGGTCACATAACTGCCTGGTATTAAATAATGATTATAATGGCTGATGTCTAGTGATGAGCAAAATGTTCTGGCAGGTATGAATTTGCATTTTGGCATTGACATTTTGGCGCAAACATTTTCACCTTGAAATAGTTGTAGCAATAAAACACCCATATATTTCAATGTATTCTGTACAAATAAAATGCAGCATTGACTTCAATTGACTCATCAATGTTGATGACCAGCAAGTGAAATAAAAAGATAATCGAATAAGTAGATACTGAGAGAATGCATGCCTTTTAACTATACAATAAGGGGCAGATTTATTAAGGCTTGAATTGAAAATTTGAAATTCGAATTTTCTAATTTTTTTGGGTCAAAACTGACAAATTTGACTAGGGAGCTATTCATATTCAATTTGAGTTTTCTAAAAAGAATCAAATTAGATTTTCAAGATCTATCATTCTTTAGCGCTTTAAGAACTCAAATTCAACTATTCACCACCTAAAACCTGCCAAATTGTTGTTTAAGTCAATGGGAGAGGTCCAGGGATCAATTTTGAGTTGTTTTCAGCCTTCCTGACATTCAAGTTTTTTTCGGAGAAAAAAAATCAAATCGAGTTTTTAAAATTCAAATGGAATTTGATTTGAACTCAATTCAGATGATACCATTCATCTGAGTTTAAAAAATTTGATTTTTTGTTTTAAAAAAAAACTGGATTGGTCAAATTTTGAATATGTGGAAGTTTAGGAGAGTTTTTAAAAACACATGAATTGAAATTCCACCTTTGATAAATGTGCCTCCCAATGAGAATGATATACATGATATACATTCAAATGATCGAACACTCCGATCGTACGAATGGTATTCAAGCAGGACTTAGTCTCAGAAGCCTATGGGGAGCTTCCCATAGGCTTCTATTGCAATTTGGTAGGTTCAATCTGGCGAAGTAGGCAATCGAATAACTTTAAAATTTTGATTCCTTCGATCATTGAATGATCGAATATCCGATCATTCGATCTATTCGATATATTCGATGATCGAAAAGGCCAAATTTGAATATACGATATCAGTATTAACGAATTGGATCGAACTTCGATCATTTCACGTGAATTTCGTAAATCAGCCCCTAACTGTGCTGACAGTGTTAAATTGTACATGTCAATTTATTTCTTGTATGGGGCGTGACTACTTCCAGGAGAAGGTCTCAATCCCTTTATCTCAACAAATATGGTTTATGCTGTTCCTTTATTTATATAGAGCTGGTATTCTGAAATTCAATATTAACTTTATTTTTCTACCTACAGTATATGGCTACAAGGTCACTTAAATAACAATATACCAACCTTTCCTATTTAAATCCTAGCCTGTTTCCATTATTCTGTGAAAGCATGCATACATTCTTTTTGTATACATCCTAAAATTACATCAATTCAAAATAATACAGCTTCTTTTGTTACATGCAACAAAGTTAGGGTAAATATTGAATAGTAGCAACCAATTCAACATTTTTAGAATAGAGTAATTGATGCTAATATCTTTTACTGATTTCTGGAAGCAAGTTTGCAAGATGTTACCAGATAAGACTATAAAATGTTGTTTTCATCACAAATAGGCTATATAGATATATATATTTTTTTAATAAATGTTTTTATTTTATTTTCATAATATAAAGTTTAACAGTTTTACAACAAAAGAAAAGGAAAATAAAAAGAAAAACTTGGTTTGGAGGCAAAGTATACAGTATATTATATTCCATATTTCTTTTCTTATTAGGCTATATAGATATTTACCATAAATATCTCAGACAAATGCATGAATAACAAGAATAATAATATTTATGTATTGAAATGAAAGATTAATGCATCAAAGACCTTTTATTGTACTTATAGGCTTTTTAAATGCAGTAAAGTACAACCTCATTGAAATGAAACTGTGCCAAAATTCAGATGTGAATACTTGAGGCCAAAACTAGGGGGAAAATTTACTATTATTCCTCAAAACAAATTCGAATTCCATCGATATTCGATTAGCATGTTAGCGGTGTGGCTGGGACAGCAGATGGGTATTGGGGCGATTAACAGTGGGATGGCATGTAGAAATATTGTGGCAGGGCCTTGGCCACAGTACTACTTTGCCCAGCTCTGTAAATACTTTTGGGAAGAACCAGGCAGAATAAAATGTAATTATTATGGGCAAATCTGGGGCAACTCGCTTCACCGAATTTCACAGAAACTGCGTAAAATTTGTGAAGCCCCGCCGCATCTCGTTTTGGACACCAGCACACAATGGAAAATGTGATGCCGGCGAATTTTTCGACAGGAGAAATTTTCCTGGTGTTTCACAAATTCATTCTCCTGCGGCGAATCAGCCCCAGGCGAATAAATTCACCCATAACTAAATGGAATCACTAAGATCATGTTTAGTTGTGCCCTAACCAGTATCTCAAATGAGACACAAAAGGGGTGATTCACCTTCAAGTTACCTTTCAGTATGTTATAAAATGACTAATTCATAGCAACTTTTCTATTGGTCTTAATTTTTTTATAGTTTATTAATTGAATTAATTTTTAATTATTTAATTTGTTTTTATTTAATTAATATAGTTTTAATTATTATTTCTTCTTCTTCTGACTCTTTTAAGCTTTCAGAAAGGGAGTCACTCAACCCATTTAACAACAAATGCTCTGTAAGCAATTTATTGTTATTGTTACTCATCTTACTATTCAGGCCTCTCCTATTCCAGTCACTTATTCAAGTCAATGCATGGTTGCTAAGATAATTTTGACTCTAACAACCAGATGGCTGAAACTGCAAACTGGATAGGTGCTGAAAAAAAATAGAAATTACTCAAAAACTGAAAAAATATCAGAATATCACTCTCTACATCATACCACAAGTTAACTGAAACACACGGTCAGATTCGGGGAGATTAGTCGTCCGGCAACAAATCTCCTCTTCTTTGGGGTGACTAATCTCCCAGAAACTGTCTTCCCCTGCTATCCGTCAGCTAGAATATAAATTGCCGGCGGGATGGCACATAGATCGCTTCTCCTTCCGAAGTCGCCCAAAGTTTCCTTGTGTGGCAACTTCAGGCAACTTAGGAAAACTAAGTGCTCCGAGTGCCAGCCAGCTGGAGATTTACATTCTAGTTGGTGGGAAGGCAGTTCGGGAAGATTAGTCACCCCAAAGAAGAGGAGATTTGTTGCCGAGCGACTAGTGTCCCCATATCTGACCATGTGTTTCTGCCCTTAAGGACTCTAGACTCGGATGCATATAAGAAAAAAAAATCAAAATGAGTTATTTTATCAGCAAGAAAACCAAAAGCAGTCATGAGTTTGCTGATCCTCATTATGTGAGTGCTATGTATTTAGCATAAGGACAGCCAGCAGCTTTCCAGATGCTGCTGACTACATCTTCTTGTTGCAAGTTGTAATTCAGCATCTGTAGGGCCAGCAGGTTGTCTATCGTTTGTTATAGATTACTGGACTGGTGTTGAATTGAAGCACTACTATAAAATTAAAACCAGTTACTGATTGTCGTTTAATCAACTAGTAATCTAATCGCTAAGATTGTATTAGTCATTGTAGCAGCTGCTCAGCACCGTGTTCCCAAGTATGATTTGACTAATACTTTTCCTATTAATCTTAAAGGGATACTGTCATGGGAAAAACTTTTTTTTTTCAAAATGCATCCGTTAATAATGCTGCTCCAGCAGTATTGTGTACTGAAATCAATATCTCAATAGAGCAAACATTTTTTTATATTTAATTTTGATACCTGACATGGGGCTAGACATATTGTCAGTTTCCCAGGTGCCCCCTGTCATGTGACTTGTGGCAGCACTTTAGGATGGAACTGCTTTCTGGCAGGCTATTTCTCCTACTTAATGTCACTGAATGTGTCTCAGTGGGACTTGGCTTTTACCATTGAGTGCTGATCTTAGATCTACCAGGGAGTTGTTATCTTACGGAACTGCTTTCTGTTTACCTTCCCATTGTTCTTTTATTAGGCTGCTGGGGGAAAGGGAGGGGTGATATCACTCCAACTTGCAGTACAGCAGTAAAGAGTGACTGAAGTTTATCAGAGCAAAAGTCACATGACTGGGGGGCACTTGGGAAACTGACAATATGTCTAGAGATTGAAACTGTCTGTTGCATCCCACATTTAAGAATAGGGGCACCTTATATTGCTAAGATTATCTGTCATATCTTACAGGTGAAGCCACTTAGATTTCTGTGTTAAATTTGTCAAGATAAACATAAGAAATTGTGTTATCTAAAGTCATCTAAATTCATTTAATGCATTTAACCTTTTCATTAGCATATCAAAGCACCATTGCTCACAAATGGTGAACTCTTTAATTAGATGGGATGCTGTGCTGTGTTAAATGGGATAAGTGGATTAAATGTGTTTAGCTATTTTGTGTTAAACACACTAAAAGTGGCTTCATCTGTACATTAAGCTATATAATGATTTTATTGTAGGTTAGTCACATAGTTTTGACATCCTTGGATTTCTCCACTGTTATGTTTACCCCAAAGAGTAACTCATATAGTAGGTTAAAAAGCTTTGATTAAATTGGGATTCTGGGAACCCCTGACTGTTCAGGTTAGCTGGTTGTTTGCCAATTGATCAATGGAGTACTGTGACTCAGTTACTAATGTAGAATAAGTTGTTTTCTCAGTTTTACATAACATGGATCACTTTATAGATCTCCACATCCTCACTCTCTGCAAACCTACTCTCTGCACTAGTGATGTGGAACCCTGACATTGGAAAGACCAATCTAAGGGAAGCATACAGCCCAGAATCTCCCCTGTTGCTAACTAGGGAATATATTGAATAAAGATTGTGCTGAATGCCATGCTATAAACAAAGCTGATCTTACTGTATATCTCAGTTACAAAGTGCAAGGTATTGTGCAAAGTGGAAAGTTAAGGGGAGCAGGCTAATACTTTTTGGGCCAGAAAATTCTCCTAGTTAGAACTCCCTGTGTAATTTGCATTCTTAGGGTTAAACTGCACAGTTAATTGCACAGGATGGGATGGTCTCAGATTGACAGATCATATCTCGCTAGCTGGATGCAGGGTCAGGCAAAGGGGTAGGCAGAGTAGGCACTTGCCTAGGCACGTACCTGCTCTGTTGCCTACCCCCAGTCTTCTTCTTGCATTTCCACGCATGCGCGCCAGCATCACGTTTACGCATGTGCCCCAGCATCACTTATCATATGTGTGCCGGCATCACATTGCGCAGGTGCGCGCTCTGCCGGCGCCATAGCCGACCAGGTTGTCTAGGGCGTCTGCCCGGTGTGGCCCAGCTCTGACTTGATGCATTTGCACACGTCAAAATATAATAGAACTGATATTATGTGTATACTACACGTTAGAGTTGTTGCAATCCAACACAAAACACATAGAACATGATATTTATCTTAACTTTTGGTATTCTATAGAGATTAGTGAATTTTTTCACCAGGCATGGATCTGCAATGAATTTCTGCAAATTTCTTTGTGAAATTGCGGCAAAAGTCCTCCCCAAAAAACAAAACAGTCACCGAGGCAAAATTGTCTTCAAGACAAAAAAAAAATCACCCTTTGACTTTAATGCTTTTGGACAAAAAAGTCGCCAAGACAAAAAAGTCGCCACAAGAAAACACCCATTAACTTTAAGAAATTGTAACACACATAAAAGTTTGTTGCATGTACATGAAATTTTGACGCCCATTTACTTCAATGTGTTTCTTGAATTCTTCGCAATTTTTTTTTGCAGTTTCCCAAAGCTTTTGGCAAAGTGAAACACAACAGATTTGCTCATCACTAAAAACTTAAAAAAATATTTGTGGCACCTTATAATTGGCCTGTACTATAAAACACTGTACTAACTGAAAACACAGTACATTTATGGGAACTGTTATCAGGAAACCCATTATCCAGAAAGCTGTGGATTATGGAATGGCCATCTCTCATAGGGGTAGATTCATCAAAGAGTTAAGTTCTGCCACTAGAGGGAAATTCCACAGCTTTCAATTCATTTCTATGGGATTTTGAAAGGCGTATTCATCAATGGGTGAAGTGAAAGTTCACTCTTTGATGAATACGCCTTTCAAAATTATTTCCTTTTTGTGTTGGAGGCAAAACCAGCCTATTGGGTTTATTTAAAGTTTACATGATTTTCTAGTAGACTTAACGTATAAAGATCCAAATTTTGGAAAAATCCATTATGTCCATAGCATTCTGGATATCAGGTCCATACATGTACTGGAAATTGACAGGGCTACAGTGCCCATGCCACAGCTAATTGCCACACAAGCTAAAAAGAGCACAACAGTCATATTTATATGGGGTTTTGACTTTTGCTTTGGATGTCAATCATTTTCCCCCTTTCTCTCTCTTTTCTTTTGTTAATATTATACAAGGTGAATATATTTCAGACATCTGAAAATTGCAACCTTATTTTAGTTTAGCTTGCGGGTTCCAACTGAGCCGACATTTTTTGAGATATCTTAGAGGGCATTTATTTCACATTGTTAATTATCTTTTTGCTTGACAACTTGAAAACTGAACACAGTTGTTATAGAGAACAAGGTACTGCCTATGTGGGGGGTTAAATGCCATAATCTGTCAAAAACTGTAACAAATGCTGAGGAAATTAAAATGGATCATTGGCTTTGTAAAATGTATAAACATACCCTGTAGCAAGGGGAAATGTGCTCTAAGTAACAATATAATTGGCAAGTGTTCTAATGTTCAGCTGAGAGTATCTTTAAAAATAGGTAGATATCCTTGAAGTTTCTCTGGGGGAAAACTACGAGTCTGCCATCATTGTGCATAGAGAAGGCAATATTAACACCGCCATAAAAGTGTTTCTGTCATTTTGATGCACAATATACAGTACTTTCAAATAGCTCTTTTAGTGTGCTCATATTTTTATTTTATAATACATACCATGGTGCTTCAGGCAGAGGCATCTTCTAGTTCTCCAACTGCTGCAGAATTACAGTGTGACTCATAGGATAAGGTGAGGAAGTTCTAGCTGTACAATGTAATGACCTCCATTTATATATAGGATTAGCTGAGTGACAAGCTGCTTTATACCATAGTTAGAGGAACATGTTTGTCGTGGTGCTTATTTGTTCTCTTTGATTCTCTTTGAAACTGCAGCTTTAGGGACAACAGGCACAATGCTGTCACTTGCTTGTGAACACTGCAGTATGCATGTAACATAAGGTAACCCAAACTCAGAACAAACTTCAAGGACCCGGTCAAGCCTTTGGCTTTGTCAAAAGTCCTCTGTTACTCAGACACCTCCAGGACTTAATGTGAGAGGACCAAGGAGAAAGTTTTGAGCAGGCTAGGGAGCCAAATGTATGTGGAAAGGACGTGAGTTGAGTTGAAAACATAATTCACTAGAAGCACCCCTCAAAAAAACAGAAAGTTCTAGTTAATGAATAATACTCTGAGCAATATATTTTCAGAAACAGAAACACCCAGGGCAAGTTCAAGCAGGTATATGTCTGTGTTTTATTCACAGCTGGCGTTACAAAACAAATTTCAATAGCACATAACATGTGTAACCAACAAATCCATGTTTCTGCCTCGGAATCTAAGAGAAACCTGAAACCTGCTCTTTAACTGTTCCTCAGCCCATTTTAGGGAAAGTTAGTTCTTTAACATTACAGATATTAAACTCATATACTTTTTTGCTCAGCTTTCTCAATATTGCATGAGCAAGCAACCACTTCTAGCAAATCTTTTGGCTTTTATAGGCTGGGTGAACACGTTCTGCTTTATCCTTCACATCTGCAGTTTCTACTGAAGCATTCTGAGGGACAATTATGTTAAGTTTTGGTAGCCGAGGTTGAGGAGAGTATATAAGTGCTTTATTAGCAGTTTCATGCAGCCATTACACATCAACAGTAACTTGAACTCTAACACACTAAGTAGTATAGAAAGTATTGTGTATGCACGTTATAATCTTGTGCACAGTGACACCTACAGGAACCTTGCACGAACACCACATATTCCCCCTATAGTAGGAAAGCCTTTGGGTAAATAGTGATGGGCGAATTCCCGCGATTCGGCGCCTGTGAATAAAGTCGCGAAACGGCAGTGAAAATTCGAATGCCAAAAATTTGCTGGCGTCAAAAAAAAATGAAAATGCGTCAAAAACTATGTGGCGCGCGTCAAAAAACGTCGTGACTCGTTTCGCTAATTTTTTTGCCAATTCGCAAATTTCTGGCGAAGCAAAACGGGATAGCTTCGCCCATCACTAGTAATAAACAGAAACCATAAAACTGTATGGGGGTTATGTAATAAAAGGCACTAAGTTTGCCCAGGGGCAAAACCCCTTAGTAACCAATCAGCAGGTAGCACTTACTGGTCACCTGTTTAAAAGCAAACACCTTATTGGTTGCTATGGGTTACTGCTCCTGGGCAAACTTACTGCCTTTTATTACATTTGGGGGTTTGTATTTTAAAGCAATAGTATGCATTCACAACACATAATCCTTGGTCCATGCAGGTAGTTTTCTGATCCTCTCAGTACACCTCATAAGTTTACTTTCTTCAGGTCTATTGCAGTTGCCATCAGTAGTAGGAAAATGTCCTTCATCAAATGGAACTTCTCCAAAGTTATATCTAGCAGGCGCAAGACGACTTGCATTCCAAATACATCCATTGGACAGTTTATATGTGTATGGTCCTCTCTGGTGTCTCACATTAAGTGGTGTATTAAATTTAGATAGTCCTTGTTTCAGCAGGCCTGGTTTCTTAATTCTGTTTAAAGAACCTGGATTAAAGTGCACATCTCTTGCACCACATATTCTGTGAGTATAAGACTTGCATTTGGCTTGTTGACATTTGACAAAGCAGTGGATGATTTTGTAGGCACCGTATTTTGTGGAAGTTTCATGTCTGCAACATGTAACTTACATGAGTCCAAAATACTGTAGTACACTGGTTTGAAGTATATTTCAACCCAGTGTGCTACAGTATTTTGGGCACTTGTAAGTGATTTTGACCCGTGGCAGGTCGGACGTATTACTGCCATAGCACCTGATCCAAAAGGATTTGTGGTAAGAGGTTTGAGCACTCCATTTTTGTGTGCAACATGGTGCAACATGTAACTTAGTGTGCATCTGTCTGCCATGAAGTAATTCAGCTGGAGATGCTTGGGCTGTTGCATAGCACATTGCTCTGTAGTTATGTAGGTACTCTGTTGTAAATACTTTCCAAGATTTTCCAGTAACATTTACTAGGACCTAGGAGACAAATACATTTGCATATGATGTCATAGTTCCTAATACATAGAAATGGGCCTACAAATAAGTGCAGTCCCAGTTACAGTAAGTCACATCTAGTGACCTAAGCTTTTATACAAGAGTAATTCTGTATTTGAATATAAGCAAACAGAATAGTGAGTAGGAAAAAAAGGCATATTGCAGCTTGTGATACTTTTGTTCTGGACTTGAAGAAATGAAACAATGCTGCTCAATAACCAGCTACATAAGGCTTACTTATGTCATCACGACACCCCACTCACAGCTGGTATGGTTATAGCTTTGGTTAAAATAAGATCTATGAGATGCAATAAAAATAGTTCTTCATTATTGAAGTGTTTCTTATAATCTGTACAGGAAATGCAAACGGAGTCCATATAAATAATAGTTATTTATAGCATAATCTGTTCTACTTGTAATTACAGTGAAAGGGTTCCATGAACTTATGTCTGGCCATTGTAGATATAAATTATTTTTTTTGGATGGATGCTTTTTTGAGCCTGACATACATTTAGCAGTATCAATAGCAAGTGTTTCAATATACAGTGCCATAAAATATTTATATAACATAGAGGGGAAAACAATGAAATATACAGGGTAGTTCTGTGCACTCTTTGTCATGTTTTGTTTATATTTTTGGTAAGGAATTTCTCAAAGAGCAGAGAGTGGGTATAGAATATAGTGTTAATTCTAAATGTCAGATATTAATTTTAAGAATGCCTGGAAAGGTTAGCTTATTTCATAAAAAATGTTATTCTACTATATACCAATGGGTGACATGAAAACTTAATAACACCATGAACAGATATTCTTCTGGTAACTTAAAGATAACTGACATATAGTATAATACTTAAAAACACCCATTTATTAAGGGTTAAATTGAAAATTGGAATTAAACATTTTTTCATGGTCAAAACTGTCAAATTTGACTAGAGAATTATCCAAACTCAATTCAAGTTTTTTTTAAAAAAAAAATCTAATTTGATTTTATAGATTTATCATACTCTGACCCTTTTAACAATTTAAATTTGATTATTCATCATGTAAAACCTGCTGAATTTCTGTATAAGTCAGGGGGAGTGGTCCAGTGACCAATTTGTAAAATTCCTGAGTAAAAACTTGAATCGAGTTTGGACAAATTAGATTCTAATTCAATTTGAGTTTTCAGGTCTTTAAAATTAGTCCGAGTTTTACATATTCCATTTTTTTTTCATAAATTACCTC
Organism: Xenopus borealis; assembly: GCA_024363595.1. Lineage (NCBI taxonomy): Eukaryota > Metazoa > Chordata > Amphibia > Anura > Pipidae > Xenopus > Xenopus borealis. The sequence goes on along the minus strand of CM044438.1, from coordinate 78,949,713 downwards.
TCATTTGAATTTCAGGTGAAAATTCGACCCTTGATATATGTTCCTACCAGTGTTTTGAAACCACTGCTTAGAGAAACATACGTGGAATGAAATAGTAGGTTCATTAAGGGTCAATCACATTTAGGGGTCCTCTGACTTTGACTGCCACAGTGTATGGCTCTCAGGAAGCAGATTCAACATGCTTACCTGCGATCCCATAAAAAACAGAGCAGAAATTCTGGAAACCAATGTCTACAAATGTTTTCTATGAGATTGTCTATGTGGCTTTTGGTCTGCTAATGTCTTCCTCCCTGTAGAATCCATAAACCAGGAAGGCAAAAAGGGTTTTGTTTCCCACCATGTTAGATATATTAATTTAGACCACAGAGAAAAAAAAATCTAGAATAGTGGTTCTTATGCAGGGCACACCCAGGGCAGTGTAGTCTGGCTAGCAATACAATTTTGTCACATTTGCTGTATTAATAGTGGCCTTTTTATTAAAGGTCGAATTTTAGAGATTTTAGAGGTATTTGAAGCCAGGAATAAACTCATATTCTCTAAAACTGCAAATGTCATGGAATTTCTTAAAACATCCAAATATAAAAAGTGCTAACGAAAAAAAAATCCCTGAACGATGTACTAAAAAGATACAAATATTTCTAAAACCTCCAACAATTTGAGTTTTTAGGACAATTCCTATTAAAAAAAATCTGAAAACCTCTAAAAATGATTTAAAGTGGTCCAATAAGATCAGCACAGCTCCCATTGACATCTGTAGGACCCTGACAACTTTTACAAATTTTGCTTTACAGGTTTTCATGGCTTTTACACCTAATTCGATTGTTAGTAAATTAGCCCCCTAGGTTATTTAACCTTTGCACTTTCACAATTATTTAGACAATTGTGGACAAGAGAATACCCATCTTGCCATATTCCCTGTGCAGATTTTGCCATTCTATCTATATTTTTATTTTGGCATATACCCAGCTACTTCCTTTAAAAGAATAGGCCATACCCACATTTCATGTTTAGGTATGTGATTATAACACAACAGGAGGCTATAAGAGGTTGTAAGGAAGGTTTTGGCTTATAAGACATTAGCACCTTAGATAAGGCTAAAACAGCAAATATGTATTGTAGGTAGCATACATAAACTCTGACAGGTTAAATAATGTTTGAACTGGTATAAAAGGACAAGTTGTTGGAAGCAACCTGTTTGCAAAAACTGATGACTTCCTTTTACCTTTTTTTGTATCTTGTGACTCCCAGAATTTTGCTTTCTAACAGAGTGTATTGGTGTGAGGTGGGGAAGAGAACTTTTAATTAAAAAAGGCGACAGGAAAAATTAGCTTTAGTTCAGAATATGACTTTGGTGTTATTAAATTCTAATGTAAGGCATTACCTATTCCATAGACACATTTAGTATTAACAGTGCAGTCCCTGGCCTATTGTCCTTGTCATTCAGTGCCTGTTCCAAGATTGTGATGTCTTTAGAAATTCAAACAGAATGTGAATCATGTGCTTATATCCTTATAGCTTTGTCTGCCCTAGTTAAGTATGCTGTTCAGCAAATCTCAAGTAAAAGAATTTAATCTAAGAGGTTCCAAATACTCCTTATTGTGTTTATCCAATATGAAACTAGATATGCCATAAAACTTCAAGTAATAAGCATATATTGGTATAATGTCTAAGGGTTTAAAGATTCATTATATTCTATTTTTTTTTTAATGTAAAGCCTATTATCACGGTGCTGTTTTACCTCTCATACAAGTATTGTACAATGATCAACAAATGTTAATATCTTATATTTTAGTTGAAATCTGTATTACAGGTATAGGATCTGTTATTCGGAAACCTATAATCCAGAAAGCTCTGAATTAGGGAAGGCCATCTTCAATCAACTCCATTTTATTCAAATAATGCAACATATTTAAATTATTTCCTTTTTCTCTGTAATAATAAAACAGTACCTTGTACCTGATCGCAACTAAAATATAATTAATCCTTATTGTAGACAAAAATCCTATAGGGTTTTTTTAATTGATTTTTTAGTAGGGAAAGTAATATTGGTGCAAAAGTTGGTGCAGAGCACACTAGTAAACTCACTTATTGATCAGACCAGGAATCGTAAATAACATTTTTAAAACTTTATTTATATAGTCATCTCTCGCCTGACATGTTTCGTATCCATAGGACACTTAATAATAGGCTTGAGTATACAAAAACATGGATCAGTATTTAAAGGCTGAACCACCAATCAGAAAAGGAGGGGGAGGAGAAAGGGAAAATTACATAACAACAAATTTATTCCAAATTTAAAGGCAAAATATGCCTCATTACAAAAAATGCAAAAAATGCAAAAGATACACAAACAATACAAAAATTAAAATAAGAAAAAAACCTACTTGTAATATAAAAACAATTACCACTGAGTAAGATGATTATATAAAGGCAGCAAAAAAATTCAAATTGAAACATATATATGAGTGGATAGATAATAATTAAGAAATAGTAATAAATAGTTACTCTTGTTTAAAGGCAGTAAAAAAATACTCATATTGAGATATATATATACATATATAGATATATATATATAGATATATAGATAAATAATAATAAAATATAGTAATAAATAGTTAGTCTTGTTGGAAGTTCAAATAAATATTATTAAAAGATTATATATAAGAATACAAATATGAATTTTATGGATATATAATAATACACATATAAACAGGGCTAGGGTACTAGTAAATGCACCCAATCTCTAATCATAATAACAGTACACATCGAAATCTGGGTTCAAGTCCTTGGGCAACCTATTATCAAGGGCAACAATCCAAAAAACTTCTCGTTTAAATATTTTTTGTAAGATATCCCCACTAGGGATGGCGCGAACGTCGGAAAAAACATATTCGCAAACTTGCTCAAAAATGCGAGCGGTTCGCGAACCCCATAGACTTCAATGGGAAGGCGAACTTTAAAAGC
>CM044438.1:78858209-78946649 GCA_024363595.1 Xenopus borealis | reverse complement strand
CGAACAGCCGATGTTCGCGCGAACAAGTTCGCCGGCGAACAGTTTGCGCCATCCCTAATCCCCACCTCTATAGGGTACTGTAACTCGCTCAAAGGTCAAAAAATTTTAGAGACATTTGTGGGTTTCTTGTTCTGAATGTCAGAGATATGTCAGAGATATGTTCTCTAATTCTTTCTCTCAAGCAACGGGAAGTCTGTCCCACATATTGCATGTTGCAATTTCTGCATGTAATTAGTGATGGGCGAATTTATTCGCCAGGGACGAATTCGCGGCGAATAAATTCATGAAACGCCAGCAAAAATTTGCCGACGAAAAATTCGCCCGAAAAAATGACGCGTCAAAAACGACTCGACGCGTGATGAAAACGACGCAACGCGCCGCGATTGACGTGACGCGCATCGGAAACGACGCGACGCATCTGACGCGACGAGCGTCAAAAACTACGCGGGACTCGTTTCACGAATTTTTTCGCCAATTAGCGTATTTCTCTGGAAATTCGCAGATTTTTTGGCGAAGCGAAACGCATGAGATTCGCCCATCACTACATGTAATAAGATATATGACATTTTTAGTGCCACAATTAATGTATTGTCCTATTTTATAGCTTTTGTTTGTGGTATTTGAAACAAAAGTATCACCACAAAGCATATATGGACATAAATTATACCATGTAGAACCACATTTAAATGTGCCCTGATAGGAAAGCCAAGTAGGAATTTGGCCTCTCGTGTCACAGACCCCACTAAGGGGCAGATTTACTAAGGGTCAAATTCGACCATGGGAATTGTTGGGGAATGAAAATCCTTCTAATTTGAAGGATTTTACCACAATTCAACTGGTTGAACAATCGAATAGAAAATATTAGATCGATCGATAAAATTGTTCGAATTGAACAATCCGAACCATTTTAACCATTCGATCAAATTTTTTAATTTGATCAAAAATAAAGAAAACTAATTCGGTAGGTTGAAACTGGCGAACTAGTCAGTCAAATAAAAATTAAAAGGGGAAGTTATTTGACTGTCGAATAGTCGAATATTCAAATTGATTTTTATTCAAATTATTCAAATCATTCGATTCGATCGAATTTTCAGAATTCACTGGTCGAAGTGGTCTTCAAAAACATTTGAAAATTCAAATTAGAAATTTTTTTGAATATTTGATCGAATTTCGAATCCTTCATGTTAATTTGATAAATTTGCCCCTAGGTGATAAACTCTTTCCTAGGGGCAGATTTACTAAATTCACATTAATTCACATGAAGGATTCGAATATTCGATCGAATTTTCAAAAAGATTCGAATTTCGAATATGCAAACTAGGCAAATTCGACTATTCAAATTCGAATTATTCGAATATTCGAATTTAATTTTATTCGAAAATGCGATGGTCAAATACTTCCCCTTTAAATTTAAATTCGATCACCTACTTCGCCAGATTAAACCTACCGAAATGGGGATCATTCCCTAAGATCGCATAAGAAAAATTTGATCGATCATTTAAAAATCGTTCGAAAATTCGATCGAATTTCCCTATTTGATCGATCGAATTGCGCTAAAAAAATTTGAATTCAAATTTTTTTAATTCCCCACAATTACCCCACTATTCCCTGGTCGAATTTTGAATTTTTTGTGGCATTCGAAATTCGACCCTTAGTAAAGCTGCCCCTAGTGTGTCATTTTTTCTGGTGACCAATTTACATCTTCGACCTAAAATGGTTTTTAGTCATCTGTCTGTAGTATTGGAAAGTGCTTATTGATAATGTTTATGATGTTGAAAAGTCAAGGACTGAAGGTAAGTATACTGAATATAATATTGGTCACTAACTTAAAAATAATTTGCAATGTAAATAAATGTTCGCAAACTGGCCAATTTTGCCTTTGTGAGCACTACAGTAGGATATTGGTTGCGAATTGTATAGATTGTGATAATGTACAGTGTATTTAATAAAATGTCTCCATATTTTTTAAAATAATTTCCTTTTTCTCTGTTATAATTCAACAGTACCTTGTACTTGATGCAAACTAAGATATTATTCATCCTTACTGGAAGTAAAACCAGCCTATTTGGTGTATTTAATGATTTACATGATTTTGTAAGGTATGAAGATCCAAATTATGGAATGATCCATGATCCATGATCCAGAAAATCCCAGGTCCTGAATGTTGTGTTTTGATAGCCGAGAATTAGTTGAGTATAACAGCGCAGACACTATTTCTGCAGCCATTTCACAACAGTATGGAGATTCTCCAAAGTCATATCTAGCAGGCACAAGATGTGCCTGTGTCCATCAGGTTTATATGTGGTCCTCGCTGGCGTCTCACTTTAAGTGGTGTTGTAAATGTAGATTGTCATTGTTTCAGTAGTCCTGGTTTCTTAATTCTGACTAAAGATCCAGGCTGAATGTGCACTTCTCTTGCGCCATGTTTTCTGTCAGTATAAGCCTTGAATTTGGCTTGTTGACGTTTGACAATATCAGCATTAGACAATTTTGTAGGAACAGTATTTTGTGGATGTTTCATGTCTGCAACATGTAACTCAGTACGAATCTGTCTGCCATGTAATAATTCAGCTGGAGATGCTTGGGTTGTTGCATGGCAAGGAGTGCGCCCCCCCAGTTATTGCGCACTAGTCGGTTGCCTACCCTGCCTATCCCTTGGCCCGGCCCTGGGAACTTGTCATCAAGATTCATAGTGATATCATGGGTGATAAATGCATGCCTTGCACTCTGTGGCAAGGCATTATTATGCATAACAACTTCTTTATTAGGTTAATGGAAATCAACACACAATCAAATACCTCCAGTTTTCTTCTTTGTTACAACAATTGGTGAAACCCATTTGGAGGATTCAGATTTTTCAATTACATCTTGCTGTACCAGTTTCTTTAGTTCCTGTGAGACAGTCTCCCTTATAGAGTAGGGCAATCGCCTCAGTTTCTGGTGTACTGGTTTTACATCTGGTCTCAACTTAAATTTGTGCACAAAGTTCTTTGCACAGCCCAGTGAAGTGTTGCTTTGTGGTGACATTTTAGACACAGACTGTGTGGCAGACATTGTTGCTATAGTAATAAGACCATCCACTAATTGTAGGTTTTATGCAGCAAAGAGATCCCTTCCAAATATAGCAGTACCCTTATTAACAATGTAAAAGTTAAATTTTGCAGTATTTGATTCAAATTGTATAGTCACTGGCAAGCAGGCACAGGCATTGAATCCTTTAAATAACCGACCAGTCTCAGGGCAGGTGCAACAAGAGTATCTTTTGAAAAGTATTTCAAGAAAAAATCCTAGATAGTATAGAAACAGCTGAACCTGTATCAAGCATCAGGTTAATGGAGTGTCCCTTGTCAGCAGAAGCAGTTTTGACATTTACAGTGCATATAAACTTTTCTGGAATAAATGTACCATCTTTAGACACACTTAATGCTGTAACATTTGTAGTAGTGACTTCATGAACATGTTTAGCAGAACTACGGCAGGTTTTAGCAAAGTGTCCCACCTTTCTGCATTTGTGGCACTGTACAGCTTTTGCAGGGCATGTAGCATAATTTGCAGTGTGTTGTGTTGAACCACAGCAGAAGCAGTATTTTTTATCTGTATTTTCTGCACAGTTTGCAGTGGATCCCTTTATTTAGCACTATATTTTGCCTGTGACTGTGCATTTTTAGGCCACAGTACTGGATTCACAATCTGTACATTGCCAGCAGTTCCCTGACTGAGAGTTTTAGCCCCTGCCACTGCTGTTTCAATTTTGCTAGCAGCTGTAATATCCTTTGCAAGGGTTAAATTCTGCTCTAGCAGCCTCTCTCTAATGCAAGGGGAGTCTGTTTTTTCCACTATTTGGTCTCTTAGCATTTCAAATGTTAGATTCCCAAACAGGTAATAACCAGCTCTCTCAAAGCTGCTACAAATTGTACTGTGGATTCACCATTATGTTGTCCACATTGGCAGAATTTGTATCTTTCAGCAACCACATTTACTCTTGGCACACAAAAGTTCTTTATAGCAGTAAGAGCAGTTTCATAAGTCTCATCAGGTAATGGTAATGTATAGAATATACTTTGCCCCTCTGCTCCCAGGCAGTGAATAAGTAAAGCTGGCCATAGACGTAACAATTACGATCTTTCTCGGGAAAGATCTTTCCAAGAAAGATCGTTCGTTTCAACACACACGTGTAGAGCTGAATTGTCAGATATACAGGTAGAAACAATAGAATTCTACTTGTATCTGACGATTCAGCACTAACAATGGCCGATGTTCATGGAGCTTTCAAAGGCATCCGATCAAAATTTTCCGTCCAGTCCGATCAACCAGCCGACCGATATCTTAATCCTCTGACGATGTCGGTCGGCTCATTTCCCACCATACACGCACCGAATATCGTACGAAAATTCGTTTCGTACGATATTATCTGTGCGTCTATGGCCACCTTAAAGCACGCTTTCTAGCAGCAGAAATCTCCCCTTGGTAAGCAGCTATAATGTAATTATCAAACATACGGATCCAAGCAGTAAAGGTATGGTAGGCTCTCCAGGGTTTTGGAGAAAAGCTGCAGGCTGCTGCAGAGGTAGAAAAGACAACTCATCGCCAATTTGTTGTGTTTTGATAGCTGGGAATTAGCAGAGTATAACAGTGTTTTATTAGCAGGCTCATGCAGCTATTACACAACAGTAACATAAACTCTATCACCTAAAACAGTATAGCAAGTACTGTGTACGCACAGTATACTAACTCAGTGCACAGGGACATCTACACGCCGTTTGTATAAACACCACGCTGAGTATTCTGGATAACAGAGCCTATACCTTTAGATATACAGTATTTAAGGAAATATTGTCCTTTTACATCTCGTGCCTTGAACCACTATTTTGTGATGGTCACTGTGCTGCCTCAGAGATCACCTGACCTGAAATACTACAGCTTTACTGTAACAGAAAGTGACAGAACTGACCTAACGTATGGTTGCTTGATTTGTTTGTGTGCACAATAAATCCTAGGATCCCAGGGGGCACCCTTATTTTTTAAAGTGGCAAATGTTTATTTATGATTACCCTATGGAACACACTACTAAAAAGCATATTATTTTGATACTTGGTTTATTTACATGAAGTAGGGTTTTACATAAAATATGTTTTATGCAAAATATTTTTGGAGAGACCTACATTGTTCAGGGGGGGTTATAGTTTCCTTTAATGAAAAAGTTGCTTACAACACCTTCAACAGGTGTTAAAAGTTCGCAATGCACAATTAAAATTCACAATGCAATTTTAATACATTTCAGTTTTTAAAATTTTAATGTTTACATGATTTCATAATAGACTTAAGGCACGAAGATCCAAATTACGGAAAGATCTGTTATCCAGAAAACCCCAAGTCTCGAGTATTCTGGATAACAGGTCCCATACCTGTATAACATAAAAAACCAAAGATATGAGAAGAGGTTCAGAGCTACAGTTCTCTAAGTAGTCTTGTTATGATCCATACATTGCATTTTCATGAAGGCAGGATAGCACCATGAACCAGGGTTCTGCTTTTCATATCAATCAGGCATTGTACTGCCTTTGTTCTTATCAAACCCATAGAAAATAAAAGAACCGTGCTGTTTAAATCTGCTTTGGATGCAGTGAGACTTTAATCAGTTTGGGTTTTCTTAGGAGAGAAGCTCTTTTATTTTTACTCGCTTGCACAGCCTAGTTATTCAACAGGGAGTTATATCTGGCACATATTGCTAAGGAGCATCAGAAAATGGATCCCTTGGATCCTTAGTAAGAGAAAATTTCATTGTAAATCACCAGAAGCAGACAATCTTAAGTTCAGTATTTTCTGTATTTTTAGAAATATAAAACTAAAGATGTGTGTCTTATTAATGTCCATTAAAAGTAGAACGTGTATAAAGGATCTGCCATGATGGGGCAAAATTAATTGAGCCTCATGAAGGTAAGCACAAGAAGTGGTATACAAATCAGAAATCAAACTGGCATTGGATTTATTTTGCTCAATGGTTTCGGTTCCCCACATGGACTTTCGTGAGGACTCAAACAGGACTCTTTGATTCCTGGCGAAGGTCCCTGTGGGGGACCGATATGTTGAGCAAAATAAACCTTTGGAAGATTGATTCAGCAAGTCCTGTGAGTGCCTTTCTTCTGCATTGCTTGTGTTGTTTCTTAGCTCAGGCACCCAGGTAAAACAACTGTCTATGGTGTGCACCTTATGTCTCTCTCTCTCTCGCTTCATATATATATATATATACAAAAGATCCTTAGCATTCAACCCATTATCAATATATTTAAGACATTGAGACATTATGCATACAACTACTAAAAAATGCCTTACCCTTTAAACAAAACAGGGATTGTTTGTCCATATATTGCAATATATTAAATACATTGAAGCTGGCCAACTACGTCATATCTAGCCAGTGCTACAAATTGCATCTTATTTATTAAGAGTTCTATTGCTTCATTATACGTACATTTTACAAAGGTACTAATTTCTACCTGCAACTTACTTGCTGCTTTCTAAGTAAAACTCCCAAACTTGGTTTCGCTTTTATTAGACACCAGTGGGATCACCTGACTATAGTTAGGAAGGGGTGGGAGCTACAACAGAGAGCTGGTCACTACTCCTATATGAACTATAACAAAAAAGGGAAAGTTGTGCTCACCACTAATTTTCAAAAAGATTATGCGGGGTTCCAATGAGGCTGTGACCACAAAATACACATAGACAAATACAAGAGGTCCTCTGCACTCAACTCATTATCAATATATTTAAGACATTGAGACATTTTGTGCATAAAGCTACTAAAAACTGCCTTACCCTTTATGGAAAACAGGGATTGTTTGTCCATATATTGCAATATATTTAACCTAATTTAACCTAGTATGTTGTGACCTACCTAAATGTTGGACAACGAAAGGGCTATTAAGTGAAAACCTCTGTTCTAGTTCTAGAAGCCCATTGTTGTATACTCATCCATTAATACATGCACATCCTTTTTTAAATATGCAATCATTTAATGCATATTTTATTTAAAGCTGCAACAGGGAAGATAACTGCTTAAATTTAAGTCTCTGCCTTGTTTAATACCTTTTTAATTATTCAATAGACAGAGTTTCTTTGTTCAAACATGTATTTACGATTGTATTTCTATTTGCGTTTTAATGACTGAAGGAATTATACTTCACATGCTTCACATGTATAAGCGAGATGATACAATAGCCAGAACAGTAGTCTGTCAGATTCATTGTACTCAGCATGTTGCAACGGCTAATCTTAAAATTAGATTAAAGTGGCAAACTAAAGTAGATCTTAAAGGTCAAGGGCCCTTTAAATTAACTTTTAGTATGTTGTGAATTGACTGATCTTTTAGAAACCTTTAAAATGATCTTATTGTTATTTTTGCTATGGTTATTGAGCTATTTACATTTCAAGTCTGCCTTAAAGGACAAGGAAATAAAAAAAAATAAAAAAATCCCATTTTTACTTTAATGAAAAAGAAATCTATCCCCAATATACTTTAAATAAAAAATGCATGCCGTTTCTATAAGAAACCTGAGTGTATGCAGTGAAATTCTCCCTTCATTTACTGCTGTGGATAGGAATTGTCAGACAGTTCCTTAATGCTGGGCAGGGAAACAATCATACTTATGAACAGCAGGGGGAGCCCTTGCTTTACTTCCCAGCCATGCAGAACTCCAGCAGCTTGCAGTCGGCAACTGTGTAGAGATTTGTATTGGATTTTATTTTTGCCTTTAGATCTCCTTTACTGTTTCCAACTTCAGCTGCAAGGACAAAGCTCATGGAGCCAGATTTATACAGATAAACTGGGATTCTATTTGGAGGATTATTTTGCTGCAGTTACTGGTTCTGCAGAGTTGGAGAAAGTTTGAATTAAGCAATACAAAAAATATAAAATCCACATTAAATTACATGACAACACAGGACCCAATGCAGTCTCTATATTCTGGTTATTAATCAGTCTTTGGCAGATATTATTTGACTTGTGCTGTTTTGATCATTTATGACAATCCCTAAGCAGCCCAGACCACACTGAGCATGTGCACAGTCTTGGTCTTGCAAAGATGTTAAACAAAGTTACATGATGACAGCAACATGTGTCCAACTTTGAAAGCATAAATAATTTGTGTGATTAGGCTTGTGGTGCAGTAAGTTCATGTTTATTTTAGTATACAAAATACAGCATTTCTAGCCTTCTACTATTTTAGACTTTCCTTGTCCTAATGTAGTTTACACCCTAAATTGTCTGTGGCCAGGAATACTGATCCTGACAATAAAAAAATGGGTTCTCTTAGGAGCTAGATGCTATTATTATTATTATTATTTTTATTAATGAGCATTCTGTTGAGCAACTCTATTATTCCTCTTCCATTCAGGCTTAGAATCCACTGCTTGGTTGGTAGGGAAAGTGTGACTGTGTGGCCTTGTTAGGCAAACTCCCCAAACAGGAATATATTTGACCAATCTGGCAACCAAGTGGTGGCCAATGTTACTGATATGTTTGGTTATGTAAATTTAGTTAAAAAGTAGCTGAATTTGGCTGACTCTGTTACATTATGCAATGTAAAACTTAAAAAGGATATAACTGAAGGCCACTGCCATAGCTGTATGAGGCTGCTTTCATAAGTGATGTTTTGGCAAATTTAAGCAAGTATTTTAATGGAATATTTGGATGAAAACTATATGATGGACACTTTCCACTTACAGTAAAGTATATTAATAAAGGGCTCCTAACTCTAACCAATATGTTTTGATGAAAATGAATAGAAAAATGAAGCAAAGTATACATTTGACTTTATTGGGTTGTTAAAGCCAAAAATAGCATTAGGAGGTAGGATGGATCATCTCATCTGAGTTTGACTATGGAGCCATATGAAACGCCTTTTCGAGATCAATATCAAAGTTCCCAGAGTTAAACTTGTAGCCTATTAGAGGCTATTAGAAAACGGATTTATTTAAACTTCACATGAGCAAACTGCATTGCGACAATGTGTTCATTAAAAAGATCTCTATATATACAATATAAAAAATAAATATATTCTTGCTTTTATTCCTTTATACAGTCACTAATCATTCCAGTGGAGTGAAGCTCTCTTAATTCTTAATTAAACTCGTCTTTATTTACTCTATCTTGTCCTCTATATCTAGCACTCATTTTCTGTGTTTTGCTGTCAGCCAGTGAGTGAGCACAAAATAGCACAAAATATTTATTATGCTAAATGATGTAAACATTTCTATGTTGTTGTTTTTTTTTATTTACTGTGCATGCAAATGTTGTCATGTCTAACCCACCACTGCTCATGGTACCCTAAATGGTATTAGTGAGTGATTTACTAAGCGCATGCATTAAGCTAATGTTGTTGCTGGTGAACTTAAACTGTCTGATTTGCAAAAATCTATGCTGCTAAATGCACTGCACTTTTTATTTAGAAACTTATGGTAATGTGCCTTCATTCATAAATCACATTTAAGTTACAGTGTACATACTACATTGCTCACTATTATATATAAAAATTGTAAATTTAATTTTTTGCACATAAAAGGGCACATGCAATATTGTGAACCGGCATCCTGGCTAGCTTCCCAGCCTACTGTTTATCCAAAAAATAAGGGGCGGATTTACTATTGGTCGAATTTCGAATAAAAAAAATTCGAAATTCGACCATGTGAAGTAAAATCCTTCGATTTCGAAGGATTTTACCACAATTCGATAAATTAATCGTACAAATCTATCGATTTTTTTTGTATTCGATCAAATATAATGGTCCCCAAATCAGCAGCTTGGATCTGGCGAACTAGGTGGTCGAATAGGGGAAGTACTTCGACCATCAAATAGTCGAATATAAGAATGAAATTTTATTCGAAAATACGAATGATTCGAATTCGAACTTCGAATTCTTCACACAAATTTTGTAAATCTGCCCCTAAGTGTGAAAGGTTTAATCAGAATGATAAAAACAGACATAAGTAGCACATGTTAGGCAGCCCTCAACATGTAGACCAAAACATGGTAAGATGCAATTTGCATATGGAAATACTCATTCAAGCATAATAAAAAGAGAATTGGCAGCATTTGTCGGATTCCAAATCCTCCAGAGAAAGGGGCAACATCTTTGATATCATTATTCACATAACACAGCATGCGTCAAGGAAAACGTGCATTTGTTCCAGCCTTCAAATAAAAGCAAGAACAGCAAGAACAGAAATAGCTGTGTCTTATAGTAGAATAGATAAATTGATTTCATCTTTACAGTGTAATAATATTCAGTTTTAGTATTGACTTTGATTAACTGGCCACTGGTTGGTTTGTTTAGAAAATGTATTTCCACCTGCCTCTGTCCACAAGGATCTGTCCCACGGTTCTGTGTTTGTGTTCTACTAATACTTCTTGTGTCAGCTTGCCATCACATTTCCAAGTAAAATACAAGAAAATAAGTGTTAACATACCTGAAATCATGGTGCTGAAAAAAAGCACAGAACAGTACAATTTAAATAAGCTTAAAAGGTAAGTTAACTGCCTGGGTGTATGAAGGCTTATATGACTGGCAGAATAGCCTTAAAAATGGCCAAACAGAGGTTTATGTCAAAAATTGTTACTGTATCTGTCATTCTTTGCTGTCTTTTTGGGGGGTTATGCTTGTCCTTCTCATATATGTAAGGCCAGAAGTGTCAGATAGACACTAAGGGGGGAATGTAATTAAATTTTAAAATCCACATCTCGCAATGTAATATTGTTCTTTAAACTGTTATTGCATTGCGAATTTTAATTGCGCATTGCGACTTTTAATTGCACAATCTTAAGAAGTGCTTGAAGGTGTTGTAATCTTTAGGAGCAAACATAACGACTTTTTCAGTAAGAAGTTTTATTACATTGACTGCGCATTGGCGCAAGCTGTAAAATTAGCAAACTCTCATCCACTGTCGGAAGTGATCGGTAAAACAGTTTCCGGTTTCGCAAAAGCTATATTAAATTCGAGCAAAGCAAAAATTGTTCACACAGAGGCATAACTTTTCGCATTGCGAATAGTTTTTGCCTTACCGACTTTATTACATTCCCCTGTTAATATATACAGGTGTATAGGTGTAGGTGAGCTAAAGCTGCATCAAATAAAGTATGCATTGCTAACTATATAGTGGGAGGCAAAACAGTGTTTCAGTCGTAGAGGAACTTCATTGCCAGTGGGGTTTGGAAATTATAAAAAAATATAAATTTAGCAAATTTGTTGATTTAAAGTAGATTAGTTAATCAGATTATTTTTGTACAGTACCATATACACTTGAGTATAAGCCAAGTTTTTCAGCACCCAAAATGTGCTGAAAAAGTCTACCCCGGCTTATAGTCAAGTCAGTATAAGCTGACATCTTCAGCAGAACACAAGCTCCTGCCGCAGCCTCTTCCGAACAGTGAGTAAGAGGTGAGTTCTTCCCTAGCAGAGTGCACGCAAGAGCATGTGTACTGCTGAAGATGTCCTAAAATGCATTTCTCACCCTAGGCTTATACTCAAGTCAATAAGTTTTCCCAGTTTTTGTAGGTAAAATTAGGTACCTTGGCTTATATTTGGGTCGGCTTATACTGGAGGTAAGTTATTTTTAATAGAAGAGGTCAGATAATCAAACAGCAGATGGAAAGGCAGCCAGTTAAACTCAACATAGAAAGATGAATCAAGCTACCACATATTGTATAACATTAGAGATAAAAGGTACAGTATACAAAAAGGCAAGAGAAAAGAAAGTACAACTTGATCAACCAAATTTTATGCCAGGCCTATAAAGTGTTAATATTGTATAAAGTATTTAATAGTTTAGAAGTAAGTGTTTTCAGTTGTGAGATAATACCATGGCACAAAATTTTGGGCCCTGAAATCCAATGAAATAGGAAGGAGCAGGTACGGTAAGCTCTACATCTCTTGGACAAGTCTTATTTGTTCCGGATTATATCAGATGTAACCCTCAGATAAAATTTAGGACATACTTTTCAGTGGCCAGATTTATGTTGGATGGTTATCACACAATAAATAAAAGTTTTGAAAGCATCCAATCAGATAGAAAAACCCTTAAAAATGGATAATGTTGAATAAACATGCAAATGATGGGACGATAGCAAGTTTTATTTCATCACAGTTCTCTTTGGTTTATGTGGTTAATTCTGTTGTTACTTATTTAAACCAAAATATACAATAATTTCACAGAATTCATAAAGTTGTATATTTAGGTAGGACCTTACTTACTCCCTTTGAATAACTCATTTCCTAAGGTGTACCATACTGTTTGTTAGCAGTTGCATATGCCTTCCAATGATCATGTCTGAGAACTGATTAATAGGGTCATTGGGAGGCAACTATAAGTCTAAAATGTGTACAAATATATTGTTCTTTTTGTGATTTCATTTTTCCCACTTTTGGGAGCCATAATTCTTGCTACTCTAGGCTCTTGCCAAGTCAGGTCCTTACCTTGTATTTAGTCCAGGCCTGATTCCTGCTTGCCTAGTCTGATCTTTAAAGCTTTACTTGCCTAATATTACTCATGTAAGCCATGTATAACAATCTGTTTCCCTCGGATCCTGAAGGAAGGTAGTTGATCCAGGAGAACTGATGGTAACAGGAACCTCTCTATGGCTCCGGTATTCACCGACGCCCTTTTGGGGCCCCTGGCTTTCTGCTGCGGAGGTAGTAGAGAAGTCAGACGAGTTAACAGGAGCGAGGTATCAAGGGATAAGGCAAGGCGTAGTCAGTGTGCAGGCAAAGGTCGGTTCCAGAAGATGGGTTACAGGGAAGCGAAGTACCAAGGGGTCAGGCTAAGGTGTAGTCAAATGCAGGCAGAGGTTGGTTTCAGGCAGCGAAGGTTCGGAAGTCAGGAAAACAGGCAGAGGGTCAGCAGGAACAGTAGGAACTGAAGCCAGCTTGGGCAAAGTGAGGAGGAAGAGGAAGGTATTTAAGGGAACAGGAACCAATCAAGAGCAGGCTGAGGAAGACAGACACATCGGGGACCAATAGGAAGCTAGGCGCCCAAATTAGAGGTCATTGCACCTAAGTATTTTGGTGCGAGCGTCCAATTTGACGTGCGCGGGCGTTTTGATGCAGGCGCCTAATTTGATGTGCCCCTGCGCTTATGCGGCTCAAAACCAGTGGCGGGTGTTACACCATGTTTTACTGTCTATAGATCAGTGCCTCTAGGCCCAGTCCTAAGTTTTAGTAAAATGGAATTGTCTATATGGCATTAAAAGGGTTGCTCACATTTAAATTAACTTTTAATATAAAAAAACAACTGGATTTGCTGATATTCTGAGACAATTTGTACTTGGTTTTAATTTTTTTATTTGTGGTTTTTGAGTTATTTAGATTTTATTCACCAGCTCTCCAGTTTGCAATTTCAAATTACCCTAGCAACCATGCACTGACTTCAATAAGAGTCTGGAAATATAAATAGGAGAGGCCTCAATAGAAAGAAGAGTAATAAAAAATGCATTACCAATACATTTGCAGCCTTACGGAGCATTTGTTTGTTAGATGGGATCAATGACCCAATTTAAAAGCCGGAAATAGTCAGGAGAAAAAGACAAATAATTCAAAAACTATTCAAAAGAAAAAATGCAGACCAATTGAAAAGTTGCTTAGAATTGACCATCCTATAATATATGAAAGTTATCCAACAGATGAACCACCTCTTTAAAACCATCATTGTGGCACACACATGACTCTGTAAGTGCATAATACAATAGCTACAGTACAACTCAAAGGTTCAGTCTTGCTTCCCACACCCTCTTATTGTCATATTGTATTTATTATTCCTAATGTAGGAATTACTCTGTATTTCTAAGTAAGTAAGTAAGCAATAGGGATGGTGCGAACTGTTCGCCGGCGAACTTGTTCGCGCGAACATCGGGTGTTCGCGCTCGCCGGAAGTTCGCGAACGTCGCGCGACGTTCATCAATTTGGGTTCGCCTTAGTTGGTGCTTTTTTTTTGCCATTTCTCCCCCAGACCAGCAGATACATGGCAGCCAATCAGTAAGCTCTCCCTCCTGGACCACCCCCACACCCCCTGGACCACTCCCCTTCCCTATAAAAACCGAAGCCCTGCAGCGTTTTTTCACTCTGCCTGTGTGTGCTGAAGAGATAGTGTAGGGAGAGAGCTGTTTTCAGGGACAGTGGATAGTAAGTTTGCTGGCTAGTAATCTACTGTACTTCAAACAACTGCCATCTAGCTGTGTGAGCTTGTTCACATTCTGTCTAAATATTCATAATATTACCCTCTCCAGAAAAAGCACCTGAGTGACTTTTTTCAAGCAGCCATAATATATTTTACGTAATCCGTATCCACCACTGTAGTAGTGTATACGTTGACCTTGTAGGCATTATTTGCCCTGTAGCCATTTTTTGCCCAGTGTGTTCTTCAAACAACTGCCATCTAGCTGTGTGAGCTTGTTCACATTCTGTCTAAATATCAATAATATTACAGTGTCCACAACCACCTGAGTGACTTTTTTCCCTTTACAGCACAAAACGCAGCGCTGTGTCAACAATGGATTTTTCAGATACATTTTTGCCCTTGATCCCCCTCTGGCATGCCACTGTCCAGGTCGTTGCACCCTTTAAACAACTTTAAAATCATTTTTCTGGCCAGAAATATATTTTTTAGCTGTTAAAGTTCGCCTTCCCATTGAAGTCTATGGGGTTCGCGAACCGTTCGCGAACCGTCCGCAAATTTCCGGAAGTTCGCGAACATGTTCGCGAACTTTTTTTCGGCGGTTCGCGCCATCCCTAGTAAGCAAGTGCATTAGATTTGTGCATTATATACTAGTCACTAATGTGAGTAAATACAATGAATGCGCTCATACAAATATATAAGATACACCTAGTGCAAATGCACAGCACCAAATGCATATTGTTGTTTGCAGCAGAAGCCACTTTGCCTTCAATTACTTGATATTTTTTGAAAACATGGTGTTCCCAGTTTTTTATACAGTGTATTTAGCAAGTCAGGACCTTGAGTCACATTTCCCACCCCCTCACTGAGACTGAAAATTAGTGGTACTAATCACTCAGTAGTCTTTATTTCAGCCCCCTAAAGGTATCCATAAAAACCAAATTAAGCATTATCTAATTAAAGACAAAGGGGGCACTAACACAGCACAACAAAAGCTGAGAAACAGTAACAGTACAGTTGGCTGCTAGTGGGGGTTTATCTTCTATATTTTCAAGACTTCCTTTTAACCCTTTACCTCTCTTCTGACTAAAAGGCAGGTTACAAATGCTTTCCAAGAACAAAATAATCCGATTTGTATTTAAGTCTTAAAAAGCAGCTATGAAATCAAAGCCAGAAATCCTTGGTTGAATAAGTATGACCCTTATCTCTAACCTTGGAAATGTTAATCCGCAACATTTAGAGGCCAGGTCTTGTTCAGACCAAATTGACCTGAACGTGTAAAATTGACTTATTTCATTTGAAAAGTCAATTCAGCTGATATTGAATTGGCTCCACGTACAATGCGTAAATGTTCCTATATTTTGACATATGCTTGTTTGTAGCAGATGAGGGTAGAAACATTGTTTTGCTTTATTATGAAACAGTGTTGTTTTAAGACACAACAGCAGTAGGAAATTCTCCACATTATTATCATTTATATACATTAAACACACTGAACAGACCATGTCTCATGCAGAGTGCTCCAATAAAGAAGTTACACAAGCAGAGGAGGCCCCGTGGCTGGGTGAATGGGGTAGGCTGGGGAGTCTGCTGACAGTCTAACCTCTATAACCTCACCATTTATATAAAAGGAAGATCCCAGACTTAAGGTTGCTATACACGGGCTGATAAAAGCTGCCGACAGACCAAGTCCGCATCTGTTCGTTGGTGCGGTCCCGCGATCTGACTGCCCATATGACCTCTATTATGATCAGATCGTTGGGCCCTAGGGCCCACAATCGGATCAGCCAGATATCGCCCACCTCAAGGTGGCATATTGGGGAGAGATGTCGCCAAATGAGCGGATCTCTACGTGTATGGCCACCTTAAGGCTGCTCTTCCTTTCATTCCTCCATAGGCCATTAATCCTCATAAGGAACTCAGCCTTTCAAATCAGTGAGCGAGAGTCACTGGGAAACCTTTCCTGCAAAGTTTATCAGTAAGAACTTGATTGATGAGTATACTCATCAGAGGAAGAAACTACTGAACTATTAATTCATAAATATATACTGTATATATTATCCTTATAAATAGCTTTTAGTGATGTCATCACTTATAAATGGAGCTTTATTGATGTAATTTGTATCACATGACTCACTAAAACTTGTGTATTATAATAAATAAAGTACCCCTTGTTGGAAAATATGAGTCTATCAGAAGTAACCTCGGCATTCCATGACCTGCATAAAAGCACTCGGACTTTGGCTTTTGAAGAGGAGCCTGCTGTTCCAATAACTAATACACTTTGCATGAATCAGAACAATATGAAGAGGCAATATTGTCTAAGGTCCCTGATATGCTTTCTGTCCATTTAGCCGGCTATTGGTAAATAGGTATAAATAGGTCGGTATATATCTGCTTGTGTAGCTTCTTTATTGAAGCAATGTTTCTACCCTCATCTGCTACAAAAAAGCATATGTCAAAATATAGGAACAGTTACGCATTGTACTTGGAGCCAATTCAATATCAGTGAATTCTGATATCTTTATAAATTACAGTAGGGGGTACATTATTCATTATAATCTACAGTGAAATGTCAGGAGGTGGTGGAGGGGATCGGCGTCCATTATGGTCGTTGGCATGCAATTTGGGCGCACCGGCGTCAAAATCAGATGTGCAGCGTCAAATTTGATATCTTTATAAATTTCAGTAGGGGGTACATTATGCATTATAATCTACAGTGAAATGTCAGGAGGGTTTGGGGGAGTCGGCATCCATTATGGTGGTGGCTTTCAGTTCGGGAGCACCAGAGTCAAAATCAGATGCTCTGCCTCAAATTTGGTGGAGGGGTACCCCTGTTATAAATGGCTTGTTCTGATGTCAGAACGCGCCGTTTATAAGGACACAATTTATAGTCTGGTCCCATAGGGAAATTACCAGACTTTTATATATATATATATATATATATATATATATATATATATATATAGCAACAATGTTGGGTGGCACTCCGCTTTACAGTTTTCACCCTGCTGCATGGTTAAATTCGTTCATATATTTTCCAACAGGTCCCAGTGGGGACCGAAACGTCATGTTGGCTGGAACACACTTAAATAAATATCTTTTTTGTTTGAAGAAAATATCCCGATGTTGCTGGTTCTGTTGGAAAATATATGTATATATATATATAGCTGTTCACACACAAATGAAATTCAGTCTTCTTTCAATGAGTCAGCTTCCCATGGCTTCGCTTTACTGTATCAAGACGTAAGCTATAGAAATTTCTTTGTGCACAACCAGTGAAGTTCTCATAATACAGATTATTACAGTTGCACCAAATAAAGGAATGAAACTACTAACTGCAAAAGCCACAGTAGCAGTTTAAATTGCCAGTGTCACCTACCCACAACTTGGCAGGAACAATTTAGGCAACTGTTATTATGCTAAGATATCTGAAATATCTGCCAATCCTGACTGCTTTACTTGCAGAGACAGCTCTTTGGGCTCATACAATGGAGTGTAATGTGTGATAACTTCTTACTTAATAACAAAACTTTACCAAACAAGGTTTTGTCTCTGGTGAAAATACATAGAAATAAAAGAGAAATGATTTGCTGACAAGTCAGAAACAAAGAGCAATAAACATTTGATCAAAGCATCATACTTTCATTCTAGTACATACAGTACCTACAGGCATAGCCACCTAAGCGATATCTTTGTAATTAGTTTACTTCTCATTCTAGTGAGACTGCACAGTTTCATATCTTTTATTGGAACAAATATTGTATGTTGTAAATTATTTACCCTTTATGACAGCATCGAAGTTGCTTACAGACTTTTTGACATGTTGGTTTAAAGAACCACGTCCCATTTTTGGCATCTGAATATTGTGATGTACAGATACAGTCACTTGGATTTGTAAGTTAAATGCGTTGTGACTCAGGGCTAATTGAAGAAACTGTGTTATCTAAAGTCATCTTAACTCATTTAATGCATTTAACCTTTTCATTAGCATACCAAAGCACCATTGTTTTCAATGGTGAACTCTTTAATTGGATGGGATGCTGTGACACAATATTCTGTGCTAAGTGGGATAAATGAGATAGATGAGTTAAGTCACGACGCATTTAACTCACAATTCAAAGTGACTGCATCTGTATGTTTTGCATAGTCCTGCTCTTTTCAAAATATATGTCCGAACTATTCACAGTGTAGTCATAGTGACTAATACTTTTGAGGCCCAATGGGAGCCTAATATGGGTATGTCATTTCTGATTTCTGAAGGATTGAGTAGGGGAGGCAACTAAATTGTCACACAAGTGCCTGTCCTTACATGGTCAGAAATCTGCCAAATAAACTTTACTAATGTAACATTCATCCTTTGATGCCAGCACCTGTTAAAGGGCAACTCAAATCTAAAATAGAATAATGTTAGAAATTCTGTATTTTGTATACTAAATAAAAACATGAACTTACTGAACCAGAAGTCTAATAAGAAAAAAGATTTCTGCTTTATTTGTTATAATATCTTGGTTGGAGAGAATATCAAGAGAAAATACTGGCCATGTATGCCCTGACTAGAAATGATGGGTGATGCAATTCAACAAATGCAGAAACACTTAAATCTTAAAAATGCAAATGTATGCATCAAGAATATGGAAATATACTGCATGAATGAAAGAAAGTGCCTTATAATTTTACTAATGCATCCTTTTTGTTAATCTCTTCTCCACCTTGGACTGTGTATGGTGTTATAGCTTTGCTCATACTGCATCCGAGCACGCTCCATCCTTCCCTCCCTCTTCCTTCCTCCCCTTCTCTTTTCCATCTTCCTTTCATCTCTATCCCATCTCTACTGCCTACAGACAAAGAAATCACAGGCGAGCTAGGGTTCTTCCTAGCTCAGAGCTGTCTTTGCTGCTGTGCCCTGGGAAAAAGGGTTTTCTGTCTTCTCTTGCTAGGGAAACGAGAAACAGGAAAGAAAAGGAGAGGAAGGGGAGAGAGGGAGGGGGAGAGAATGAGACTGAGAGGAGGAGAGAGATCAGAGAAGTCAGATGGCAGAGATGATAGGCAGTTGTACCAGTAGCTAGTTGTATTATATAATGTGCTACTGTGCTCCTGCAAGTGAAGCATACAGACACTGTATGTGGGCAGTGAGGAGTTAAATGAAGCTATTATGGATACACATGTGTAATGTGGAGATTCTGCAGTGAGGGTTTACACAGGGAGACTGGCAGGTAGGAGAGAGATGTGCATTTGATTCCATCTGTGCCTGTAGTAACGATTACTGATGTGTAGATTAGGTGTGTGTGTGTGTGTGTGTGTGTGTGTGTGTGTGTGTGTGTGTGTAAATTATTGTGTTTAATAGAGTGAAGTGAAATTGTACTGATATTGAACAGCAACCTAGAATTAGTAATTAGGTAATCCTTCAGGATCACATGTATGCATTCAAAAATAAGTATATTTGCATGAGCTAAGAAAGCCATAGAATAAAGCTGTGAACTAGAAATACTAATAGAAATGAGGTCTTTAAAATGCCCTCTATACCTCTCTGTATGTGAAGGCAAAACACATGCATAGTGCTTCCTTGTGCATCTCTTTGCTGTCAGTATAGATGGTGTGTGTCATTGTTACTGTGTACAGTGTGCACGGCAGTGAGCCAATGATTCAGTAGGAGCGAGAGGAGCACACATTTAATTGAGACAGTGTCTGTGTGGCTGTGTGTGTGTGTGTGGGGGGGGTGAACACAGCTAGGAACAGTGTATTTGGAGGGCACAGATTCTCTGTTTCTCGTTCCTGCAGTGAAGGCACAGACAGAGGAGGAACTGGTGGAAAGACCAAAGATGGCTCCTGCCTGTTCTTTCTGGATGCTGCTGACCGGTTATTTCTTAATATCAAGAAGTAGTGGGGAGGAGGACTCATCCAGAGAAATGGAGTGCAAGATGAAGAGCATCACAGTGTCTGCTCTTCCTTTTCTCCGGGAAAACGACCTTAGCATTATGCACAGTCCCTCTGCTTCTGAGCCCAAGCTGCTTTTCTCTGTCCGGAATGACTTCCCAGGAGAAATTGCTGTAGCTGATGACTTGGAGAACACAGAACTGCCCTACTTTGTGTTGGGTGAGTGTGACCCCCTCATTCAGGCACCTTTCACGTAGTATATGTTTTAATGCATTAACAATGCCAATTCATTGTACTAAGCATGTAAAATATGCATCAGGGTCTTAAAACAATGAATTTTGATAAAGAATAATATTCACAGCAGCCTACTCATACATAATATGTAGGTACTCACCTTTTTTTAAACTGAGCTGACCATCCAGGGATATTCTGCCTTTGATGCCCAGTATGCTGTAGGTATCCAAAAAAAGAGTCTCAGCTGTCTTGTAGGCTCTGAACTGGAAAGTAGCAATGCTAGAAAGTACTGGTACTCTTGTAAAACATTTACATAACCATTCAAAGTCCATCGTCCTTGTCAGAGCACCTGGTACAACTTTCATTGATTGTTGGCGTATAAATTGGACTAATGTTATTTTAATAATGTGGTTCATTTTATAGGCTTTCTGAGCAGGCTGTGTTTCAGCACTATTGATTCTTAATCAGACTCTTCTGTTTCTGTAATAAACACTAGTTGGGAGTAGTTTGTACCCTAAGAAGTTCTGCAGCAGATATAAGCTACAGCTGGTCTGGGCCTAGTAATATAACATACTCTCTACCTCTTTGGCTTGATTAGCTTAGCTGCATTCTTAGAGCATTCATATCAGTTAGTTATCATACAAAGGACAAACAAATGTCTAAATACATGTCTTCTTTATGGGGATAGGTCAATTTTACAAAACTTTGCATTATAAAACTGTTTTTTAATTGATTATTTTTTTCTATTTGTGTCTAAAATTAATATGTTAAAAACTATCTAGATTTATGACCTTCTAAACTGTTAAAATTCAATACATTAGTTAATACATTTCCCAGTGGCAGCTGTAGCTTCAGCCCCTAATGAGCATGCTCCCTGAGCTCTACTAACTTCTGCCACAGTACAACTATTACCTGTATTGCATCAATGTTTAATGCTGTTAAGAACTGTATCAGCTAATGCATTATATCATAACAATTTGGAGTTTAACCTTCTATGTTTTAAAGGAAATGAAACCAAGGGGCAGATTTACTAAATTCCCATGAAGGATTCAAAGTTTGATCGAATTTTCAAAAAGATTCAAATTTGAATTTTCAAATGTTTTTGAAGACCACTTTGACCAGTGAATTTAGAAAATTCAGTCGAATTGAATGATTCAAATGATTTGAATAAAAATGTATTCGAATATTCGACTTACCCTTTAAATTTTTATTTGACTGCCTAGTTCGCCAGATCAAAGCTACCGAATTGAGTTTCATTATTTTTATCGAATAAATTTGATTAATTCGAACGATTTTATCGATCGATCGAATTTTTACTATTCAATCGTTCGACCAATCGAATTGCGGTAAAATCCTTCGAATTTGATATTCGAATTCGAAGGATTTTACTTCCCAGACTATTCCCATCTATTCTCATGGTCGATTTTGAGGGGTTTTTAACCCTCAAATTCGACCCTTTGTAAATCTGCCCCTAACTTGTTGATAAAACTAGTTTTTGTAAAATTAACAGGAAATAGGAAAAATATTATTTCTAGTGTCCTAAATGAGAATGATAACATTGTGAAACGGTTAATTAAGCCTTTAAGTTAGGTATTTGGCAAATTAGTCCTGAAACTGTTAGCTCTGGAGGCAAATGCCATTTTATAGCAGCTTTTTAGATGTATTTACCAGATATTAGAGTTTAAACAAGGCCAGGAATGTATGTTATTATGAAGCAAAGAACTTGTGCCAACAAATATTGTGCCAAATACTGTACTGCCAAATTCTATGCTTTTTAAGGTAATCACCATGATCTACAGTCAACTAACTTTGATCATCACTTTTTATTTTATATTATACTGCGAAAAAAGGTTTACTTATAACTTAAAGTTTTCAGTCTATTTGTTGATACAAAAGGGCCACGCTGATTCTGATCATGTTATGGTTGTGCTATGTAAATTCATTTAATAAGTGAGGCTAACCTGTACTTTTAACTTGTGACATGGCTTGGTAACTAGGTCTACATTATCCCTACTATTAACTTCCTTAAAGGGGTTGTTTACCTTTGGTTAAACTTTTAGGGGGGATTGTAATGAAAGTCACTAAGAGCACAACATTAATGGGCACAATACTATGCATTTCAGTTGTGGAATTGCAGTATCATTCCCAACATCTGCAGATACTGGAAGCTGTAGTTCTTAGGAATATCAGAAGTTGCCTTGGCTAAACTGTAAGATCTTCAGGGGTGTACTTAAAGTGAATAGAAAAATATTTCATGAAAAATGTATTCCTTTATGCAAACAGTGTTTCCTTTGCCTTAATTTAATATACATTTCCAAACATAGATTTGTATAGTTTGCACAGCTTAAAAGATCCCTGGATGCTGGAACTGAGCATCTTTCATTCACTTTTATGGATCAGTGAAGCAAGAAGAAATATAAAGTATTTCATCTTTATAGTTCTGGAAGTTATCAAGTTATGATAACTTGAGAGATCTGTGTAATCTACTCAAATGTCTCTGTAATGTTTTGAAAAAGCTGCTCTTATAACGATAATTGTAGCTAAAATCTTGTGAGGTGCACAAAGGGTAAAAAGTTAGAAACTGGAGAAGAAACAGAGGGAACCAGGGCTTATATTTATATAAACAAGAACTAGTTATAAAACTTAAAAAAAAAACTAGTTATAAGAACTTAATAAGAACTTAATAAAAAAGAACTTAGTTATAAAGCATATAAGGAAGGGAAAACTCTGGAGAAGATTGTTTGTCTAGGGCCGTATGCTGAGGAATGAGCTATGGTCAATGTACTGTATGTGCAAGTGCCCTATCCCTCTTTGTTAAAAGTCAATGTAAATTAAGAGATGTCAACTCCTTACTGCAGAAGTAGGAAAAAGTTACCGGGAACAACAAATGCAATAATTCATTAATTATATTTTTGGAATCTCCTTGACGAGGAGTTTACAACATTTCAAGTTTGATATACCTGTTGTAAAGGGAAGCAGTCAGAAAACATTTAAAGGTTCTAATATGCTGTTTAGAGGAGACTCTACTTATTTCAAAGGTTTCATCCTATTAATATTTTACTTTTCCTCTACCATATGGTTATTATTGTTATCCATCATGCTGAAACCCATTATCCAGAAAGCTCTGAATTACAGAATGACCCCCTCCCATAGACTCCATTTTATCTAAATAATCCAAGATTTTTAAAAATGTTCTCTGTAATAATAAAACAGAAACTTGTACTTGATCCCAACTAAGAATTAATTACTCCTTATGGGAAGCAAAATCAGCCTATTGGGGTTATTCAATGTTTACATGATTTTCTATTAGACTTAAGGTATGACATTACGGAAAGATCCGTTATCGGGAAACCCCCAGGTCCGAGCATTTTGGATAACATGTCCCATACCTGTACAATTAGTATACTGTAGTTCTTATAGATGTTGTATATTCTATGGTTTTGACCCAGTTAACTTCTTCTTAACTCCATCTATATTTGTAGCCCATCATTGTAAGTCTCTTTCTGCTGTTTTAATTTTGTGTTCTTCATATTTCCATCAACCAGTATGTTACATTAACATGAAAAAAAGATTAGTTTTAGCATCATCTGACCAAAGAGATGTAATCATTCTTTTAAATGATACATGCAAAAAGTCCACTCTGTGTTAATCTACTATTTTGTGTGTTGTTTCTGTTGTGTTTGGTAGCCGAGGATGATGAGAGTATAACAGTGCTTTATTAGCAGTTCATGCAGCCATTACATAACGGCAGTAACTCTTACTTCAAGCTGTACAGAAAGTCCTGTGTATGCACAGTGACACCTGCAGGCCATTTGTATAAACACCACATATTCCCCCTATAGTAGGAAAGCATTTGGACAAATATATAAACAGTAACAATTAAACTATATGTATCTTAAAGCAATATATATATTCTTCACATGACATAGTCCTTGGTCCATGCAGGTAGTTTCCTGATTCTCTCACTACGCCTTATAGGTTCACTTTCTTCTGCCCTATTGCGGTTGGCATTAGGAGTAGGGAAATGTCCTTCATCAAATGGAACATCTCCAAAGTCATATCTAGCAGGAGCAAGACGACTTGCATTCCATATGCGTCCATCAGACAGTTCATATGCGTATGGTCCTCACTGGCATCTCACTTCAAGTGGTGTAGTAAATTTAGATTGTCCTTGTTTCAGTATTCCTGGTTTCTTAATTCTGACTAAAGATCCAGGCTGAAAGTGCACTTCTCTTGCACCACAGTTTCTATCAGTTTAAGCCTTGCATTTGGCTTGGTGATGTTTCACAATCTCAGCAGTAGAAGATTTTGTAGGAATAGTCTTTGGTGGAAGTTTGTCTGCAACATGTAACTTAGTGCGCATCTGTCTGCCATGTAATAATTCAGCTGGAGATGATTGGGTTGCTGCATGGCATGTTGCTCTTTAGTTATGTAGTTCCAGTGAGACAGTCTCCCTTCTAGAGTAGGGCAATTGACTCATTTCCTGGCTTACTGGTTTTACATCTGGTCTCAACTTAACTTTGTGTATAAAGTTCTTTGCACAGCCCAGTGAAGTGT
The DNA here is from genome assembly GCA_024363595.1 of Xenopus borealis. Taxonomy (NCBI): domain Eukaryota; kingdom Metazoa; phylum Chordata; class Amphibia; order Anura; family Pipidae; genus Xenopus; species Xenopus borealis. Next base: position 78,921,818 of record CM044438.1, on the reverse strand, counting down.
TGCTTTGTGGTGAAATTTTAGACACTGGCTGTGTGGCAGGCACTGGTGCTGTAGTAATAAGACCATCAACTAATTGTAGGTTTAATGCAGCAAAGAGATCCCTTCCAAGTATAGCAGTACCTTTATTCACAATGTAAAAGTCACATTTTTCAGTATTTGATTCAAATTGCACAGTCACTGGCAAGCAACCAAGCACAGGGATTGGATCCTTTAAGTAATTGACCAGTCTCAGGGCAGGTGCACCAAGCATATCTTTTGCAAAGTATTTCAAGAAAATATCCTTTGGTAGTATAGAAACAGCTGAACCTGTATCAAGCATCAGGTTAATGGAGTGTCCCTTGTCAGCAGAAGCAGTATTGACATTGACAGTGCATATAAACTTGTCTGGAAGAAATGTACCAGCTTTATCCAAATGGAATACTGTAACATTTGTAGTAGTAAGTTCATGAACATATTTAGTAGAACTACGGCTGACCGTAGCAAAGTGACCTGGCTTTAAACATTTGCGGCACTGTATAGCTTTTGCTGGACATTTAGCATAGTTTGCAAGGTGTTGTGTTGAACCACAGCGAAAGCAGTATTTTTTATTTGTATTTCCTGCACGGTTTTGCAGTGAATCCCTTTACTTAGCACTGTATTTTGCCTATGACTCCGCATTATTAGGCCACAGTTTTGAATTCACAATCTGTACATTCCCAGCAGTTCCCAAAATTTTCTGTGGATTCACCATTACGCTGTCCACTTTGGCAGAATTTATATCTTTCAGCAACCACATTTACTTTTGGCACAAAAAGGTTCTTTATAGCAGTAAGAGCAGTTTCATAAGTATCATCAGGTAATGGTAATGTATGGAATATACTCTGTCCCTCTGCTCCCAGGCAATGAATAAGTAAAGCACACTTTCTAGCTGCAGAAATCTCCCCTCGGTCAGCAGCAATAATGTAATCATCAAACATACAGATCCAAGCAGTAAAAGGTATGGTAGGCTCACCAGGGTTTGGTAGAAAAGGTGCCGGCTGCTGCAGAGGTAGAAAAGACATCCTTGTTGCCATTTGTTGTGTTTGGTAGCCGAGGATGATGAGAGTATAACAGTGCTTTATTAGCAGGCCATGCAGCCATTACATAACAGCAGTAACTCTTACTTTCACTTTCAAGCTGTACAGAAAGTCCTGTGTATGCACAGTGACACCTGCAGGCCATGTATAAACACCACAGTTTCCATGTTAAGCATGTCACAGAGGTAATGATCTAATATTGTGCTGAGGTTATCAAGTGAGTTCTACATCCAGCAATCATGTTATGGGCTCAGTAACACCAATACAAATGTTTGGTCCACAGCCAGGTCTGGACTGAGAATTAATATAGGTCCGGGCATTTCAGGTACACAGAGGCCCAATCAGCCCACACAGAGGCCCAAACAGCCCCCAGCAGCCCACTAAATACTGACTTTCTATTGCACATTATAGCAGCCCCTCTGGCATTTGCCAGAACCCACAGATTGCCAGTCCGGGCCTGTCCACAGCCCAACTGTTACAATAGTGATATGTGTGTCTAGCAGTCTCTTCTGATTTTCTTCACAGAGAGCAGGCTGAATTTTGATCAGATGTATAATGGGAATAATTGTGGTGTCTGACACATGGCCTAATGGGGTGCTTGTTCATTCAAATGCCCAAATCACTCTGAATGTATGGGTACTTTGAAGCTTATATCACAGTGGTGTTTTCTGGCACAGTTCTCTCAAGGTGGAATATTTTGATCGACTTTCACCACATGCATTTGATTGAAATTCACATCACAGCTTACATTTCACAGCATCAACCCCTGCAATAGGCAGTGGCTCAAGGGAATTGAATATTTGCTTACTGTCTCGAGATTTTTTTATTCAGGTGATGTGCACATATGACTGAACTAAATCAATAAACAAACTGTAATGCTCAAAATCAACTGCTCAGTAGATCCATTTACAAAAATAAGTGTATGTTTGTATATGCCATATTTTGGGAAGCAGGTGGGATCTAATTTACATTACCTTTTGAATAAATTACTGACATTAATATGCAATTGGCTTGTGCCCCTGTCAATATACTGATCATACCAAACATAACAAACAAACCATACATGTTAAGTCACATGAGCCAATTAACAGACAGAGGTGTGTCTTTTGCTTCCACACTTCTTCCTGTTACAGTTAGAGTTGAAATATTTCTGGTCAGGTGATCTCTGAGGCAGCACACAGACCATCTCTAAATAGGGGTTCAAGGCAAGAGATGTAAAAGGGCAATATTTCTTAAATATATATTCCAGTTTGATAAGATATATACCACTTAATTTGATATAAATTTGATCTGTTGTTCAAGTATTCATTTTGGGGGTATAGTTTTCCTTTAAGAACTTTAACTAGTAGTGTACCAAAGTCTTAGCAGTTTGCCAAACTAGCAGTCTCTCTCAGTGTATCAAGAAGAGATACTACCTGCCAATATCCAGAGAGTTTTTTGAATTGCCCCAAGGCCTCATACTCAAACAACATTTACTTGCATAAGCTATTGTTGCCGTTTTTAAAATTGCATCCTTATTTCTATTATATTTCAGAAAAATTACAAAACCCCCAGACTTAGTATATAGATTTGACTTGCATGATTAATATTAGATGGATCAAAGCGATATATATAACGAAGAAATATATAGTACGTAGCTTATCAAATAGTTTATTAGGATTACAAATGACTGCAGTATATATATCAAGTTGTATGTGTATAGGATCTATTATTTAGAATATCATCAAAAGTACCAAGCCAAACTATGCTTAAAAAAAAGAATACAGAACACAGATCCAGGTCAGTTTGAAAATTCTTACAGATCATAGGAGCTCTGATATTTTAATTAAAATGTCAGAGGGTTCTAAAGTTATTTGTAAATTATGTGTAAGCTGCAATTGAAAGCAGATTCAATATCTACAATGTGTCTAAATGTGTCCGTTAATCATCTAGTTTTAGAAGAGTATGAAAAAGCAGATATGAGACTGGAAAGAGACAAATATTGTTTTGAATATTCTAAATAGCTATTACATTGACATCACTGAAACCACTGGCTCAGTTTAATAAAGGCATATTGAAAACGGCCTAAGATGGCCATAGGTGCAAAGATCCACTCGTTTGGCAACATTGCCAAATGAGCAGATCTTTCCCCCGATATGCCACTTACTGGCAGGGCTATATCAGAGTAATCCAGATTTTCGGCCCTATGGGTGGACAATCAGATTATGACGAGCTCAATCGACTTCCGACGGGTCGGTTGGAAGAAGATCCAACCAACCAGATATTGGTCGGGAAGACCCGTCGTAAGCCCAGATACATGGGCAGATAAGCTGTCAAATTGTTCTAAATGAACAATATCAGCAGGTTTATTTGCCCATGTATGGCCAGCATTTGAATGACACTGGATTATTTTATGAAAAAAAAGTTTTGGGTTGAGTTTTTCTTTAAAACTCTTTCAAACGTTGTTGAATTATACAGTAGAACAAGCAATCTGAGTAATTTGAGTAGTGATTTTGGTGCATTAGTCATACAATAGCCCAAGTATTTGATAAAAGGAATCTCTAGGTGTGAATGACCTAAAAACTTTATTCAATGTAAAAGTACATTTAAGTATAGGGAAGACAGTCATATCCTTAGAAAATGACAGGCTTTTTGAATGATTTTCCTTTTGCAGTTTTCTGGTCACCTGTTTTAAATTTTAAACTGCTGTCTGGTTTCTAGTCATTCTAGTAGTGCTTTAAATTTCTGAAAGAAAAATGAATCGAAGAGAACAAAAATATCAACATAAAAAAAATAATAACTATCGTAGCACTTTAGATACATGCTTCAGCTTCACTCTAGGATAGAGCCCTGCTTATGTGTGACTTAGCTCGGTTGGGTTCTAGTAAAAATATTGTAAAATTTATACCCTTTGTACATAAAATATTTGGGGAACTATATTACATCAACAGGTTCTCAATGGGCATTTATCGAATCCTACACACTTGAGTCTGGACTGGTGGGGGACATCTACCCCGCAATAAATCTCATGGTGAATCACAAAGCAACTCTTGCTAGCTCACACCATACAGTATACATGACATCTACTAGGGTGCTACCTGCCATTACATTTACCTTATTCACTGGTTCCCTATATGGTTTCACTTATCTTAAGCATCTTCCCCCTTTTTTAAACTAAGAAACAGAGACTATAATCTCTATGCCTAGACCTACACAGATCCCTTCATTTAGGGCTTAGGTTAGTTTCTTCACCATAGGACTGCTTCACATTCCCTGCGCTATAAAAATCTAGCCCCTAATTCAGTCTTTTTAAGGTTTCTCTGGTCACTCACTCTAAGTTCCAAGTTTGAGAAATGCTAAATTACAAGCAAAATTATGCTGAAAGATATACAGGGTTGCATAATTAAGTTGGTTTGAAAAAAGGCCAACAGCAAGTCCTCTAAATGAAACCTGGCACACATAAACACACACTCCAACCCTATTTAATCACATAATTTAAGCTATATATATACCAATATCTACACCAACTGTTAATTTTAGTACAAAACAATAACCTATGATAGTATTCTTATCCAAGGAATAATCATTAAGTCCCTCTTAAAGGACAAGGAAAGTCTAAAATAGAATAAGGCTATAAATGCTGTATTTTGTATACTAAACATAAACGTGAACTTACTGCACCACAAGCCTAATCACAAATGATTTATGCTTTCAAAGTTGGCCACAGGGGGTCACCATCTTGTAACTTTGTTATAAATCTTTTTAAGACCAAGACTGCGCACATGCTAAGTGTGGTCTTGGCTGCTTAGGGATTGTCATAAATTATCAAAACAGGGAAACAAATAAAGCTGCCTGAGTTCTGCATGGCTGGGAAGTAAGGAGGGGGCTCTCCCTGCTGTTCATAAGTATGATTGTTTCCCTGAGGGACCATCTGACAATTCCACAGCAGTAAATGAAGGGAGAATTTCACTGCATACAGTCAGGTTTAATATAAAAACGTTAGACATTTTTTAATTAAAGTACATTGGAGATAGGTTTCTTTTTTCATTAAAGAAAGTAAAAATGTTTTTTTTTTTTTGGCTTTCCTTGTCCTTTAAGGGCATTAACAGTATCTGCCAAAGCAGGGCAGGGCATTCCACAATTTCACTATAATCTCTGTAAAGAACTACCCATGTTGCTTCAAATAAAAGTTCTGTTCCTCTAAAAGGTGGGAAAAAGATAACCTAATACAGTATATGCCTATATAATACCGTCTAATGTTCATGTACAGAGTAACATGTCCTCTTGCAAGCTCCTTTTTTCCAGAGAAAATAACCCTGCACGTGACAGTCTACCCTCTTAATTTAAAATTTCCATCTCTTTAACCAGTTTGGTTGCATGTCTCTGCACTCTCTACAGTTCCTTTATATCCTTCTTAAAGAAAATGGTTAGTATAAAAATAAAAACTGAATAAATAGATAGGCTGTGCAGAATAAAAAAATCTATTTATAACATGTAATCTATAAAGGCTGGAGTGACTGTATGTCTCACATAATAGCCACCTGCTACCTGCTCTTGGTTTCCACTGATTGGTTACCTGGCAGTAACCAAACAGTGACTTTATGGGGGGTCACATGGGTCATAATTGTTGCTTTTGAGCTGAATGCTAAAATCAAAAGGACTAAGGACAGACCCATGTGGCTCTCAACTAACAACACTGGTCCAATTTAGAAAATATTCCATTTAGCACCACTCTTTGTATTATATTCATCAGCCAGTTCTCAATCCAAATCCAAATTCTTTATTTCAGGCCAATACTCCTTTAGTTTAACCAATAACTGTGTGTTACTGTATTAAAAGCTTTAGCATCCACTGCCAGAGTTAAGGGTCCTGCTCACCTCCTCATAAAAGGCAATTAAATTAGTCTGGGAAGATTTGTTATGCATAAAACCATCACAACACAAACTCATTCTATTGTGATTTGCAATTAAGTTAAGTATCTTTTCCCTCAATACCTCCTTCAGAAAGGTTTCCTACCCCTGATGTCGGCCTATAGTTTTAAGGCTGAGAATGGATCCCTATTTGCATAATGGCACTACATTAGCAATTCTCCAGTCTCTTGGCACATGTTCTAGTCTCTTTTGAATTTCCTCATGCATTAGTAGTTGTATACTAGAAATGAAACTTTTAAGGAGCAAACCTTCATTAGCTGATTCCTTAGTTGTGTAGACAGAAGAAAAATAACAGTTCAGAATCTCTGATTTTTATCTGTTCTTGTCAACCAATTGACCCCCCCTCTGATATTAAGGGTCCCAACAATTCCTGCTTCATTTTTTTTTACCATTTACGTATTTAAAAAGTAATTTTTAATAAATTTTACTCACTGCAATACCATTTCCATCTCAATTTTAGCTTGTCTTGTAGCTTTTTTTGATTTATTTATTGGCATCCTTGTACCTGATAAATGTTTCAGCTGTCCCAGCATACTAAGAGGATCACAAAAAGTTTTTATGACACTTTGTGGCAAAGTCACTATACACCTGTCTGTGTGTTTCAGCTACTATGTCAGCACCAGGGGCGATCCAGACCATTTCACCACCAGCGGCGGCCTTCAATTTGCCCCCCCCCCCACCTTCCCCATGGCGCTCAAGTGCACGCCCTGCCCTAGAAGAGCTGAATTTCCTGGTTGAAAACCAGAAATTCAGTTCTTGGTTAAGAGGACCAACGGGGGGGGGGGGGTGGTGATGCCGCCTGACACGAGTGCCTCAACTCACCTCATTGGCGGAGTTCCCCTGGTCAGCACATTGGGAATATCATCTATACAGAAAGAAACTTTTTCAGGATATTTGAGGAAGGAGTTACAATAAGTGCTTCTGTAACTTAACAAAACAAGTTGGCGCTATAGAAATACATGTTAATAATAATGTTAAAAATAATAAAAAGATGTACATCTCCCCACCAATATTATTCAGTAAAGAACAATAATGCTTACACTAATTAAACGAAAACATACATATATATATAGTTATGGGCGAATATATTCGCCAGAAGCGAATTAGCGAATTCTCGAAACGCCAGCGAAAAAAACGAGCCGCGCGCCGAAATTGACACATCCTTAAAGGTTCCAGGAGGTCCTCCATAGGTTAAAATAGCAATTCGGCAGGTATAAGGTGGTGAAGGGTCGAATTTGAATTTTTTAAAGAGACACTACTTTGATTTTTGAATGGTCAAATTTTAAAATTCTATTCGAATTTTTTTTCAGTTCGAATTTAATTTTGGCCTATTTCGATATTTGAAGTTCCCAAAAATTACTTTGAAATTCACTTTATTTGAATTTTCACTTTGACCCTTAGGGGAAAAAATTTACTAAATTCACCCAAAAAATATTGGTTTTTCCTCGATAGTTTTAGGCTACCCTTTTCTTCGATCATTCGACGATCGAATACCGATCGTTCTAACTAATTATTCGATCATTCGAATAATTCGTACGATTCGAACGATCGAAGACTTCGATCGTACGAATACTATTCGATCAGGACTTATCCTCAGAAGCCTATGGGAGGGTTCTATTACAATTCAGTAGGTTCAATCTGGCGAAGTAGGCAGTCGAATAATTTTTAAATTTTAAGTCCTTCGATGATCGAATGATCGATCGTTCGCTATTCGATGATCGAATAAGCCAAATTTGCATATTCGACCAATCGAATAAATCCCACGATCCTTATTCAATCGTATTCGATCGAACTTCGATCATTTCACGTGACTTTAGTAAATTGGCCCCATAGTAAATCTGCCCCATAATGTTTAAGAACTGAATAGATGAGTTACTAACAGGGCTAAATTGCTTGTAGCAGACTGACCCAAACTAATTGCTGATGCTGTATTTTAGGCATATATTAAAAAACAAAAAAATGGCAAAATGACACATCGGATTCTGGATTTTTTTTCCCCATTGCGACACACTGCATTGAACAAAAAACTTGTATTCCTCTGGTATTAAATTCATTGCCTATAAAATGAAGACATTAAACTATGTCACACTTCATAAACATAGCATAAGGATCCTATTATAAACAGGATACCTATAAGTTAAGGAAACTCTAATAAACAATTACACGCTAGAAAATAATGCATTACATCCATTACATTATCAACTTCTGGAAACACTCAAATATTGGCTTTATATCAAATGTGCTTATGAAACCCTAGACACTATCCCTAATATGGTTATGGAGCTAACTTTATTTTGGCATCACACATGCTACATTCTGCAACACAGCATTCCTTTTAATGGAGAAAGATAGTGAGCCATATTAGCCAAATATTTAGATTAGAGATGGGCAAATCTGGAGCGTTTCACCATATTTCATAATTTTTGGCAAAAATTAGTGAAACGCCGCCAGAGTAGTCTGTTTTTGGATACCAGTGCGCATTGCCAAAAGTGGATGCCCGCGTCCAAAACGAGATGCTGGTGAATTTTCACCAGGTCGAATTTTTCCTGGCGTTTCACGAATTTATTTGCCGCTGTCCCCAGGCGAATAAATTCACCCATCACTAATTTAGATTATGTAAAATTATTTTTGTACATGAAATTCTATGGAATTTATTGATTCCCATTAGTTGCTAAGCTTACTTGCATTAACTGATTATTTTTGTGCTGCTTCATTAGGCAACGTTATATTGCATATTCAAAATGAAAAATAGCTACAGTAACCTACAACAGAGATATAAATCTATATGTCATTTGGTGAATGTACTGTAACTCCTTAAGTCCATGGGGCATGAATAAACTGAATTCAAAGCTCTAGCACACATTTCTTTATTGAGCAGGGCATGCAGATCTCTTTTTGTTTCTTATACTAGGTTTATTTTTTTTTTATATTATGTCCTGAGTGAATAGGTAGATACATATAGAACAATTAGTACAAGTATGGGGTCTGTTATTTGGGAACCTGTTATTCAGAAAGCTCCGAATTATGAAAAGGTTGTCTTCCATAGGCTCCATTTTATCCAAATAATCAAAATTGATAAAGATGATTTCCTTTTCCTCTGTAAAAATAAAACAGTTGAAAGGAGGAAGTGGCCATCGCTAGCAAAAATTCACCAGAAATATTATCCGCAGGGACATTGACAATTTACAGGCGTAGAAGACAATTCGCTAGAGAAAAATTACTTCGCTAAAAAATTACTTCGCTAAAAAGTGCGAATTTTCCATTGTGTTACCCCTTTGCCAGAGTCTCCTTCCTTTCCTTCGTATGTCAGTGACATAATATCCTGCATGCCGAAAAATTATTTACACAAGCAAAACTTTGTCAGCTTTTCGTATAGAAAGAACAGAGGCGCCAAAAGGATAAAAGTAGTGATGGGCGAATCTCCCTCGATTCGCTTCGCCGAAAAAATTCGCGAATTTCTAGAGAAATTCGCAAATCGGCGAAAAATTCGCGAAACGAGTCGCGGGGCGATTTTGTCGCGCGTCGCGTCAACTTTGTCGCGCGTCGCGTCAACTTTGTCGCGTCGCGTCGTTTTCGTCGCGCATCGCGTCGTTTTCGTCTCGTCTTTTGCGTCTCGTCTTTTTCGTCGCATCGCGTCAAAAACGACGCGCGACTGACGCGCGACTCGTTTTCGGCGAATTTTCGCCAAGCGAAATTTCGCTGGTGATTCGCGAATTTATTCGCCAGCGGCGAATCGCGGGAATTCGCCGCAAATTCGACCTAGGCGAATAAATTCGCCCATCACTAGATAAAAGGATATAAACGAGTTTAAAAGCTTGGTAATCAGAGGAGGCAGTGGTGGACTTACCTCCTCCAAGCAGACACAAAACGATTGGAGTTCGTTAATAAATTTTGACTGCTTAATTACAGTCGTTTTGTGTCTGCTTGGAGGAGGTCCAGGAGTCCACCACTGTCTCCTCTGATTACCAAGCTTTTAAACTTGTTTATATCCTTTTATCCTTTTGGCGCCTCTGTTCTTTCTATACAATAATAAGTCCACCCTGGGTGGAGGGTTGATACCCTTTTTCTATCTACAGAGAGCGACTTCTTAATCCTGAGTGGGGTCAGGACAATCTCCCCACCTGCCTTTACAGTAGTTGCCTATTGGTAACCCTGGTTTGTGAGTATATGCTATTTACTCTTATTTCATTATCCCTTACCAATACATATTACACTATTGGGGCTCTTGGTGTTCCTTTTGTTTTTTTGCCAGTTTTTTTGGCTGCCCAGACGCAACTTTGCATTTTAGTGAATTAGCGTAGTTGTGTAAAATGTGGTGAAGCCTTCCGAGGTGAAAACTTGCCCTTTAGGGAATTTGCCCTGATGAATCCTTATTGGAAGGAACACTAGCCTATTGGTTTTATTTAATGTTTATCTGATTTTCTTGTAGAGTTAAGGTAGAAAGATCCAAATTACAGAAAGATCCATTATCCGGAAACCCCCAGGTCCTGGGCATTCTGGATCACAGGTCCCATACCTGTCTGTAATATTATGATACATGCTACAGAAGATCAACAACAGAGCAATATTGCTAGTATGAAAGTGCTGCAATAGATTTAGTTACAGTATTGTAAATGAATCATAAATTAACTGCAAAAACAAGTAATTTGTTCAGATTTCAAGAACATTGAAAGAATGCTGTATGATACAGAAGAGACAAATCACCCCTCAGCAAGTGGTGGAGAAGTGTTTTACTCTTTACAAGTAAACAGAATCTTTGAAGGTGGAGAATAATTCTGAGAAAGCCCAGTAATTATAAGCACAGGGAATCTAAATAAAGAGGCCCATTAACTTATACTCATTAGTTCTTTAATTTATCACCTGTAACACATGGGCACCAACCCCCTTCCTGACCTCCGGCCAAACCCCCTTCCCCCCAAATAAGCCCCTACCCCCCGTCCTTGAAAAATGTTTTGGCTAGACACCGATCCACGGACCAAAAAAGGTTGGGGACCCCTGCGTTAAGAGACATTTTCATTTTATATGATAATGATTCTATTATGTATCATTATTTAATGTTTATTCATTGTGTCACAGCACATCCCTTTTCCTTCTTATTTTCTAATTAATCTAAGAACACAGATTTCTGGCAAAGACACCTGTGCATTAGATCTGACCTGATCCATTCCTTAATGGCATGGGACATGCAAGCCGCTTCACATAACATTTTATCTTCCCTGAATGTGCAAGAGCAGATGTTAATGCTGAATAAAATATGCCTGACTGCAATGTCAGGGTGATAAGGTGGCATTTATTGTGCCCTGGAGCCTTTTTTTCCCTCATTTTGAAGTGACCATACTAGTGCACAAAATGAATGCAATGCTGCAGGGTAAGGCCAGGAAAATATAATTATTGCCTGATCATTGCTGTGTAGTTTTAAAGTTTTATATAATGAGTAAGCATTAACTCTATCATTCCAAGTGCTTTTAGTTAGTTTGATTAAACAGCAGCAATGATAGACAATTTACACCAACAGCTGTAGTTGTGGTTAAACAGCAATGAATGTTATTGCACATTATCAAAGGTACTTGTGCCTAAACACTCTCCCTGTTGTGTATTTGTGCCAAGCATCATTGAGCCAGCTGAGTTTGTTTGGATCACATGAAATTGCACTTATTATTTTGATCGATCAAATTTTTTTTATTCAATCAAAACAAATGATTCCCAGTTCAGTAGCTTGGTTATGGCGAAGTAGGTGGTCGAATAAAAATTTAAAGGGGAAGTAATTTGACCATCGAATATTCGAATAAAATTGTATTGGAATATTCTAATTATTCAAATTTGCCTAATATTCGAGCAGGTGATAGAAAAAAAAGCCTATGGGGGGATTCCCATAGGCTTCTATTGCAATTCGGTAGGTTCAATCTGGCGAAGTAGGCGGTTGAATAAAATTAAGTCAAAGTACTTCGATCATCGAATTATCGAATATTCGAATATTCGATTATTCGATCTATTCGATCTATTTGATACACTCAAATTTTTTGGTATTCGATGATCGAAGTGGGCAAATTTGCATATTCGAATGTCTGATAAAATCATACTATCGGATTTCGATCGAATTCGATCGAACTTCGAATTATTCACTTGAATTTTGTAAATCTGCCCCTATATGTCATTATTTAACATAGTATCTAGGTTACCATCTCCAGAATGGCATCATGTTGACCTTCCTTGCACTCAATGCCTTACTTCTCCTGCCCAACAATGTTTCCTAATATCACATACACAGAAGCTGTTTTTCATTTGAAAATTTCTTCCTATTTTCCCATCAGGCCCATAGAATCCAGGTGACTACACTGGGATTTTGAACTATCCATAACTACCATGAATAATCCATCCTGCTTACTGAAAAAACATTTGCTTATCTATTTAACATTACAATGGCCATATATAAATAAGTAGTGTTTTATGGGATTTTACCCAGCATAGGCGCTTTTGGGATTTATCAACTTTACTGCAGCATATAAGACACCCAGTGCCAGGCTCTTAATTGTAAAGGACATGCTTGGACAGCCTCTGTTTTTGTTTCTATGTTTTATTATTCTTATCATAGTTATTTTAGTTTCCTCTTGGACAGTTTTATTGAGGTGAGGTATTAAGCTGCAGCAAATAAATCTGGCAGTAGTTAGCAAACAAAATCGGGCTTCCTTATGACTGTGAAGATGAGACTTTCTGATAATGAGATATAGATTTTTTTCCCGTGCATTAAAAGAATTAAATTTGTCATATGTTCACACATTGCACTGCAGGTACCTTGCAGGTGATCGTATCCATAGGGTAATAAACAAAATAGAATGAGCTAGAATGAGCCAGAAAGCTACATTATTATTAAATTAACATAAAATATGATCAACACAAATCTATTTCTTTCCCTGTTGCTTTTAAGAAATGATTATACTCAAAAGTTATCTGGGTGAACATAAACACTAGCATCGAGCGAAATAATTTGTCATGTTTACAGGGCTACTATTCCTGCTTATAGTCACTTGGCAAACAATTCACACGTGCAAATGTTTATTGGGCTTCAATAACCTCAACATTCCCTGCTGGACTTGGTACAGTTAGTGCAAACATAAGAGCAGTGGGCACTGCTGAAGAATTAGAATGACTGGCCTATCATACAGTGGTCAGCCATGAAAGGAACAGGAACACAGACCTACAAAGTAGTGTAGATAGGAGTTATCTGTAGTTACTGGTGATTGAGAAGCCAGGGTCTGATCACACAAGTAAAGGATCTATTTGTCATGGTTGGCACCCAATACCAGAACGAATTCCAAGCACCCTGGTCTCGGCTCGTGCTTCACCAGTAGTGTGACCGCCTTTGGCTTCGGGAGGAGCCCTCAGCTACTCAGATGCCACCTGGACTTAAACGAGGTGCAGATCAGGAGTTCTGGCCAGCAATGGGGCACGACTGTAGTAAAAGTCTATAAGGCCAAAGGTCACGGTACAGGCAGGTTTAGGTAAGTTTGTAGTCAGACAGGCCGGGTCGAGGCAGGCGGATATCAAGAGTCGACAGGCAGGCAAAGGGTCAAAACCGGGTGATCAATCAGATAGGGATGAGGCAGAATCGATAGTCAAATAACAGGCAGAGGTCAAACGAGAACGTAAATCAGGAAGGTTAAGCAGGGAGAGTAGTCGTGGGCAGGCAGGGGTCAGGATACAGAATGCAGAGTAGTCAAGAACAGGCTGGGTCAAACACGGGTAATCAAACAGACAGGATACAGATCAGATGCACACGGCTCAGGAAACCACTAGTAACAAGTTCTATCGCAGGCAACATGCAAATTCAGAATGCCCCTTTAAATATTTCAATTTTGGCGCCATTGCGCGCTGACATCATGACGCAAGTGAACTAAGAAGACCGGCCCAGGGGGAAAACGGAGCAGCGCTAGACCACCAGGGTGAGTAACTCTCATACTATTATTGCAATTATTAGAACCAGAGTTTTTTTTCTGACAATGGATCTTTCCATAATTTTCTGTACCTAGCCGGGGCTAGGCCAAAATTAACGAGGAGCGCCGATTTGGACACCGGCCTGCCGAATTGGATGCCGTGCATCAAATTGGGCTCTTACCACCTTCCCGACCTCCACCAACCCCTTTCCCGAACATGAAAGGAACAGGAACACAGACCTACAAAGTAGTGTAGATTGGAGTTATCTGTGATTACTTGTGATTGAGATTTATGTCTGCTAAAAAAACATTTAAACATTAAACAATTTAATAGGATTGTTTTCCCTCCAATATGGATTTATGTAGTTTATTTACCGTCATGTAAAAAGTAATGCTTTATTATAACAAACAAAAAGTAATCGTTTAATTTTTTTTTAATTATTTGCTTATAATAAACTCTATGGGAGATGGCCTTCCTGTAATTTCTCTAGTTTTCTGGATAATGGATTTACCAGAGCCACAAAATTGTACTAGTTTAACTCATTTTCAAACTATCAATAGATTTCAATAAAAAAATGCTAATTGCTGCTTGGCAGCAATGGGTTATAAGAACTGAAGCAAACTGTGCACCATCTATTCCATTACCACCTTATTTATTTAAAAGGTTTTCAGTAAACATGTAAAAAAAAAAATCTTTCCTCCTATACACAATTTTGGGTTCTTAATCAATGGTTTTATATAACTATAGCATACATATTGCTCATGAGAGACTAGAACAGTTGGGCTACTTCGACTATAGAATAGCCCAAAATTCGATTCCAATTGAAAAAATTTGAATATTCGAATTTCGAAGTATTCAACTATTCCCCAGCATTCAAACTATTTTCATTAGACATTCGATTGAATACGGCCATTTTTCAATAGAATATGCCCATATTCGAATGACCCCACAAAAAAATTAGAGGGTCAAATTTTTAAGTATTTTCCACTTCAAAATTCGACCCTTAGTAAATCAGCCCCTAATTGTGTTTACTCACCATGTACAGTTTTGTGGCAAAGCTTACTTTTTCCACAGAGTGAAATAATTTTGTAGCACTGGGCAAAAATACGGCAAAGAATACCATTGGTATTATGAAGTTTTGAAGTTGAAGTTTTTGTGCTGAGAAAAAACAGAGTCATTTAGTTCGCTTGAATATTCAGAAGGGGTATTTACAGTGAGAACAGTGAAGATGTGGAATTCTCTCCCTGAATCAGCGCTACAGGATGATACATTAGATAGCTTTAAGAAGGGGTTGGATGGCTTTTTAGCAAGTGAGGGAATACAGGGTTATGTAAGATAGCTCATTATACAAGTTGATCCAGGGACTAGTCCGATTGCCATTTTGGAGTCAGGAAGGAATTTTTTTCCCATCTGAGGCAAATTGGAGAGGCTTCACATGGGTTTTTTGCCTTCCTCTGGATCAACTAGCAGTTAGGCAGGTTAGAATAGAGATCAAGGAGCACATTTACTAAGGGTCGAATTGAATGTTCAAATAAAATTAAAAATTTTTAAATTAAAATTTCAAAGTAATTTTGACCTACCTCAACTATCGAAAAGCCCACATTTTTATTTGACTTGAAAAAATGTGAAAATTCGAATTTCGAAGTACTGTCTCTTTAAAATCATTTGAATTTGGCACTTTACCACCTTAAAGCTGCCAAATTGCCATTTTAGTCTATGGGGGACCTCCTAGAACCTGTCCTAAAAAGTTCTAGGTATTCTAAGGATTTTGGTTAAAATCGTTCCAATCGTTTGAATCGAATGATGCATTTGAACAATTCGAACGATTTCGATTTGATCGAAGACTGACCTATTTGGTCCATTTTCAATCTAAAATGGCCCCCCCAAAAAATTAGATGGTTGAATTTCAAAGTTCTTTAACTTCGAAATTCGATTCTTAGTAAATCTGCCCCCAAATGTTGAACTTCTTTCAACCTAACTTATTATGTTAGTAAGTTACTATGTAACACAATCAATTCAGCAGGCATGGTCGTGGACAGATCCTGAGAAGTGAATGTATAATTCAGGAAAGATTATATTCAGTATCATGTCTAGAAAATAATTACAGTTACATACAGTACATCATTACAATAAAACCTGCTCTATATGTTAGTAAAATCAATAGGATCTCAACCCTAATGGCAAAAATATTTACCACTGCTGGTGACTAGGTATCATGCAAGATATATGCCTGATGCCTTAGATATCACACCTCTCACTGTACTGCTCTACAAATACATTGACAATAGTAGCCTGTATACCATGTTAACTTGGGAGCCTTTCTCATGCTGAAGGGTCCTCCTGTGCCCTAATCATTCATAGCTCTTACTAGTGCAGTCATAAACTATACACACAAGGAAGGAATTTTTGGAAATAGCGTATGCCTGCAAAACAAAATTCATGAAAGTGCATATATTTTCCTATAGCTGTCAAATATGAACACAAAGCTTTTAAAGCAATCATATCTAAGTCGATTGGGAACGCTCCGAGTAGACGAGAAAGGAAGTTATTATAGGATATGACCTGCAAAAAAAAATACTGTACTCTTTGAAAAGACATGCTTATTCGTGATACTTTATCCGCAACAGTGATTGCAAAGGCGGAAAGAAAATTATACTGACTTCAGTGAAAAAAAGTTATCTATTCTGTGCAGATGCAAACCTTGCTACCTGATTATCTTCCACCTACCAGAATCAAGAGTTGTTCCATTAAACTTAATTGCTTAAAATTGACTGGCTAAGGAGGTTCTAGACCCTGGGCAAATTTATTGACCTAGTAGGCATGACATACATGTAGGAGATCATTTCTACATCTTTTCTTAAAACCAGGAATAAGTTGAGGTAATGGAAAAATGTGCAAAAATATGGCTAAAACTTTGTGTTGCGCAATGTGACACACCTTTTTTCTAATGCATCTTGACGGCAGCATTTTTGTTTTTCAATAGGTAGTACAATGTACACTGGCACATGCAATCTTTTCTTTTGGCAAAGGAAAACTTGCATGTCTGGTGGCGCTGCATACAGAGACAAGCACAAATGTTTGTGTTCCTTAATGAGAGTGGACTGGTCACTGACAGGCACAATTTTTGGAGGACGAATAAAATGTGGGCAAAAAAAGTGCTTGCTCACTGATATTTGCATATTGTTAGTTATTTTTAAGGGTTAAGTTTAGTGATGGGCGAATTTATTCGCCAGGGGCGAATTCGCGGCGAATTCCCATGATTCGCCGCTGGAGAATAAATTCGCGAAACGCCAGCAAAAATTCGGCAAAAAAAAAAACGACGCAACGCGCGCCAAAAACGACGCGACGGAAATGATGTTTCGTGAATTTTTTCGCCAATTCGCGAATTTCGCTGGAAATTCGAGAATTTTTTGGCGAAGCGAAACGGGTGAGATTCGCCCATCACTAGTTAAGTTAAGTGTTTTGGTGAGGGACTTCCCTCAAGCTTTGCACAGGACCCAAATGCACCCTTTTCCTGATGTAACTAGGGGGCAGATTTACTATTATTCCCCCCCAAAAAAATCGATTTTCCTCGATATTCGATTAGCATTCGATTTTCCCCTCAGAGAGTATGATGAGGCTGTAGGGAGTTGTCTTTGTTCCTGACCCTGACAATGCAGTGCAGAATATTGGTGTCCAAAGCCTTATATATACAAGCCTTATATACAGAGATGAGCTTTCTAGCATATTAGAGATTGCATTTGCATATTATTAATACAACAATAAATATAAAAGTATGGGATATGTTCAGAATTATGGGAAGGCAATCTCCCATAGACTCCAATTCCTTTATTTCCTCTGTAGTAACAAAACAGTACGTTGTAAATTGGTTACTTTATTTAATCTGGTGGATTTAGGTCCTTTATAAGCCATACAGCCCCATTTCAAAATATTTAGTGATTGGCTTTTGGGACAATTAACTGTATATTGATCATCACAAATAAATGGTCAAGTGTTGAGTAGCTGGATGTCTAACATTTGGCACCCCCAAGTTCTCCTAGCCTTTCCCTCTTTAAGGGGGGCCTGGCCATGCTGCACTTACTTGATTAGCCGCTTTCCCCCTGCTTTCAGTGAGCTTCCAATCATAGTAGGGTGGGGGGTTGGAATTCCCACGATTCACCACTGGCGAATAAATTTGCGAAATGCCAGCGACAATTCGCCTGCCGAAAATTCGCTATAAAAAATGAGTCGCGCATCTTTTTTGACGCGACGTGTGTCAAAAACGTGCCGCGACTCGTTTCGCGAATTTTTCATCGAAACGGGTAGATTCGCCCATCACTAGACATCATCAATAAAGTGATTAGAAAGTAGTCGGCATGGTTTATAAATGATAGGTTGTATCATAATAATGTAATGGGATTCTATGAGAAAGTAAGTTTTAGCTTGGACCAGGGTATTGCATTTGATACAATATATTTAGACTTTGCTTAGGTATGTTTTATGGTTTCAGAAAGGAGATTGCCAAATAAAATAAAGAAAAATGGCCCAGTAACGCAAATCTATACATGGACTGAGAAATGGATGAAAGTAAGAGCAAAGAGTGGCTGTAACTTATTATTCCTAGATGAACTAAAGTAACAAATGATGAACCACTGAATTCAGCACTAAGCCCCAGCTTCTTTCAATTTATTTAAGAATTATCCAAAAGTAGGTTGTAGGAAAATAAAGCATCATTTTTGTTTTCTGAAAATAGTGGGTATATTATAGCTGCCATTTTATATATATATATATATATATATATATATATATATATATATATAAGTTTTTGTTTTTTAAGAGAAATTAAATTTCTTTTCAAAACATGTATTAGCAAAATGAGAAAATAATTCCACAGAGCTCAAGCAAAGTTAACAAAGTCATAAAACAACTTTTCCTCTTTACAGGTATTTCTGTACAAATTCAAACTTAAAGTGACCCTTACCCATATGAAGGGTGAGGAATCCATTTGACTTGTTGACTTGTTGCTATGGTTTACTAGACCTTCAGCACATTTGTCACCTTACCCCATTAATATCCTGGACCTTTGACATCCTTTCTGACTGGAATGGAGGAGATGTTTATATCCTCTGATGGTATGGTTCTGTATGATGCATTTCGTAATTTATTAGTGACCATTTGGTAGTAAGCAATTAAGTTTTGTGCCTCGCTTCTTTCTGCTGGACTGTAACATAGGTAAGGTCAAAGTAAATCAAAGGATCAAAGTCAGGGAATTATAAGTAGACGAATATGATATATGACATGCTGTACTGTTCATTGGTGGTGATTGATGTGAATGGCAGTCATTTTATGCTGGGGGTGTAATAGGATGTTGCCCCCACTCCATCAGTGCTTACCGTTCCTGCACGGAAGGGGGTCCACATTGCTTGTGCAAAACAAATCAAGTTTCCAGTTTAAAAATACAGAAAAAGACTTTTGCTACTCCTGGCAAACTCATTTCATTGGTGCAGCTGGGCAGCCTAGGCTTGCCGTCTTTTTAATAGATTGACTCTGGACAGAGGGGCTGGGTGAGTGATGTCGGAGGCAGGGGTATGATGTGATGATCAGCAATTGGCTGATTGCCATCCCATTAACTTCAATGTCCTGTCCAGATTTCCTAATTTGGAAATCCAGACAGGCAGTTTTCATGGGGGCAGTTCTCATTGGTGTCTAATTTGTGTCCATATTTGTGCATCACATGCAAGTTGCAGTAGTGACAACTCAGCATGCGCCTTGTCCCTGCAAGTAGACTGCCCACTAATTTGTGTGTAAACAATATGCCACTCTCTTTCCTGAAAATTGCATTTTGAACAGTGCAAGAGCATTCTCACTCTAAGAGCATTTGTGCCCAGGTATGTGCTGATCTTTGCAGGGAGCAAACAGCAGAACCAGAAATCGCACCCTCAGAAATTGCACTCTAAGTCTGCCCTTATCACCTGCCTTGCACTGTGTGACTTGCACCTCCTGCTACTCCCCTAGTGGGTACAGGGCAGAAGGAGTCACTAGATTCAATGAGCATTCTGTACATCTCTGTGCTCCATTTCATAACCTGCTGCAAATTGCACAATGGCCCATGCAGTTTTAAAAGTGCAGGTTGGCTGATTGTATCATTTTTTACCATTTGCACATTGCTTGGGGCATTGTGAATGTGTCCATCAGTGTTTTATACTGCTGGTTTAAATTCCAGTCTGGTTTGGGGGTTCCTGGTTTTCAGGGTACTGAATTTACAAGGGGGTTATCGGAGAAAGAAGCTTTATTTTATGGGGATTTATAAGTGACAGTGCGGTTTTATGCTGTATGAGTCACAGCACTGTTGTATGCTAAGGGTCACAGTATTATTTTATGCTGGAGGTGGCTGGGAGTAATAGTGATTATACAGGTGAGGGAGGGTGCCCAAAGTCATTTTAGGATTTTAACAGGTCACAGGTTGGTTCAATATGTCCATATGTGCTGAACACAGTTTAAAAGGACCATGCTTATAACTTTATTCAGACATTATTTTGGGGGCACTTACTTATAGGACAAAATATATATTTTGATCAGTGGAGGTTGTTACTTAGTTTCACAGGCAGTATGCAATTGCCTCCAGCCATCTCTGTCCCTAAGCAGTGTATAAATTGCCTCCAGCTGTATGTCAGCTCCACAAGCAGTGAATTATTTCCTCTAACAGTATGTAATTATCTCTAGCAGTCCCACCAATAGTGTGCTTTTGTGCCCAACTATTCCTCTGGCCATTTTGTATTAGCCCTACACAGAGTATATAATGCTTCAAGCAGTATATAAAGATGCATTATGTGTATGCACATTTTGCATTTTCTAATTGTAATGAGAGGGGATTACAATTATGCTGACTAACACTGAAGAGAAATTACATAGTTGGCAAGGCATTTTATCCAAAGAAATTAAAGTAGTTTTAAAAGTGGTCTGGCCAAAATAGTGAGACATGGTTACAAAGTCATGTTTCTGCAGTGAATGCACCAAAATTGTAAAGCATACAGATAGAACTGGCTTTAATGTACAGTTACCTTCATAAAACCAATCTCCCCAAAAACCTGTAACAGCTCCAGAGTTTGCTTCAACTCTAGTTATTCATAACAACCATTCATTAATTACAATTTGTTTGTTGTCTGGCACTGTTAGCTGAACACGTTGCATTTGCTGTACATTTTTACCTTTTCTTTTTTTAACTTGTTGGATTACCTCTCCAGACGCCGACTTGCAGATGTGAGCACTAGTTTGGCCAAGAACAATTTCTGCAGGTAGATCAGTAAGCAGCTGGGCAAATAGCAGATCCAACAGTGCTACTGATTGTTTCGCTGCTAATACCGAGTGGAAGGCCAGAAGGTATTCCCTGTGTCTGAGGCCTTAAGACAAGACTAATGATCTCTAGCATATACCTTATGCTTAGCAAGCTGAATACAGATTCAATAAATGCTCCATTCCTGACATAGTTTCTTCCCCGTAGCCATTGCCCTTGAACTCTCCATTTAGCCGAATGATTTACAGTGCATTAGAACTAGAGTAAAGGCTAGTTCCTTCTGTTTATGTATTACTGTCTTCTTCATGATACCCTGGCTCTTATTTTACTCTACTGTATATATTAATGGAAATCTTGTGGGATAAACCTAAATGTCTGTTTTCTATATAGAAAGTATATAACATTTTAAAATATCTTTTATGAATAAATACTTTCAAAATGCTAAGTAGTGATGGGCGAATCTCCCGCGATTCGCCGAAAAATTCGCGAATTGCTCGAGAAATTCGCGAATCGGCGAAAAATTTGCGAAACGAGTCGCGGGACGATTTTGTCACGCGTCGCGTCAACTTTGATGCGTCGCATCATTTTCGGCGCGCGTCGTTTTCGCTGCGTCGCGTCAAAAACGACGCGCGACTGACGCGCGACTCGTTTTCGGCGAATTTTCGCCAAGCTAAATTTCGCTGGTGATTCGAGAATTTATTCGCCAGCTGCGAATCGCGGGAATTCGCCGCGAATTCGACCTAGGCGAATAAATTCGCCCATCACTAATACTAAGCACTCGCTTGATGACATTCACTGGCAATAAATCAAGTGCTAAAAACAACACCAATGTATAAGCAACCTAGCTAGAAGTCCCCAGATCTCAAGAATTCCAGAAAGATCCCTTGCCCTTCATTTTTATGAAAATACTGAGGTTCCTCATCCATCTCAGATGGAATGGAAATCAGAAGTCTGATCATTTCTTAAGAGAGATGGAAGAGCTCCTTTTTTTCTGGCAAAACGAGAGTTAACATAATGTTAAAAGTTGTTGGGATGGCATAAGGCAGTGCCGTCCAACTTCTGTGTTAGCAAGAGCCAAAATTGTTCTGGCCTACATAGTGGAGGGCCGATAATAGAAGCCAGTGTTGACCAATCCCTGTTTTTAAACCACACCCACTTTAAACCACACTCATGTTACCACAAGACCATGTCCAAATTAATTGTGGTAGCACACCAAAAAAAAACAAATGGTTGGTGCTCATTGCAGGGATATAATTCATCACTCATATGTGAAAAAAGTTGTCACACCCTTAAATTCATATGCCTCCTCTTCCCCTGTGGATAACACAGCACCCCCAGCAAATGATTAAACACCTTAGGTCCCCCTAACAATAATTCATTTTCAAATGCTAACAAACCCCCAGAACAAATACCAGACTTATGTTCCACAGGCAAAGCAGGGCACATACAGGCAGAGTATGTCACACACAGGCAGAGTATGTCACACACAGGCAGAGTAGGGCACACACAGGCTGAGGAAACACAGGGAAGGCAGAATAGAGCAGGAGACAGAGAAACACATCAGGACCACTCTAAAATGTACTACATACAGTGACACAGTACTGGTGCCCCATTAGCATTTTGTATAAAGTGTGAACAGGTGAACAATGTGGACAGTTTCAGTCTCAGGTGTAAACAGTACAGGGCTTTAGGGTTGTGAACAATAGAGGTGTTACAAGTGTGAACAATGCAGGGGGATCATAGGTGTGAACAATACAGGGGATTAGTCTGAATTTGAGGTTTAAACAATGCAGGGGCCAGTTAATCTGTGTGGGGGGGATCAGGGGCCGCCAGTTGGACAGCCCTGGCATAAAAAATCAACCTCAGCCAAAGATGAAGAACACTCTTTAGTGCAACAAAAAAACAACATTTGATAATACATAACAATTTATCCTTGACTTCCCATGAACCTTTAAAATAGATAAGACTTGACATTATAACCACACATCAGATAATGTTTTGTTATTCTCTTCATCTCTGTCTGATCTAATATGTGTCTGGTTATAACTGCCTTTCTTCCTAAAAGCTCATTTTTGCCCACATCTTGACATGAGAGGATTCATCCTAAAAGCATCTTATTCTAATTGGTAAGTAGTAGTTTTGCGAGGTGTAAGAACAAGACGATTAGAAGACTGACGTCATCAGTAGTTTTCATTCCTCCCTTGAGTGTATACCAGTAGGCTTATATACAGGTCTCCTGATGTACTGTTATAGCAACCTGAAATCTGCAGAGCTGTAAATGACAGATATTGTGCCCAATTACTTTCATCTACCCCTGAATGTGCCCATGTTTCTCCTTTGTTTGTGAGACAAGCTTTTCCTTACTACGGTTTATTCCTGAATCAACAAATTCCTAGGAGAGCACAGTGACACACTTTTCAGCTGCCATGTAATTACAAAACAGCAACTGATAGGATCACACCTGCGGGATCACTAATTCATACTTAAAACAGGAGCTATTGCAGGTGTGAAAACATAGCAAAACCTATTTTATGTTTTAAAGCGACGTTTAGCTTTTCATTTATAAATGAAATGAAAATTAATTTCATTTATTATTTTTTAGGTTGTTGGCTGCACTGCACTGGCACTTGTTTCACCCACTGTAAAAAGCACTTTATTACCCCTCCAAATTGTGTCTTTATATTACCCTCCCATTTAGACTGTAAGCCCCAAGGGGTAGGGCCCCCCATCATCTTGTCTCAACAATGTGTAATTATATTTTATATTTATGCAAACTGTATTTATAATAATGCACTTATTGTTACTGATTAATGCAGTGATCCCTTGTTTGTACTACTAAATTATTGTTACTGTACAGTGCTTTGCCCTCAAGGAGCGCTATATAAATAAAAATATACATACATACATACTGTAGTACTGTTAAAAGTACTGATTTTCCAATTGGCTGCACAACGCAGCCTTTCATTAGTTAGTGGGATACCTATTATTAAATAGTTACTGAGGCAATCATCGAAAAGAATCTGACAAAAAATGAGTACATTGTGATACTATACTCTTATAGCAGAATCTTCTGAATCAGTAAAAATAACTCCCTGGAAGCACAGCTTGGGGAGAAGGAACATTGACTGGATTGGATGGTTTGGGGAAGCAGGCAATGATTGTACAGTATTAGTGAATCAAGTGCTATTAGGACATGGTATGGGGCAGGTCAAGGGACTGATGTGCAAGGATATCCTTATTGTCTCCTGGGTGGGGGCTAAAGGGACAAGTGGGTGGTGGAATATAAAAAAGGCAATTTTTTTCAGGTGGTAGACAGCCATTATTAGGAATCAGTAGTTATAATTAAAAGATAATTTTTTATATTACAGCTGTTCCTTTTATCATTAGCGGTACCGATCATTAATATATAAAGCTGACTCTGTGTTTTTCTTATCGGGGGCCACCTATAGGTAAATTCCCAAATCCCGCTAAGACTAGGTGAAAGCACTACTAGGTCCCCAATCCCAATACAACAGCAGAGCAACTCTGTTTCTTCTTTCTCCTTCCATGTAATTTCAAAGGCTACGACTGACCCAACAAAGCAAACAAAAATGTTATTGTTATTTTAACTGATTATCTTTCTATGCTCTGTTGTGATTTATACCCTCATTGTATTGTCTAGGGAAATTAAACCCAAGCAACCAGTTAAACATTTACTTCTAAAACTGGAAATTCACAGGAAAAAAGTGAAATTGTTCACAGAACACACAATAGAAAGACCAGCTGTACATTTTCTATGTAATACTTAAAGCAGTGATCCCCAACCAGTAGCTCGCAAGCAACATGTTGCTCTCCAACCCCTTGGATGTTGCTCTCAGTGGCCTCAAAGCAGGTGCTTATTTTTTAATTCCAGGCTTGGAGGCAAGTTTTGGTTGCATAAAAAACAGATGTCCTGCCAAACATTCTCTCCTGTAGGCTGCCAGTCTATAAAGGGGTTAACAAAAAGCCAATCAGAGCTCTTATTTGACATCCACATGGACTTTTGCATGCTTGTGTTGCTCTCCAACTCTTTTTTTTAATTTGAATGTGGCTCACGAGCAAAAAAGGTTGGGGACCCCTGACTTAAAGGTAGTTTTGAAGTAAACTACTGCTTTTAGAGAGAGGAACACTGGACTCTATACAGTAGAATCTTTTATAAACCGAATATAATTAAAGTTATATTTTATTAAATATGAAATTTATAGGGACGTTGTCATGATTTTTATGGTGTAGTTTTTATTACTATATTACTTTTATTACTATATTTATGGTGTAGTTTTTATTACTATATTACACTGGTTACACTGAAAATAATTCACTCTACCATGTAAAATGTAATTTCTGAACCAGCAAGTGTATTTTTATTTAATTTATAATATTCACGTGCAAGCAGCCATCTCAGGTCATTTTGCCTGGTCATGTGGTTTCAGAAACAACCAGTGCTTTAGGATGGAACTGCTTTCTTGCAAGCTGTTGTTTCTCCAACTCAATGTAACTGAATGTGTCTCAGTTGTACTTGGCTTTTTACTATTGAGTGCTGTTATTAGATTTACCAGGGATCTGTTATCTTTAGTTAGGGAGCTGTTATCTGGTTACCTTCCCATTGTTCTGTTGGTAGGCTGCTGGGGGGAGGGATGGGTGATAGTGATGGGCGAATTTATTCGCCAGGGGCGAATTCGCGGCGAATTCCCGCGATTCGCCGCTGGCGAATAAATTCGCGAAACTGCAAAAAAAATTTGCGAAAAAAAATTCGCCGAAAATGACGCGACGCATCGGAAATGACGCGACGCGCGTAAAAAACTACGTGCGTCAAAAACGACGTTTTTGATGCGCGACTCGTTTTGCGAATCCGCGAAAATTTCGCGAATTTCTCTGGAAATTCGCAAATTTTTCGGCGAAGCGAAACGCGGCCGTTTCACCCATCAGTAATGGGTGATATCTCTCTAACTTGAAATACAGCAGTAAAGTGACTGAAGTTTATGACAATATGTCTAGCCCCATGTCAGAATTCAAAATTAAATATAAAAAAATCTGTTTGCTCTTTTGACAAATGTGCATCAATTCAGAACTCTGCTGGAACAGCACCATTAACTGATTCCTTGACAGTATCCCTTTAAGCAATGCACATTTAGGCAGCTACACATAGACCCAACATTTGCTGTATCCAACTGATTGTCCAGTGGGCCAAATTGTCAGATACTGGACAAGGAGCCTATATGGGACCAGTTATATAGCATATTATGCTTGTGACCTAGAGTTTTCTGGAAAAGGGATATTTTTGTATTTGGATCTTTATACCTTAAAGAGTAAGTCAATGTTTAAAATAAGAGAATGTAAAATTGATGAGGGTGTTGTTCTAAGCATGTTTGCAATGTACATTCATTATTTATTTCTTTTTAATTCCAAAATATTAAGGGATACACATACTGTTTTAATGAATTTTTTTTTTTACAATAGTGTCACCTGCTGGTCAGTTTTCTACCACCCAGACCACCAAGTACGTTGACAAGACAAAAAAAGAGTGTTGCTCTTCTGCTTAGGAAAAAAAAATAGAACCCTTTCTCAAATCTTTCCTAAGCAGAAGAACATAAGAGCAGCCTCTTTCTTTCTCCTGACAACTTCCTTAACTAGAATGGTGGGAAACTGACCAGCAGGTGGTGCTGTTAGAAAAAAATAAATTCATATTATCAGTAAAGTTTTCCTTTAGATATCTTGGAATAAAAAATAACTAATGAATATACACGGCAAAAGTTCTTAGAGTAGCACCCACACATTTTTACATTCACTTATTTTAAAGGTTAGTTATCCTTTAAGTCTACAAAAAAATCATTTAAACATTACATTTTTTAATGACATTATTAAAATATAATGTGCTCCTGCCCTGCACTCTACTGGTATGCTTGCTACATAAACACTACTTTAGTTTATATAAATAAGCTCCACAGATATAGGATTAGAAATACTGAATCCTGAACAGAATTTACAGATCATACAACCTTCTAGTTGGCTTTCGTTGTTTATCTTTTATAGTTGTTAAATTATTTTCCTTCTTCTAACTCAGGGGTCCCAAAACTTTTTTTATCCAAGAGCCACATTCAATTATAAAAAGAGGTGGGGAGAAACACAAACGTAGTTCCAGGGGATGTCACATAAGGGCTGTGATTGCTATTGGTTAGCTCCTGTGTGGACTGCTAGCTTACAGGAGACACTGTTTGGCAGTGCACATGGTTTTTATGCAACTAAAACCTTTAAAACCTGCAAACCTGGAATTCAAACATAAGCACCTGCTTAGAGGTCACTGAGAGCAACAACCAAGGGGTTGGAGAGCAACATGTTGCTCACAAGCTAGTGGTTGGGGATCACTGTTCTAACTGTTTCCAGCTTTGTAAATGGGTCACTGACGCCAAAAAGAAATGCTTTATAAGGCTGCAAATATATTGCTAGTTCTACTTTTTATTACTCATCATTTTGTTCAGGCGCTTTCCTATTCATATTCCTGTTTATTATTCAAATCAGTGCATGATTGGCAACCAGATTGCTGAAATTTGCTGGAGAGCTGCTGAATATAAATGGATGTAGATTTCTGTGTAATAAATACACTGTAAATAAAATCATTGTATTATACAGAGCCTGTCTGTTATCTGCTGTAAACCTGCCCAGTTTCAGTAACCATCCCCATGACTAATACAGCATTTTTATATAAACTATAGTAGTGTTTCTGAAGCAAACATGCAAACTTTACCAGTGCAGGGCAACAGTATTTATTAAAACTTTCAATTTTCCCCTTATTTGAAAAGTAAAAATTCGACCTAACTCTCAAGCACAATTTAGCATGGAAATTGTATGTGTGAGAAAAGTAGTGACAAAATTGTGCGAAAATTTGATCATGCAACATTTTTGAAGTATCGTCCGTAAAGCCTTTTCAGTGGATTCAAGTTTGGTGAGTGTTGTGCCAAAGCTCTAACATTGGCAGGAGTTTAAATTCTCTCATTTAATATCAATGCTGTTGTTGGCTTCTCCCATTTATGGATGTCCAATCAATATTGCTTTTTCATTTGGGATCATCCCATAACTATGTGATTCAAGTTTGGCAAGTGTAGCCTCAAAACTGTAAAAGTGGCACAAATTAAAATTATCCCATTCAAAGTCTGTGTGAAATTTGAATGACTGTTGTTTGCTTCTCCCACTTTTTGGCATCCAACAAATATCACTGTTTAATTCAGGGTTACGCCATTACTATGTGATTCAAGTTTGGTGAGTTCAGCTGTAAGAGTGGCAGCCATTAGAAAATCCTCCCAGTCAAAGTCAATGGAAAAATTGGGGTGTTCAGAGTGCTGCCCCAAAAAGATGGAGGGTGGGGTCACTTAGAAAAACACAAGCATCCTGCTCTGCTATAGGTTGTAGAAGTATGGAGAGTATGGGTGTTCCCCCCCCCCCCCCCCCCCCCCCAAGACTATAGGAGAAGTAGCATTTAGAAAATACAGGGCACTAAGAAGAAGTGGAAGCATAAGCTGAAGTCGAAGAACAAACCAACATAATTATTTGAATATACAGTATAATCTGACCATGCACCTGGTCAACGTCATATGTTGAATTAATGATTCATTACTTAGAATAAAAACTATAATAATGTCAGCAGTTTAGACTTAAATAAAGCACTATATAGTGCTATTAAAATCAGGATTACACAGAGGACGATCAATGCAAGCAAAGGTCAGGACATGCACCGTGCAGGCCCAATTGTCCAATAAAAGGACCAGGGTACAAGAAAACAAATAGTTAATAGATATATGTATTTTCGGGATACATTATTAATGTGTATAAATCTTATTCTGAGTGTACTTAACAGTTCCTTTCTCAGAAATGACTGCAACATTGCATCTAATATTTACACACTTAACCTTATAATATAATCTCATGGTCTCATTTAGAAAGTGATATTATTGAAAATATATTTTCACTGTAGTCACATAATAAGAGGTCTTTTTTCCAGTATTTACATTTGAGTTTAATTAGCAAACAGCCTTTGATAATAAAGTAGCTTTTAATATCAAGATATTGTTCAAACCAAAAAATGGTTAAAACTTGACTTTTGCAATGATGTTTAAGGCCAGAAATGTTTGGCATTCTGATAAAAGGATAAATAACAGATACATCCTTAACCATGCTGTAAAGGTCTCTGAATGGAATACAGAAACTTGTGATAACTGTGGACAACATTTGGTATTATGTGCTGAGGCATAGATATAATTTAATGTCTTGTGGTATTTTGCTTTTTTGGTGTCTTTGCTTTAAGTACTTTCCACTTTAAAAATGTGTTGCAAATGGTAAATAGTTCATAATTAGTGATGGGCGAATTTATTCACCAGGGGCGAATTCCCGGCGAATTCCCGCGATTCGCCACTGGCGAATAAATTCGCTAAACGCCAGCAAAAATTCGCCAGCAAAAATTCGCCAAAAAAAAAACGAGTTGTGCGTCGTTTTTGACGCGTCGAAAACGACGCGACGCGCCGCGATTGATGCATCTCGCTAATTTTTTCACCAATTTGCGAATTTCGCTGGAAATTTGCGAATTTTTCGGCGAAACGGGTGAGATTCGCCCATCACTATAAAAACCATAATGATCACAACTAGGCAATGTTTGAGAGGAAGGAATGGTAAACTGTGAAATGTGAACTTTAAGTATGGAGTTTAGGAGATTTAGTAGGTATATAAGCCCAGAGTGGCTTAAAGATGTAACCACGGTTATCTCAAGGGGATATTTCAGGCTATGCCAGTTAATTACCTTTGCAGCCATAATTTGCATTCCTAGTTAGCATTTTTGTAAGCCAAATCCAGATATACTGAATTCTTAATACAATGCATGTATCACAAGTCAAATTATTTATCCAGGACGTCTTACCTTATTTATGAAAAGTGTGTCCCAAAGTGCTAATTTACTACAAACCTGATGCACAAGCAGCATGCAAGTCAAAAAATCTGGTGCAAGGTGCATTGCTCAGTGTTTGCGGGTGCAAGATAGCTCTGCGCATATAAATCTGCTATAAGGTAGTCATTCAGTGCAGGGCCCCAATGCATCCTTCTCTCAATGGCACACCTTAGTTTGTGTGCCTAAATATTGCACAAGTTATGGGTTGAGATGGGTGCACCTACATGATGAACACAGGCTGTATTCATTGAGGGTACACGGGTCTCTGTGCTTGGTTTGGTAGTGCTGAGATCTGCCACAATATTTTTAAGCGCATGGTGCCAAATTCAGAAAACATTTGGACTGCATGCTTTTTTTTTTATATTTCATTTAAAATAAACAAAAAAGTCATATTATTTTAATATTAAATCTGTAATTGTCTTGTCTAAGACAAGGTTGGCTTTGCCTAGACTGTAACATGCAAGTGTTGTAGCAAGGTCTGTCTTATCTGCATTCTCCTGTCATAGACATCTCCACATCCCACTGCCACCTAAAGAAGTCTGTGGAGGCAATCTGCTCCAAGGAATTGTTGCTTAGCTAGAAGGGAAGATTGCTGAGAGGGCTGGTTTCAGTAGTGTCTGGGGCATTTGCAGTAATGTCATTTTCCAAGCAGTTCCAATTCATATTTAAAAGCATAGGTTAAAAGTATATTAACATATAAAAAATAACATATAATCTATTGAAGCTCACATTCTTTGCTTTCTCATATAGTAATTTTTAGTATTTTATTGATGAACTTATTATAAGCAATGTTTCAATTGGCCTTAATATTAATTTGGTAGAGTTTTAGATGTTTTAGCCTGCAACCTAAAATATCATGTAATTAATTCCCACAGTAGCTCCCCCTCTTCTATTCTGCTTATTCATGGCTCATGCACTGAGCTGCTGTCAGGTACCTGAGCTTTATGTATAAAATATAAAGTACAAGGCTGATTAATGATCAGTTGAGATTAACATGACATAGTAGCATAGAAACCAAAGCACTCTGCATTAGAATTAAATAACTAACTCTGTAGAAGCAATTTTTTTGGAGAAAAAAATATTTTTTTTATAATTTATTAAACCCTGATTAAAAAGTCCAAATAAAAAAGTATTTCATCTCAGACCATGTAGTCAATGGCAGATGTCCCACTTACAATTCTAAGATATCCTGATCTGTGCTAAGTTTCATACAATAATAAAAAATGTTGTGGTTTTCAGGCTATAATACGAAAAAGTTTCCGGTTTTCGGGAAGCAAATCTGTTCAGATCACATAAAGCTGGCAGTACATTTATAAATTAGGGTAAAAGTAAGTAATGAAAGTATGCAGAAGGTAGATTTTGGGGTCTTTACATACTTTACATTTACATAAACCGATGCTGATCAAACTTTTGAGCAGACCCCAAACATTCATAATTTGGATGTTTTATCTTGGTAGTCAATGTGGTAGATAAGATGCTGCAAATAGAAGTTTTCAAGGGATTTATGTGGTGATTGTAGTTTTTTGTAGTTTTACCCCTCAAACAATGCTGCAAATGTATTGATTTTGCAGTAGCTAAAATGACAGATGTCTAGACGGTTGGAGGAGATTTTAAACTAGGCGTGGGGGGGGGGGGGGGGGGTTAGTAAAAGATTCAGGGGAAGACAGGTTAGATGAGAGTTGTCAAAGGAAGATAAAATGGGGGAGGAGATTTGGATGAGGGTACTGTTAAGGAGAAGGAGGACCACATGTCATATGTTCAATATGGTACCAGTATAAAATGTATGTTGGCAAATGAAAGGAGTCTGAGTGGTAAAATGGGAGAGCTGGAGGTGCTGGAGAGAAAATATGATGTGACTGATGTGGCCGAAACATGACTGAGTGAGTCGCATGACTGGGCAGTTAATATCTGCGGCTATACTTTGTTTCTGAGGGACAGAGGCAATAGAAAAGGTAGAGGGGTATGTCTTTTTTTATGCAGGATTTAAAAGCTTATATTAAGGAGGAGGTTATGTTACAAAATGAGGGGGCAGAAGTCTTATGGGTAGAATTCTTCAACAATTCAACAATTGTAAAAAGTCGAACAAATTAATTGTAGGATTATGCTATAGACCCCCTAAGGAGGAGAAGGAGGCTAAGTTCCTGAAGCAAATAGAAAGGGGATTTTAATTACCCAGATATTGACTGGAGCAACAGTACTGCAAGATCAGTTAATGGGAACAAGTTTATAAACTTGTTGCATGACAGTTTTATGGCACAGATTGTTCTTTTGCCCCCAATGGCACTGCACCAATGAAGTAAGTGGAAAAACTCAGCTCCTGGAACTTTTAAAAGCCAAATTTTGTTTTTTCAAACCAGAAATTTAGCTTTACTAGTGTGCAGTCATGTGCAATCATGCTGTTGTGGCCTCCCCCAGACTGTCTGCAGGACAGGTGAGCGGGCAAGGAGAGCAGCATTGCAGGAGCCACCTCAGTCAGCTCCTGCTTCAGAAACACCCCTGTTTGCCATCATATGAGGCAAGAATATGACAATCATGATTTTTTTTAGACTCTTAGAAGCCTATATATTGTAACATAAGTGGAATTACACCATATTTTGAAAGTTTAAGTTGTCCTGAATAAAAATAAATATTGTTTTCCTGGGTTAACTTAAAGATATCCCCCCCCCCCCAGGAAAAGCCTTTAAAGTGAAAGCACAAAATGTTCAAAAATGGTCTGCCCAAATCAGCTGGCAGTGAAAAGGTTAAATATTTTCCTCTGTTAAGTCATGCTCATAAAATCAGCTTGAAAACTACTGCAACTAATAAACAATGCTCTTATTAACAAATAACTTGTTCTCCCTGAATGTTACTAGTTGACTTTCATGTTTCCAATGTAAATTCCTCTCCTTGTGCAAATGTTCTATGAAGTTAAATGCCTCCTGTTGAGACCTCCTGTTGACTACTGTACTTACCATCTGCTAATATTAATTTAGTAAATTGCTTCTCAATAGATATTAGAGCGGTTCCAGCTAATTTTGATAATACAATGATTTAATTATATTATCATGATTATCACATTTCATATTGCATTTGTTGTATACTTTAATAAAATAACAAATTGACTTGGCATAACATGCTGGCACTACCACCCACCCCTCCCTCAGCAAAAACAATGGGGGGAATGGTCCCTATTATGCATAAGCTAAGCATCTGGATCAATTTAAGGGACAGTTTTATGTTTATCATGCTGGCAAGAATATTAGCTAAGATAATATCCCTGTTCAGAATAGCTGGACAATATGACTAACACCTATCTACATCCTTCCTCATTTTGGGTATTATGATTAGAATGGTTCAAGCATGAAAGGAAGGAGCTCTTTTCATTGAAAGTGTGTAGGTCCCCATGTTCAGGGCCCACATCGTTCATACTAGCAATGTAGCACTCATTTGTGAGGCATGGGGGTCTTCGCAGGTATAATATGCTTAGATTCTTGCCTACTTAATTTGGAAAGAGTTGGCACCATTTGTTTGTACTATACAGTATGTATAAAGATAACACCAAAGTAATTTATAATTCAGTTCTTTTGCACACTAGCCTTATGAAAGTGATTAACTTTCAAATAAATCTGATCATGTCAAATGTGTCCAAAGCTTCAGGTAAATGTCAAACAAAATATTGTCTATGAGACGCTTGGATTATCAACATTTAGCAAAAACAAAAGTGGTGTCTGAGCCCACAAAGCATAGGAGTGCCTTGTCTACCCAGAAATGGTTGAATTTAGTACCTTGAGTTTCTTAATGATGGCCAAGCAAGGGGATTGGTGGGAGTAGAGCTCCCGCTGCTTATTCATGGTTGCTGAATATATATGGGGCTGCTGCAAATTAAAGCACATAGACCTGTTGCAATTGATTTATTACCGGAAGGTAAGGTGTAAAGTGCAGAACAATTAAGTAGTGTGTCAATTTTTATGACATCTGTGAGAAACTGATGTATGCTGCAGGAAATATGCATATAAAACATACAGAACAATGAATTCATAAATGTTAGAAAAACTTGCATTTACTGATATACACTTAGGGGCAGATTTACGAAATTCACGTGAATAGATCGAATTCGATCGCATTCCAATCGTATATTTGAATATGCAAATTTGGCCACTTTGATCATCGAATACTGAAAATTTGACCGCATCGAATAGATCGAATGATCGGATATTCGATAATTTGACCATTCGATGATCGAAGTATTTTAACTTTTAAATTTTATTCGACTGCCTACTTCGCCTGATTGAACCTACCGAATTGCAATAGAAACCTATGGGCTTTTTTTTTCTATCATTTCGATCGTTCGAATCGACGAATTTTTCGACCATTTGGAGGAAATAGTACGATTTTTCCGTGAAATCGAATGATTGGTATTTGATCGTACGATTTCATTGAGGAATCGAATATCGAGGTAAAAATAGCCTAAAACTCTTTCGGACGATTACGAGAGCTTTTAGCCCTCGAATTGGTGAATAATAGTAAATTTACCCCTATGTGATGGTGGTGCACCGCTATATATTACTACCAGTAATCTGTAATTTTTTTTTACAAATATTGTTAATTTCCCAGGTTTAGGTGTATCTATCTCACTTATCTACCCAACCTAGTAATAACAGTACCCCCACCCCATTAGTACCCCTTGCATAATGATAATGATAAAACTGTTTCTATTGTTGTAACACACAATATATTTTTAACAAACCACAAAAATAGAAACAATATTATAAAAAAGGAGAATGTGTTAACATAGGCCAGATTTCGGACATGAAAGCAGAAATGTCCCCATTCTACCTTTCTTAATTGCATTTCCCTGAACCATTTAATTTATTGCTAGAGTAGGATATCCTTCTATACTGTCTCTTTAAATAGGCAACAAATCACTTGGGTAGAAAATTCCATCAAACATCTAATAAATAAAGCACATTTGATTTCATTGTGGCATATTCACAACTATATGCTCAGTCTCGCTAGGATGATCTGGGCAAATTGAATTTGCAAATTAAGTTGATCAAATTTGCTACATCAAGTAACAGAACCGGTTACTGTGAAATTTTGAGAACTGAGTGCATTTATGTCTATAAAAGGATGTTCAATTGAATGTACTTTTCAAATGCTCGTTTGATCAAAGAATGCCAAATTATCACAATGAAAAAAAATGTTTCTGAAGTACAAAACTGTTCAAGATGAATAGATGGACCTGCAACTGATACCTGATTAACCTGACTGAAGAGTTATTAAAAATCTACAGAAGCACTTTGCTTTTGTATTACCTACAGATCAAATGAAGTATAAACACAAAAAAAGCTGCTGATGTCTGAAAGTTTGTTTTTGTGGAAGAGCAGTGGCATTGAGTTCACCAGTTATTAAGAGTAGTTATTGTCAATCAAATATAGGGAGGCTTGACTGACCTCTTTGGTAACACATTGTTGGAAGAGTTTGCTGATGGGAGCCTGCAGGAAACATACTTAAGCACCAAAGTATTGCATCCCAAGACAGAACACAGGGCCCCATGGCTAAGGATTAGCCAGATGAGGTTAGATATGTGTCTAGTGATGGACGAATTTATTCGCCAGGCGTGGATTTGCAACAAATTTCTGCATTTCGACACCTCCAAAAAATTTTGCAAAAATGTGCTGTGGAAACATTCGTTGTGACAAAAAAAGTTGAGCATGTAAAAAATCTTTTGAAGACCTTTGACTTTAATGCATCTGGACAAAAGTGTCACTTGTATAAAAATTGTTGCGTGCATAAAAATGACTGACTTGGATGCATTTCAAGAATTTTTTGTTATTTCACAAATTTTTCGGCAGAGTTAAAAGGTACAGCTTTGCTCATCACTAGTTGTGTCTAGTTGCTCTAGAATGTAAAGATAATGAGAGCTAGTTAATGAACATCTTTGGCTCCACTCTGGAATGGGAGTGGGTTAGTGACTTGGGTTAGTGACAGCCTATGACAACCATGGGGTGTGTTTGTATAGGTTCCTTTTAATGTGAATATTCCTTTTTGTAGCTTACACACCATGATAGTGTAATATCATGCAGAATTCAGAGGGACAGATATGCACTTCAACCTTCCAGTCAC
Organism: Xenopus borealis; assembly: GCA_024363595.1. Taxonomy (NCBI): domain Eukaryota; kingdom Metazoa; phylum Chordata; class Amphibia; order Anura; family Pipidae; genus Xenopus; species Xenopus borealis. The sequence continues at coordinate 78,885,596 of CM044438.1, read as the reverse complement.
TTGTCCTCTCGCCAGCCCATCCTCCCTCCCTCTTGCCTGCAAATCCTGCCTCCTTCTTGTATCCCCAGCTTTATACAGCTGTGAGATGGGGATTTTGATATGCTATGCCACTGATAGCCTGTATTTCTTTTGACAGGTTTTTGGGGAGGTCATTAGTGTGCATCATCTAAGAATTCAAGTATAATACAGTAAACCAAGTTTAATTAAGCAATCAATAGATAAAAATACAAACAGCAAAGGCAATATCACACATTGTAGAATAAAGAAGAAATACAAAGCTGAAATTATTTCTTCAAAGATTTTATAAACAGATCACAAATAAAACTGTGAATAAAATGATTTTCAGTTTAGATGTTGCTCATTATTTCAATGCAATCAGCATAGCTCTGAATTTCATATTTTGGTATTTCAAATAATCTGCTGATTGTATTTTCATCAGAGTCATTCCTAAAATGTTCTTATACAAAAATTCAGCGACCAAAGCATCTGCATCCACAAATACATCTAGAGTAAAGAACATTTCCTGTGCATACCAGCACAATAATATAAATTATCTAGCAATCCCTGGGACCAAATCTCATTCTGTGGCTGCAGTGCTACCATTCTATACTGGTTTTGCATAATATATTCAATCCCTGAGAGCAAGTCATTTATATGTATTAATAAGAGGATCATCCATGCTGATTTCTACAGGCAGAAGCATGTGAAAAGAAGACGGCAGACAATTGAGCCTACAGTGATAAATCACACCCAAATGCAATTTTGATGATTCAGCTGTTCTTATGGGCTCTGGTGTGAGCTATTTGCAGTGGATATGAAAATACAGAATGCATAATTTAGGTTTTGCCCATTCAACTTATAATTAAAAAGTCAGTGACATTTTCAAATCATACACACAATACTTTGTCTGAAAAATGATACCAAAACTGTAATATTTGTTTACCAGAATGGGATCAATTATTAAACATACTCGGCTTTTGAGATTTTCTGCATACAGGGTGTAATTTGGAGCACTGTACCTAAAGGTTAAAGGAAACTGTCATGGGAAAACATGTTTTTTTTAATGCATCAGTTAATAGTGCTGCTCCAGTAGACTTCTGCACAGAAATCAATTTCTCAAAAGAGCAAACAGATTTTTTTATATTCAGTTTTGAAATCTGACATGGGGCTAGCCATTTTGTCAATTTCCCAGCTGCCCCTGGTCATGTGACTTGTGCCAGCACTTTAGGAGGGAACTGCTTTCTGGCACGCTGTTGTTTTTCCTTCTCAATGTAACTGAATAGTACACAGTGGGATATGGGTTTTACTATTGAGTGCTGTTCTTAGATCTACCAGGCAGCTGTTATCTTGTGTTAGGGAGCTGTTATCTAGTTACCTTCTCATTGTTCTGTTGTTAGGCTGCTGGGTGGGGGAAATGGAGGGGGTGATATCACTCCAACTTGCAGTACAGCAGTAAAGAGTGATTGAAGTTTATCACAGCACAAGTTACATGACTTGGGGCAGCTGGGAAATTGACAATATGTCTAGCCCCATGTCAGATTTCTAAATGAAATATTAAAAATTCTGTTTGCTCTTTTGAGGAATGGATTTCACTGCAGAATTCTTCTGGAACAGCACTATTAAAAAATGCATTTTGAAGGATCCCTTTAATTAAAAATGATTATTTTGCTACCAATATAACTTGCAAGGTTTAATTAACAATTAACTGCAAGGTACTGGCTAGTTATTGCAAGTGATAATTTTTTCAGTTGAACAAAATTAACCAGTTTTCTCATCACTACTTTTACAGCTAAAAAACAAATCCATATAAAACTTACAATTTTTTGTACACATATTGGAAATAGCAACTCCATGTTTTGGAGCTTTCTAGATGTTGGGTTCCAGAATATTCCTTATCTGTGACAGATTACTGCTACTCATTGTTTGTATGTGCTAGCTAAATTTGTAAAATGACAAGGCTGTAAAATAAAAATTTTATTTGTTTTATCAGTGGCATAATGTTTGGGGCATGCCCCCACCCTGCAATTTTTTTTCCCTTGCCCCCAATTTTACATATGTGGAGGGTCACTTGCCACCCCCTTTGGGAACCCTCTGAACAAAGGACGCAGATTAGGCCTGCTTTCTCTGTGCCACTGTGTTCTATTTCTATCACTATTAATAGCAGAATGTTTAAGTATAAAAAGCATAATTACTGCATAAAATTCTCTTTGTACTCTTTATGGGGTAATTCTAGAAGACCTCCTTTAGTGCATTATCTTGTTGTAACAAAGGATGTTCCCTACATACCTTTAATTGCAATCATACCAACTTATCTCTAGAGCACACAAGCAAGCATCAGTGCATGCAGAATAAACTGCTCTGTATGAGTTCCTTGTGTTTTTCATGAGGTTTCACCCGTTGATCATCTGTCTGGGTTTATAAATTGACATGGACAGCTTTCAAAGGCTGAAAAATATATGTCTGTTGGATAATAGGTCTGTCACAGTGCTTCATGGGCCAGCGGTTACACCCACAGGTACCATTACAGGTTTATCGGTTCACAGCATGCTTTGAAGTAGGGGCATAAAAAGACTGAAGCTTCAGAAAGTGGTAGGAAAAAAATAAATGGCTAAGAAAAGACTGTATTATAGTTACTGTACCTCAGTAATACATGGAAGCTGTCACTTTCATTAATTGGTATGGTAAATTGCCTGCCACAATGCGACTGCTGAACCCTGGGAAATCAGATGCTCTCCTCCACTTTATGGGCACTGGAGATGAACACTACACCCATAAAAGAAATCTACAAATACAGAACAGTATGTCACTCCATTCTGTGTTCCACAGATTATACATGATGGAATGAACAATTCCTCTAAAGGCAAATGAACACCAGTGCTTATTTGCTTTGAATGAACTGGATTTCCAGGCAATATGGATTGATGTGAATTTAGAGTATGTATATATTATTTGGATTTCATGCACATATTAAAAAGAAAGATGCAATCCAAGTGGGGCCTGATAAATGTACAGCTTAATCGGAGATTCCTTTGTCATGGGCTTTGGCAAGCACTCTGTGTTAACATAATCGGCAACACATTGAACAATTCTGGTTTCAGTCCACTGGTGCAACAAAATCATTTCATATAACCTTTAGAAGGGAAAAATCTGCAGTTTTGATTGCGGAGAATAAACCGATTGATTGATGTGCTACAGGACCAGAAGAACCTTTAATTCGTTTACTGCATAATTCCAATTATAGTGCACATTTACCATAGTGTTACAACTCATGAAACCCAAGAACCAAATTTTTCTTCTAATTGTTCCTCCTGCAGCCATCTGAGCAAAGCTGATGCCTGATTGGTTACTATGTGTGTGCAAATATGCCCAGTGTCAGTCGTGTTAGTGCTGTCATGAGAGGTGTGGAGATAGAATCACTCACTGAGGTGGGCTGACTCACTGACGCCCCTGATTCTATCTCCAAGATGGTGACACAGGCAGATGGAATATCTCAAAAACGTGTCGGTGTGTTGAAGTACAGTACTAGGCTCATTGGAGCATCTACATGCATTGTGTTTTGTGTAACCCCCTTCTGAAGAAAGCAACATTAGTACTCTGTTTTTATGAAGTAAGATACAAACCTAACCAAAGCAAATTATATTTTTGAATCTAGTGCATCTCATTAAATGGGAATTGGGAGTAATTACAAGAGAACAATCTTCCACAGTTTCAGGATTAATAGCTGCAGATTCATGAACCTTACCTTTCCATTATGCTACAACTGTTTTGCATAGAAGAAAAGACTCCTGTGTTGCCAATTTCTGCACCAGGATAGCTCCTTTTATAGACAGGTTTATGTCAGTACATAATAATGATGTAGGTGTTTTTCCAGCCACAAAACATGTATTTTTTTTCAGCAAAAAACAACCCAGCTAGGCGGACCTTTCCCTGTGGACACCATGAGCTTCTGTGCAAGGATTGCCCACCACTCATAGACAATACAATTGAAAGTTCTCATTTTTGAACTTAAAATGATTCTGTCACATGAAAATACGTTCAAATGGATCTGTTAATAGCACTGGTACAGCAGAATATAGCACTGAAATCTAGATGTGTGGTTAGTACATTGTCAGACTGGGAGGCATGGGGCCCCCCGGGACTGCTGCCTCGGGCCCACCACCAACCCCCTGGCCCCCCACCCCAAATGCAAAGCACCCTCTGGCCCTCCTCCCTGAACTGTAACATCCACCCAGTCCCCCATGCCTACCTTCTTTTTCTTATAGCTGCTCTGGGGGCCAGCAAGGGAAATCGAAAGCTGAAATTGGCTCCCTGGCTTCTGTGCTAGGACTGGGCTGGGTCTCTCTTTACTGCTATGCTGCAGGTTGAAGTGATATCAGCTCCTTCTCTTCCCCCAAGCAGCCTAAAAACAGAACAATGGAAAGGTTACCAGATAACAAGATACTATATAACACAAGATGACAGTTCTCTGGTAGAAATGAGAATAGTAAAAATCCAAGTCCCACTTCGACTCCTGCACAGGTATTCCCCCTTTTTTGTTTTTGTTTCATTCTCCTCTTCCGAATAGATTTTAAGCTTCTTGGGGGAACTTTTTATTGAAAGCTGTTAACCTCCAGTTACAATAAGTAAGGAATAGTGATGGGCGAATTCGCGAAATGCCAGCTAAAATTCGCCTGGCGAAAATTCGCTAAAAAAAAAAATGAGTCGCACGTCGTTTTTGACGCGACGCGCTTCAAAAACGTGCATCGACTCGTTTCGCGAATTTTTCGGCGAAGCAAAACTGGGTAGATTCGCCCATCACTAGTAAGGAATCAATAGCTTATCTAAAAGCATTGTAATTGTGAAGTGATGGCTCCTTCTGAGATCCCAATGACCTGAGATGACCTGCTGCTTAAACACCTATATTACAGCTAAAAATACTGTACACATGTTGGTTTAATAAAATTTTAGATGGTAGAGTATATTTATTTGCAATCTGCACTGTGTAATTTAGAAATAAAAACCATACCATTAAATGAGACTGTACATTTTAGACCTGATCCAAATCAGGCTTCATATGTTATACAGTATATATTATTGTCTTTATGATGAGAGTTATATAGAAAAATCCACACTTCAATGGGTTATAATGGAAGTACTCTTCCCAAAAATATTGCTGTATTCTACTTGTTTTCAAAGGTGGGAAAGTATAAAAAGGCAACATTAAACCCACAATACCTGTTGATTGTGGTTCTGTGTTGAATTCCTTTGCTTATATCATTTGGGCATAAACTGTAAATAAATATAAATCTATGTTTTGTTCTTTCCTTCTTTAATTACTAGAAAGAGGGAATGAGTCAGCATAACATTATAAATTAAGATAAATTGATCCAGTATGACCCCTGTAACAGAAAAATTATATTTCTAACTCGAATGAGTTTCTCGACTGCTATTCATTTGCTTGTGTAAAAGCACTAATAGCTGTCGGTGGAAACCTGTTTCCTTTAGGGTCACATGGGGCAATACATGATGCTGAGGTGCTAAGGTATCTGGCATGATTGTGTGCATTGATAGTAACAATCTGCAATGCAATTAGACCTTTGCAAGACTGGTCATATTTTTTCTGAGGAGGAAACAAAGTAAAAAATCATAATGCATATTTTCAACCACTCACCTTGTCTTTTGGGTCAGCCTTGCTTATGTTGTGCTTCCAATTAGAAGCCAATACAACTGCATGCTGTAGAACAGCATTTTAATCACTTTATTTCTGCAATGAGAAATTTAATTTAGCATCTCTTACAAAGAGGGAATTTTATCATAAGTAAAAAATATTTTTCTTATTTTTGTTTCTGAATCTTTTGAGTGAAAATTTTTGAAATTTCTTGTGTTGTTTCATTCTCATGTTTTTATCGTTTGTTGCTTCAATTGATTTTGAGTATGAAAATTCCTGGGGAAAATTCTTCACTCAGCAACTGTTAATGCTTGACAAAGATGGATTATATTACCATTTCAGAGAAACAACAAGATGTCTGTTGATCTGAATATACAGTATCTTACCACTTTTGAGTTTCTAATTTTTTTCACCCAAAAAACCTCAACAGCTAGACAGTGGAAATTGTTAAATAGTGAAATGGTGAAAATTTGTGAACATTTTGCCAACTGCATTGGGGTAAATGGAAACAGTTGGCAAAGAGTTTTTCTGGAGCAAATAACTCATTGAAGACTATTTTAATCTGTGGGAGAAAAGCAAACATTTTTAATCAAAAACAAAAGCTATTTTTTTTCCCTTTGAGAAATCAAACCATAAATATCTGAACTTTAAATAAGGAATACACTTAAGAGCAGATTTACTAATGGTCGAATTTCGAAGTGAAAAAACAGGCACAACATGCACAACAAGCAGAATTACACAGGCACAACATACTTTGATAAAAAAAAATCTGCTGGGGTTCAGCACTGTAATGGTTAAGCTGAGCTCAGGAGCTCAGTGGCTACGAGAAAAAAATAGGATTAGACTAGAGATTCTATGGGAACCAACAATGTTATCTCTTCATTGGCTATTAGGCTGGAGGTGTTTGTAATCTGAGCTGAGAAGAACTGAACATGCTCAAGAGCCAACAGCCAAAGTAAATTCCTGAGGGAAGGGAATAGTGGGTTAGAGGAGTAGAAGGATTTCTAAGTGATTAAGGGCATGCTGCAGTCTTACTGTTAAACTTTTAATAGAGTGGCAGCTATCTATAGATTTCAAAGAGGCTTTTCAGTGAGTAATTTTTGTTTGGGTGTTTACATCATTAAGTTTTGCTTTCAAACATGACAATCTACACATAGGGCTTATTGGCAGATTAAAACCTATTGGCATTACAGGAAAGGTAGTCTTTAATACCTCCAACTGCATTCAGTTTTCTATTAATTATTTTCGTATAATTTGCTAGTGAGAAGGTAAAAAATAGAAATGTGAATTTCATGTGGTATGCAGATGCTGCATGGCTAAGTTTGTAAATAGGCAAGGGTGACACTGAATGAAAATGCATAGATATAATTACATTTTCCAACATGCTTCTCCCAGCTTTTAGGAGCACTGTGTAACCAGCAGCGTGTCTCACTGGGATTTCTGCTGATCCACGCAGCTCTCCTTAACTACTTTTTGGGTAGCTATGGTTACTGAATATTGCTTCTCATTCTTCTCCTCCAATGTGGCTTAGCTTGTCAGCTCAAGCTAAATTGGGAAAGGAGGACGGATATCTTTTGAAAAAAGAATTTCTTATTGACTTCTCCAGAAATGCAATAATGTATATGCACACTTCACCAAATCATTTTTGAGGTAATTAAAAATATGAAGCATAACCGACATCCATAAAATGACATTAGATTGATATACAGTTAAAATTTTTTAATTTTTTAAAGATAAAGAATGTATGTATTTTTCAATGATTGCCTTTATTTTCATGTTGATTTTGGAAAGAAAAGAAACAGAAAACTTGACTGTAGCTTGTTAAGAATCTCTGGAATGTAGATGTCTTATCCACTTACATTTTTAAAAAAACTAAATTCATATTCAGATAATGAGACAGGCTCATACTGCAGCACATAATGAAAATAAAGAAACTGTAAACAGTACATATTGTATATGTGTGTGCATCTGAGAGTTATTTAGGGGGTTATTGATCAAAATCAGAATTTATCTCACTGTATTTGGAAAATCACTTCGATCAAATCCACACAGATTTTTCCCCTATATTTATCATTAAAATTCCTGAAAAATTCTTGTGTGGGAAAAATCCAAATCTGCGACTTTTTCGGATTTGATGCCAGAATACCGCAACATTTTATTATCTGATGGAGTATTTATCCATGTGATTTTGTGGAAACTTTGCTTTCCTTCAAAAATATTTTTGTGTTCTATGTTATGCTTGCCTGGCTAACTAATATCCTAACCATTCCATCCAATCTATTTAGGTATGCCCTTAATTGACCTGTGGTTTTCTGGATAAGGGATCTTTCGGTAGTTTGGATCTTTATACCTTAAGTCTATTAGAAAATCATGTAAACATAAAAAAAAAACAATAGTCTGGTTGTGCTTCCAGTAAGGATTCATTATATCTTAGTTTGGATCCAGTACAAGTTACTGACAAAAGAACATTAAAACATTTGGAATATTTGGATATAATGGAGTCTATGAGAGATGACCTTTCTGTAATTCAGAGCTTTCTGGATAATGGATTTCTGGAAAATGGATCCCAGGCCTTTACTATGAAATGGAATAAAGTCAGAACGGGTATGATGAAGAAGGGTTTTACGCTCTTTAAACTTATAGTGGTGGGGCATTGTCTCTGTAAGTACTTAAATTACCCAAAACAAATATATATCAATATCTATCTATCTATCTATCTATCTATCTATATATATATATATATATATATATATATATATATATATATATCCCTGTTGTGAAGAAAGCTATTTTTCTTAGTGCAGGGTAACAGTTTTAAAGGTAAATTTTATTTTGTTTTAAACACAAACTAAAGGTAACAGAATTACATTTATCATGTTGGCATGTAGGAAGTTGTAGGAAGTATACATGCAGGGAGTGGAGAATACACCATCAATATGCCAATCAGTATTCCAGTCCTTAGAGGTAGTATTAAACAGCAAAAAATAACCTTAAGCATCTGGTTATTGGAACACTTCTGGAAATAGATCTCACCAAAGCTCCCCCGAACTTATCAAATTTGTAATGTAAGTTTAAACCACAGCATTTACCATCTGCAGCCAGGCTCCAATTGTGGGGGAGACGTGCCCATTGAATGTACAGCGACCATTTTATATGCCATTTTATATGCCATAGAATAAAAGTATTTGACATGAGCTCATGGTAGCATGTCATCTAAGACCCCAAGGAGACAAGTAGTGGGTGCAAGCATTCTAGAGATGTATATGGTGTTGTAAAATCAATTATATTTTTCCAAAAAGAGTGAGAGTTGAGAAATTCTCTCATCATGGAAAAAAAATCCGCTCGCCATATTTGGGACACCTATTATCATTTTTTTTCATTTTACTAACCCTTCTAAGTTAAGACCTGGAGAGTTCAGTGCAGACCTCACTGTAGATTTTATTGTGTTGAAAAATTGTGAGATTCTGTGTCATGCTCTAGCAACTTTGCAGGTGACCCTTGTGGTTAGCTTTCCTACTGGTTGAAAAAGCCCTGGTCCAAGGATAGTATGAATAGCTTCTATTCATAGTTTCTGTTCATAGTTTATTTAAAGGGTAATAACTTGCTGCTCTTCCTCTTTGGATTCCATCTGGTGTTGGTGTGGGGAGGTGGATGTGCTGCAGAGCCTAAAGCAAAAGAAACAGTAAATCGAATCAACTCCTTATTGAATTCTAGGAAACATACCCCTGGGAATGAGGTGCCTAAAATTGATAGCCCTAGTTGTTGTGAGCTAGATAGGGTAGGTAGAATAAAAAGCAACAGCTTTACCAAGGCAAAATAGTTTTTTCTAGGGTGAACTCTTGCCTAAAGTGACACTCAGTGGAGACAGACTCAGGCTATATTTAAAAAGGCACTGAAGTGGTCTATACTACTTGCGAGGGATCATCTGAGAAAGAGACTTGTAAAGGTACTAGATTTCTGCCTGAGAGCAATCAGATTTAGGTAATATAGTCAAGAAAGGGTTACAATATTATTGTGATATGTAAATGCAAACAAAATGAGTACACAGTATAATGTAATTTAGCCAATAATTAGAGTCAGTACAGACTGCATACACTGTGGTGTAAGGAATTTACAATATAGCTGTTTCAATTGTTCCAAACAAATTTTATACATATGCCTTTTGGGAATATGAGTCATTTGTTAAACCTGGAAAACATTTCCACTGCTCTCCATTCCTGGTGCTGATAGAGATTGATTCATAGTGAATAGTCCTGTGGTACAGTTTTTTTCAGCATTTCAGCATCTATGTTGGCAATTTTTCTTTTAGTTTTCATAGTTATCACTGGCTTCTCCCCATATTATTAGCTCTAGTAATGGGACATTCTAAGCACTGTGCCTTTACTTATACTAATAACTTTTCGGATTATTTATTCATTTGATAGTTATTTGACTCATGTTCCTCTACTGCAATAACATAAAGCAAGATGATCTTTTATGCTGGACATGGTAACCTTGTTAGAAGATGCCACAATTGCATTGCCACCACCTTGTTGCAATTTAAATAATATTACTATGTAAATATGTTTTTTTCCTTATAACATTTTCAGACACCTTTTCTGATTCCATTTAAAAAATGGTACATAAATAGGATGGTATGCCACAACATGTATTATCTATACTTAGAGGCCAAATAATGTGCATAATTATATTTTCTAATTGTGAAAAATGTTGGTGGATCACTCTCCTAATGTTAAGGATGTATTCATTTTGTTTTAGACCATATAAATAAAAACAGTTCAAAATATCTTTTGTTTTGTCAATATACATTTTTCCCCCTTTTTCATGTGGTATAAATGCCTTTGTACCTTTTAAGGGGTTGTTCACCTTCCAAACATATTTTTCAGTTGAGTTGAGTTATTTTCACCATAAACAAATACTTCTGCTGCTTTCCATCTTTTATCCCTTACCTTTTTCCCAAACTGCTTCCCCATAACTGTAGATATGAATGGATCCAACATTACTGCACCTTTTGTGAACATTCAAGGGGTAATGATTGATTTACCAAGTAATAATAATAGTATAAGTAAACTGGCCAATTCTCTCACAATTTCTGCTGAAAATGTGTACCACCACTATGTCAGTAATCTATTTGTCATGTGAGTATAAAATCATTCCCATCCTAGCAGTGATGAGCGAATCTGTCGGAAAATTCATGAAACTCAATGAAGTCGTTGACCATTTTCTTTTTCTTGGCAACTCTGTTTGACTCTTTTTTTGCAGTGAATTTTTGCTTCAGTTTTGCAAAACAAATTGTAGATGTTGAGATGCAGAAATTCACTGCAAATTCATGAGTGGCAAAAAATGTGCTCATCACTACTCCCTAGCAATACTGTGTAAAATTTGTCGGGTTGGTCCTAAACCCCACCAGGCCCTCCTATGGCCACAGGCTCTGCTTCCTTGTTAGTTATGCCACTGACTATATGCTTTATAATATTAGAAAAAACAACAGATGGGTACCTCCAATAATTTAATCATGTCAGTGATAAATTCTGGCCCAGGACTGATTCAAACTAATGATGATTTTTCACCAGGTTTTGGTGAAGAGAAATGAGTCAGATTCAACCATTACTAATCCAGACAAGACAGATGTTAACCAGTCATTATTGCTAGGCAAGAACACAGTGTGATTTATAGCTGCACCTCAAAGATTATTAATGAGCTGATTTTTCAGAATATGAAAATTAAATATAAATTATGATGGACAGTGGATATGTGCACACACAAGAACTGAAGCTATAAGGTACATTGCAAAATGAGTGCTAACATGTGTTCTCATGTGAAAATAAAATATCATGCAAGTTGGTACTATGACACGCTTTTATGGAAATAATAGCTGTGCACAGCTCCCAAGTTGCCTACAACCTAGAAGTAAATTTTCCCAAGCAGAAAAGGGAATATTTCAGAGTTTCATAATCAAAATGTATCACAAATCCACGCATCTCTACTTTACACTGTCTGAAACTTTTAGCACAAGGTATTTCCAGTAGCAATTGGGGAAGGGATTTCTAGCATTTTAAAGAGGTAATTCATGGTTTTCTTTCAATAATCTTTATTGAATTTTGTATACTTGTTTGTAAACATGTGATAGATATTGTCATAATTAGTAAGTCATACTGTTGTCCATTTTGCATGTAAATTGCTACATATTCACACATGTAATTTCTTCCTGCAATATCATCATAATGAATAAAAAAACAAAAAAAAAAAGAAAAGTAAACTGCAACACACAAACTTAAGTGAAGAGAATTTCAATAATAAAAGGAAATAAAATTGATAACATTTGTTATTTTGCATTTTTGTTTGGTTCTTAGGTTCCACCTACCCTGAGTCTCTTCTCTCTAAACTTGCTATCACTTGACCTTTATTAAGAGTTAAAACTTTCGTGGGTTTATCCACTTTCCAGAGTCCATTATGTCCCTGTATTTCAACCATGGCGGCCATATTTTTTGGAACAAATTCTGTTTATTCTTAAGAATATACAGTAGGTTAATTTCTCCAGTACCATTCGTAATTTTTGGTCTTAATGTTTTAGGTATCCATAGCAAATTTGAAATTCAGCACTCTTTTAGCTCTGCTCCTTCCGATAACACCCACAATGGAGGTGACAGTGTAATATGCCATTTAGCCACATGGCTCAGATGAGCTGCTATGAAATATTTCTTGTAGTCTGGAACCCCTAATCCCCCTTTGGTATTGTCTCAGGACATATATTTCCTGGCTTTTCTGGGTTTAATCCTACTCCATATATATTGATAACAGAATTTGTTTAAAGTCTGAAAGAATGCTGGTTCAGGGGGCAGTGGTAAAGCAATTAAATAATAAAGGACTAATAATATTACCATCTTGACCGCTTGTATTCTTTCTGTCCATGAGACCAAGGGATCTTTCCGTTGGGAGAGGGTTTGCCTTATTTTTTGTAGCAGCCCAGTATAGATAGCCTTATTTAAAGCTTGGAGTTTCTTAAATTAAAACCTAAGTATTTAAACAATATATCCTCCCAGGTGAAGTCCAAATTTAATTTAATTAATTTAACTTGTGGATGGGATATGTTAATTTTTAGTGCCCTAGAGTTAATAACCAACCCTGACAAGTTGCCAAATTCTCCTTTGATCTTATATACATTGGGGAGAGTAGTTAATTGTCTTGTAAAGGACAGTTTTACATCATCCACATAAAGAGTGCATTTATATTCCTTTCCAGACACGTTTATTCCTGATATATTGGGGTTCTGTCGTAAAGTACAAGCTAAGGGCTTGATGGCCAAAAGAAACAAAAGTGGGGAAAGGGGGGACCCTTTTCTCATCCCATGCTTAATAACTATAGAACAGGAGTATCACAGCAAGCTGACCTTAGAGGTGGGTTTGTTATAAATAGATTGGATATATGGTAAAAATTCGTGGGGGAATCTATATTTTTCAAGTATGTGCAACAGGTATTTCCAACCTACCGAGTCAAATGCCTTATTAATATCGAATGATAAGAGCATTGAAGGGGTGTTTGAGTTTGTGGCATAATTAATTAAAGATACAATTTTGTATATGTTGTCTGCTGTCTGTCTCCCTCTGACAAAACCACATTGATTTAGATGCACAATATGGTGCAAAAAAGTATTCATATGCATTGCCAGGACAATAGTTTCATTTCGACATTCAGCAAGGAAATAGGACGGAAATTTTGGCAACAACTATTGCCCTGTCCCTGCTAAAGTTTCTGGTCTGAGCTGTTATCTATCCATAATGGACATAATGGAGAATAACTATGCAGAACAGGTGCTTTGAAAGTCTTTAACTCTTTAATTGCGTTATGAATTTCTTCTTCGGCTATAGGTTGAGACATTAGATCTATTTGGTCTCGTTCCAAAGTTGGGATATTGACTTGAGATAGCCAATGCTCAGCTTTGTGTGGGGAGAAATCATTTGTCTGATTTTATAGTTTTTGGTAAAAACTAGCAAATTCCTTAACTATTCTCTTGGGATTATCTGACAGCCCATGCCCTTTTATCCTTAAGGTGGTAAATGGATGAGATCTATAATAATTATTAAGGTAAAGTTTTATCTGCCTGATATGTTAAGAGTATGTTTAGTTTGGTTCTTAATTTTTGCACCATAAGTTGTAATTCCGTTGAGAGGGCCTCTATTAATTTTTTTTTTCTGTTTGGTGATCTCTTTAGTTTATATATTTATCTATCTTGTCTTGGCTAATCTAACTGCTTTATGGCTTTCCCAGAGAAAGCCTAAAGACAACTCAGTTTTGGCATTTATAGTGTAAGTGTGCGTTCAAGTTGTTTGAAAACTTCCAGATCTCCCAGGAGGGTTGCCTAAGAAGGCAACTTCGAGTGACTTCGGAAAAGCCAGCACCGCTTGTGAATAGGCACAGGCGATTATTCATTAAAGCCACTGGAAAGCAGGGGGAACCGGTTCAGGGAGATTTGTTGCCCCAAAGAAGAGGCAATTGGTCACCAGGCTCCCCCAAATCTCCCCATCTGTCGTTACCCTTAGCATCACTAGCAGACACAGAAGCCCAACACACCACCACTGCCAGGGTGTCTTCTTTCTTCATGGATAATCTGCTGGGCACCAAATCCAACAAGGAGGAGAAGAAGCTGCATGCTGCATGCTGTCAGTAGAATAGCCAGGGAGGAGAAATCAAGTGCCGCAGGATGGGTGGTCGCCCTGTCACCTTTTCTGAAGAGGAGGGGAAGTTTCTGTTAGTTATTTCTTAATAAAGGATTTGCTATTTTAAAGTTTAATTTGTCTTGATGTTTTTTTTCCGTTGTGTAGTAACAAATTTTTTAAATAAAATGTTTGATGTTACCTTTATTTACTCCATTAAAGTGCCCACCCATAATAGTTTGCGGATTAAAGAAAATATTTTATGGTGAAACTGTACCTGACCTTCATTTGTGGCATATACAGATACTAAGGTTGACCCTTCACTATAACATATTTACCATTAGAATCACTTACCACAATTATCTACCTGGAAATTTTGCCTTTTATGAAGACAGATTGCAACCCCTCCTTTTTAACCTGACCAGGGAAAAAACAGTGGGAAAGGAAGGATATTTAGGATAAGAACAGTTTGAAAAGTGTGTGTGCTGAAAGAACAAGATATTTATAGCAAATTGGTGATAGTATTTGAATGCTATGGTTCGTTTTCTTGGGGAGTTGAATCCCTTAACATTGTTTGTAAAACATCTTAATACCTTATTTACATTTTAGTAAACCTATTATGCAAACTTCTTTACCCAGCCCTTCATTCTGGAAGGCTTTGCCTTCACTTTTGCATGATCTTATAAGATGTACAATTTAAGCCAAGTACTACCAAGTAATAATTAGAACCTTTAGTTTCTGTAACATTCTCTTCACAGTAAACTTAATTAAAACAAAACAATAAACTTGGTAAACCTGGGCACTCATATATTTGTGCCTTGCTGAAGCCACCTCGGCACCCCAATATTACTGGGAAACTTAAGTGGCATCTTGGGTCTTGGGGAGCCATTCTTTCTGGCTGGGATGGTGTCTCTAACATTGCCAACTATACGTTATAACTAATAATATGGTTATATGCTGTTGTGGAGTGAGCAACGTGCTTGGGTCCAAAAGTCCAAGACAACAAATCCAAAAACCATAGTATGCACGTTATCTCACTTCAGGCATTTATTTGTGCAACTTAAAGGGAGACTGTCATGGGAAAACATGTTTTTTTTAAACGCATCCGTTAATAGTGCTGCTCCAGTAGACTTCTGTACTGAAATCCATTTCTCAAAAGAGCAAACAGATTTTTTTATATTCAGTTTTGAAATCTGACATGGGGCTAGCCATTTTGTCAATTTCCCAGCTGCCCCAGGTCATGTGACTTGTGCCAGCACTTCAGGAGGGAACTACTTTCTGGCAGGCTGTTGTTTTTCCTTCTCAATGTAACTGAATAGTACGCAGTGGGACATGGTTCTTACTATTGAGTGCTGTTCTTAGATCTGCCAGTCAGCTGTTATCTTGTGTTAGGGAGCTGTTATCTGGTTTCCTTCCCATTGTTCTTTTGTTAGGCTGCTGGGTGGGGGAAAGGGAGGGGTGATATCACTCCAACTTGCAGTACAGCAGTAAAGAGTGATTGAAGTTTATCAGAGCACAAGTCACATGACATGGGGCAGCTGGGAAATTGACAAAATGTCTAGCCCCATGTCTGATTTCAAAATGAAATATAAAAAAATCTGTTTGCTCTTTTGAGAAATGGATTTCAGTGCAGAATTCTTCTGTAACAGCACTATTAACTGATGCATTTTGAAAAAAAATGTTTTTCCCATGACAGGATCCCTTTAAGACAATCTTGTGTAATTGAATACATTGATTGCATACCACATGACATATCTGTTACTCCAAACCTCATGTGAGCCACACCCTCCTGACATGTTTCGCACCATTGGGTGCTTCATCAGATCATCTGATCAAATCTTTGGTAGCATAATAGTGCAGTCGGGCTATTATATCCCTGGGTAGTTTATTTGCTGTTTTGGGGCCCCGAGGCCGCTGAACTCTGTCCAGTTGTAATCTCTCAGCAGATAGGTCCGGTGCCAGGGTTTGTAATAATACAGGGATCTCTGTTGTCAGATCCGTTATAGTAACCAGTATCCCTCTAAGGCAAACGTTATTTTGCCTAGAGCGATTCTTCGCATTACTGCAGCTCTGTAATCTGTTTTTTTAAGTCATCAATTGTTTTATCATGATCATTTACCCTTTATACCAGGTCGTCCGCCTTTGTCTCCAGTGTGTCAGTGCGTTGGCCCAATTCTTTGATCTCTGCCATTACCTGTGTAGCAATGGATTTGCCTGCCTGTAGCCGCAAGTTCCGTCTGAAGCAGCGTCTTAAACTTGCCCAGTAACACTGCATCTGGTGAGCATCCTTTTGTCGGGCTGTGAGAGACCTGTGATATATCACTATGCTGTGAACCAAGGAGGGTGCCTCGTTGGAAATATCTCCCAAGTCCTCTGCCATCTTAGGTCCGGGTGTCCGGGATCCTTTTTGTGAAAAAAAGCTTTTTAGTGTGCTTCTTGTGTCTCTCCAGTTGTTTTCTGGACAAGTTTGTGATGTTATGGTGGAGCTATATTATGAGTCCACCCTGCTGGAATGTAGAGCTCGCCTAGGTGTGTCTCTCCTCCTCGAGCTGGGGCATGCACCCCCCCCCCAGTAATTCACTTGTAAATTAACTTTTATTATGTTATAGAATGGCTAATACTATGCTACATTTCAATTGGCCTTCATTTTTCCTTTTTATATAGTTAGTTATTTAATTACTTGCCTTCTTCTTATGACTCTTTCAAGCTTTCAAATAGGGTCACCATAAGGTTTCAGGCAGCAGGGCATAAGAAAGAAATAGAAAGTGAGGTAAAGGCAGAGGCAATATATAGTAACATATAGTATATGTCTGGAAATCCATTATGCAGAAAACTTCGAATTAAAGGAAGCCATCTTATATAGACTCAAAATTAATCAAATAATTCAGATTTTATTTTTGAATGGTTTTCATTTCCTTTGTAGCAATAAAACAGTACTTTGTAATTGATCCCAACTATGATATAATTAATAGACATGTAAATCCTACATTTTCCTACCATGTTTATATGCTGGGCATATCTTCCCCACCCAAGCCACATCATTTATGCTGCATATACTCCCTCCATTTGCCTTCGCCATCACATTTTCCTAAAACAATTAGCAGCTTTCACCCGGCGGCCATTTTCCCTCTGAGACATCATCAGTGAAAACAGGACATGTATGCTGTTCATGCAATGCAGATTTCAGGTTTACACCGACACAACATACTTTGACAAAAAAAACTGCTGGGGATGAGCACTGTAATGGTTAAGCTGAGCTCAGGAGAGAGGGTTTGGAGAAATAAATAGGATCAGACAGGTTGAGTTTCTATGAGAACCTGAAATGTGATGTCTTCATAGACTGCAGTTTGTGTTTAGTAGTCTGAGCTGAGAAGAACTGAGCATGCTCATGAGCTGACAACCAAAGGAAATTCCTGAAGGAGGGGGCAGAGTGGGTTAGAGGAGGAGAAGGATTTCTGAGTAATTAATAGGAAGCAGCAGACTTACTGTTAACCTGTTAACTGTTCACTAATTACATTTTTGTGGAGGGGTTTTACATGGCAGAAGTGACCAGTAATGGAACAAGTGGTTCCTGGGCCCAGGTGCAGGTCGTGAACGCGCCACCATAACCAACACATTTTGCGTAGCAGATTTGCGCTGGTGCTAGCGTCTGGAGGGCCCTGAGGGGGTACAGCCCCTGATAGTTCTGCCCGGGGAAGAGTCTAATGAAGAGAAGACAATGTAACTCCCAAGACATTTACAGAGTCATCTAAATTGGTATAATAATTCTCATCTCGCAATGTAATATTCTTCCTTAAACTGTTAAACTGAATTGTGAATTTTAATTGCAAATTTTTAAGAAGTGCTTGAAGGTGTCGTAATCTTTTGGAGCAAACATAAGTTTTTCAGTAAGAAGTTTTATTATATTCACTGCACATTAGCACAAACTATACATTTGTAAACTTTCTTCACAAAGCAAAATTTGTTCGCGCAAAGGCATAACTTTTCGCATTGCTAATAGTTTTTCATTAACAACTTTTATTACATTCCCCCAGTTATCTTCTGAGGTTGAGGGTAAAAAAAGAGTTTCAGAACTCAGATGTTTACTCAAAATGTGATCATACATATCTGTATTGGATTGTACAGAAAATTGTCAACCTTCTTTGATAGGGAGAAGGCTTGGACCAAAGTTGCTACATAACCGTAATGGCGTTATAGATCTAACACTTTATTGATATCATGTTTAATGCACCTGTTTAAATCTCCTGCCCCTGAATTTTTTCTCACACATAAAAAAATAACCACAAATTAGAGTAGAAGTAATTAACAATTTGCTAAATGCAGTACATTGAAGCATTACAAAACAACATATGCCATTCTGAATTATGCTGATTTATTTAAATCTAACATTTTAGTCATTGCTTCAATAATTTTTTTAAATTGTCAACAGTAATTTACTGAATTCATCTTGACCTTAAAGTGACACTGCTGCAGATTTATTCTCTGTAATTGTTTTCTATACATTCATTTTTAGATTATGGTGGTTTTTTTTCTTACTTAAACATATCTATTAACTATTATCCAACCTAAACTATACTAACTATAATAATCTCTGCTAACTGCCTTCACTCATGTGATGAGTTTTGACTGAGCTCACTCCTCATAATAATCTGATAAACTGATGTATAACCACCTAGTGATTTGTTTTTGTAATGCTGAACTGCAGAACATCAGGTTTTTGTGTGCTGAATAAGTTTCAGTGAGCTCTAGAAAATTATGCCTGGAAAGTGTCCCAGGGATGAGCATGAAAAATACTGCAAATTTATGTGTGATTAAGGGACAGATTTACTAAGGGTTGAATTGTCAAGGGCTATTAGCCCTCGAATTCTACTGGCGAATATTTGGCGAATAAATATTCACCAAAATCTAATGGAATATTCGCCAGTTTTGAGTGCATATTCGACTATTCGCCAGAATTGTACGATCGAATAGTCGCAGGAATAGTCGCAGGAAAAACGCTCGAATAAAATGGTACGAATCGAATGTTCGAAGTGTTCGATCGTAGATTGAAATTCGGCAAAAGACTTAGAAAAAAAAACCTATGGGAGCTTCCAATAGGCTTCTATTGCAATTCGGTAGGTTCAATCTGGCGAAGTAGGCAGTCGAATAAAAATTTAAAGGGCAGGTTCTTCAACTGGCGAATAGTCGAGCGCTCGAATATATATTTATTCGATCTATTCAATGCTCCCGAATATTCTATATTCGATGGTCGAAAATACTTAATTTGCATAGTAGAATAGTCGCATGATCGAATTGAGACTATTTGCGACTATTCGCGAATATTCTAATCCTTCACACGAATTTAGTAAATCTGCCCCTAAGTGTCCAATTTTCTTGGCTGTGATAATGTAGCCATGCTTATCAGTTACATAAAAAATGTGCTTGGCTCTACACTGTAGATCCCTTGTAGTACTTCTCTTGTTGCTCAAAGCACAGCTGACCATATAACACATGTACAAGTGTAAGGGTGTAATGCAATATAGCTAAAGAATGGAATACAGCACAAGCATCCCCAATGTATTCAAATTTCAACGTTAAAGGGCAAATTTTCAGGTATGGGAGCTGTTATCCAGAATGTTTGTGACCCAGATAAGTGTTCTTTCTGTAAAAGGGATCACTGGACTTTAAAGCAATTGTTCAGTGTAAAAATAAATACTGGTTAAATAAAACATGTTTTCAATGTAGTTTGTTAGCCAAAAAAGTAATGTAAAAAAGCTGGAATGATATAGGTGTGAGCAAAAATAAGTAAAAAAGAAAGTAAATAAAGATGTGTAACATGTGCAATAAGTGTAAGTAACCGCAGAAGTCTTACTTGGTGGCAGGCACAGCAGATATCACAGTTAAAAACAAAGGACCACCATTAGTTAAACAAGGTAAGTATGGGGAGCCACAGACAACATGAAGCTCAGCCACAGCTTCCGGCTACAGTTCAGATACAAAAAGGTCTAAGGAGGTTGTGGGTGCACTCCTAAGAATAAGTTAAAATGTATTGAAGTACAGTAGAAGTGCTACTGACTTGTCCAATTAATCAATGCACATTCCCTGGTTCCCTGTCTAAGTAATTCAGTATATAACTTTTGCACTTATTTACACTTATGACACCTATTACACATCTTTAATTACTGTGTCTTTTTTACTTATTTTTGCTCACACCTACTGTATACTCGCACACATACATACACTTTCTAAGTGTGCACCTATACATACAACCTTATTCCACTATTTCACATGGTATGGTGGCTTATCAATTTTATGATCATAACTTTTTAACTAAAAACCCCTGTTTTTGTACTTACATATATACTGAATTACTTAGGCAGGGGACCAGGGAATGCGCATTGATTAACTGGCCAAGTCAGTAGAACTTTCATTGTACTTAAACAGGTTTCAACTTAGCCTTATGAGTGCAGCCAAAACCCTCTTTTAATAACCAATCAGTGACTTGAGGGAGGGTCACATGAGTCATAACTGTTGCTTTTGAATCTGAGCTGAATGCTGAGGATCAATTGCAAACTCACTGAACAGTTATGTACCATGTGCCCCCCCCCCCCTTCAAATTGTCGACTAACTCAAAGTTAGAGAACTGAAAAGCAGGAAGTTGTTTTCTGTTCTCTTCTGTTACACATGCAGTCACTCCAGCCTTTATACATTACATTTTGGCTAACTAACTATATTAGAAACATTTTTTATTTTGCACAGCCTATCTATTTACCAAGTTTTTATTTTTACACTGAACTGTAAATTTAAGTCTACTAACAAACCCATTAAACCACCCAACAGGATTATTAAAGTTTTAATTGTGTTTTTGGTGAGAAAATCATGGGAAATTTTAATGTAATATCAATCCAAAAAATGTAATAGCTCAAATACAAAACTTTGCCACTTGAAACCTGTCCAGGTTTTTTAAAACAATCAAGATTTCACCACCTCATTGAAGTGAATGGGACAAGGTATTCTGGCTTATGTTTGGCTTTCCAGTTTGATTGAACAGAATTAACCGTAACCCATTTACGTTTTATCTAGTGATCAAGGAAATAATTGTGTAGCTATGCACCCCCACACAGTGACTTAAAATTTGCATTTGTTCTTGCTGTTTACTATTGTAGTACTAAATGAGCCCAATTGTTTTTATGGGTAAAGGCACACATGGACATTTGAAATTTTTTTAAGGCACAGGTTTGAGCTCATGTTAACACAACAGTTCATTGATTCCATTATATTCTGCCTGATTGTATTCTGTCAGTGCATTCAGAACTGAGCTTTGTTAGTTTGTTTAAATGCAACATGTTGCAACAAAATAGAGGGTTGAACGTGGAATTCACAAAAAAACCCCCACTTAATTGCATTTTTTAAAGGTGGATATAAACAGGATATAGGAGTTTTTTTTATGCACTCACAGCACATTTTTAAATGCACAATGCATAAACAATGCAATTTTTAAGCACAAAGTATGCCTAGGTACTTAGATGCCTTAGATCCAGCACATAAACTTTATGTAGTGTCTATATAAATTGATAATTAAAAATTAAATCACCATCTGCTATCAGAATATATAGAGGCTAAGCTATGGTTTGGTGTATTCCTTTGGTGTAGTACACCTACTTGTAGTCTCTTTGTGCTGTTTATACTTTATCTGATACCATTGTAATGTTAGATTATATGCATTAATATTAGTTTAGCTGTTATGTGCTGCCACCTAGTGACCCTTTTGGGATATTTGCCCATATGTTAATTATACACATCATTCAAGGTTAAGCCTTCCCCCTAAGTTCACAGGAAGTGGAAGAGAATCCATTTTGAGCACACACAGGCAGCTCACAAGCAGAGGGACAGACCTCCTTAGGATCCTTCACTTTTACACAGGCCCTGGTTACATAACCGTCTGTAAGTAAGATGATGTGTTTCCTGTATGTGTTTACATGTGTGTATATGCTGTACAGGTTGTGATACAATGTTATTATGTTATTTTACAGTTTTACAAAGAACTCTTATATAAGGATAAAGCATTCAAGTTATTCAACTCAAAGCGCAGTCTGAGTATTCTTTGCTGAGTCTTATGTGGAGTGTGTTAAGCTGGCTGGTAAACCTATATTACGCAAAGGCACAGTATAGTGTGAAAACAGTACACTCTTCCTCCCACACACAGACACACAAGCAGGTGTAGATTTCTATTACTCTAAATTCACCAAAACTGAAGCAGAACCTCAAACATACTCTTTCTTGCATACCATTATATTGCCATGATGTGGCTGTGGTAGATATAAAGTAACAAGAACAAGGCTGCTTGGCAGAGAAGTTCTGTATTATTACTAACATTTGTTTCAGAAAAAAAACAACCATCATATTACAGGGTTATTTTTTTAATTGACATTTGTGGGTGGCATTGGCATTGAGGTGATAGTTCTTGAGTCAATGAGCACAGTTTGTAAAGTATTGATATTATCTGTTTGGTTTGCCATGAGTGTAGTTCAATTCAGTTGATTTGTGTTGTATAACACTGCTCATTGTGTCTTCTGAGTTTTTTGCAGCAGATAGTGACTTCTATTGCGATTACTTCCATTGCGATTACTTGTGATTACTTCTATTGACATTATTGACCTGGACACGGGACTATGCTTCACCTAATTATGTACCTTATTAACATTCAGCTTTGAAAAAACAAAAGAATATTACTCCAGTTCATGTCAGGTTAGTTGGGCACGTTGTGTCTAATGAAAGTAGAGTTATTGTAGCCGTTAAAGTTATATACTTATGTTTTAGCTTCAGACTGAAGTAAATTGTATAGCGAAGGCTGATATTACTTGAAACTGAATCTATGTCAGATCAGGCCGCACAGCAGACTTATATATTGAGCAAAGGTTCTCTCATGTAGTTACCCTAGGAAATCAGTGCATGCTGATTGTAGAATGCTGGAACGAATGTTTCTCCTGATTGATGGACTGGAAAAATATAGCCCATGAGGCCCAATCTACTAAATGTTTGACCTCCTATAATCTAAATTGAGACAGGCGAGAAAACTATTCAAATCTATACAGATAGGAAGGAGTTTTAGAGAATTTATTTTTATTATAAATACCGCAAGTGTATTAAGAGCCAACATATTCTGCAGCACTGTGTAATAAATGGGTATATGCACTGAGCATACTGTACATATTACAACAGATAGACAATACAAGAGGTATAGAGCACCCTGCTCTACAGAGCTTGCAATCTTGGTTAAGCTATGCCTAGCTAAACAGTACTTGCTGGTTGAGAAAATGATATGAATAGTGTTGGCGAGTGTCTATTCACCTCAAAGCAGTTTCTTTATTCCCTATTTTAGAAAAGTTTGTACCGTGCCATATGGTAGAACTTTTCCTTTAATCATTCTAAACCACAAAACAATGATGTTGATAACTACAAAAAATGTTCCTGTACAATCCAATTTATATTCTTATTTCACAACTCAATTATTTTCCTTTCCAAAGCTACTGGCATACACATACGCCAAATAAAGATGAGAAAAGCTTTTCCAATAGAAAATGTAATTATCGTTTAAAAGAGAGACAGTGCTTAAGAAAGTAAGGGCCCAGTGGGTTTTGAACATAATATAATCATTACCCCATGACACTGTCCCATCAGTATTTTATGCCATCGTGCTGTTCCTGTTTCTTTAGCATTGCAGGGAAGAGTGTCCCATTCAAACAAACCTGACTTCATACTGTGAATTTACACAGCTACATAGTGACAACTCCACAGATGGAGATTACATATGTGGGATCAGGGCTTGTGCACAAATGGATTTGTAAAATAGCATTTTCAACCCCCCAGCAGCTGTCCATCACTGTGACTTCTAATTTAATTTACTGAACTACCCAGGAAGCACTTTGGCAGTGATAGTGATGCTTCCCTAGGGAATCTCAATCAATTTTAGTCTGTCAGATTCAGCTGCCCATCAGGTACTTGAGGAAAACAAATTTGTTTCAGATTGCCCCTTCATGACATTTACTTATTTTGTACTCTATATATGGTATGCCACCAGAGCAGAAACATTTTATTTTTCATTTTGGTTCCATGGTTGGTTTGCCCTTTTTCCTATAGATAGAATTGTTTAATCTGTCCAATAAGAGCCATGGGAGGATCACTAGTTGTACAACTTTAATTGAATGCAAGACAGTACTGGGGACAATAGGTGTGATTCACCTTTAAGTTAACTGTTAGTATGTTATAGAATGGCAGATTCTAAGTAACTTTTCAACTGGTCTTCATTGTTTATTTTTTTTTAATTACATGTCTTTCTCTTCTGCCTCTTTCAAGCTTTCAAATGGGGTCAGTGACTCCATCTAAAAACGTTCTGTAAAGCACAAATTTATTGTTATAGCTACTTTGTATTACTCATTTTTATTCATTTCAATGCATTCTTGCTATGGTAATGGGGACCCCAGCAACACGATTGTTGAAACTGCAAACTGGAGAGCTGCTAAATAAAAAGTAAATAACTCGAAACCATGAATAATTAAAAAAAATAACAACCAAATGCAAACTGTGTTCTCTAAATCATACTAATCATTAACTCAAAGGAGAAAAGCCTCTTTAAAGGAAAAAATAATTCTAACCAACTTTCGAATATCCATTAATTGAAAAAGTTCAGTGGTTTTAATATTTTCTGTTACTTAACTTTGAAAAGAGTGTGTGTGGTGTGTGTGTGTGTGTGTGTGACTGTTCATATTTGCTTCACTTTCAGTTGACTCCTAAGACTAGGTGGCAGAATGTAGCTGATTAACAGACTGAGGGGGCAATTGAACTCTGCTATATTGCTTCAAGAGTCATTGGCAGGTATAGATTTGGTGTAAAATGCTGCAGTTCGCCATCAGCAAATTGCTGCAACATTTCATCACAAAAGAACACAAACAACACCCATAAACCCCCAGTGTATCTTGTGGGAAAACGTTCCCAACGAAGTTGCAGTGGAAAAAATTCACCAGGAAAAAACACCCATTTGCTTCAATGCTGTTTTTCAACAAATGGGCAGATTCACTCTTCACCTTCGATATGGCGAAGGCAACACAATAGTGATTTTCTTGTTATTTAAACACTGTGTAATTTATATTTAGTTTGGGCAAGCATCCCAGGGCCCCAATTAAAATTTTCTATAAACACATCATCAGCTTGTCATACCATTCTGTGCATATTTACAGTTGCCATACTGTAGTAAAGTCTGTTAGTAGAAAACTCTCATTTCAATGTAGATCATGTAGTTGTATGCATCCCATAGTGTGTCTATGTGTAGTAGCATATCTTGATGGAAAGGGTTAACTGTGCTGGAGCCTGTGTTGCTGCTATTCTATTTCAATGAATTTATTGGAGTAGTTGGGTTCCTTGTGTTATGAAATAGAAAGTGTGTGGTCAACAGTTACATCTAATAGATACAGCTTCTAATCTGGAGACTGAGATCAAGTTCAAGGTGATGTGTTTCAGTTATTGTAAGGAGTTGGCTTTAATATAGACATGTTTTAAGTAGTTAAAAAAAAGAAGGCATCAACTATTGGCATATCAGTATAGACACAGTAATGAGTACAGACGTGAAATATGGCAAATGCTGGATCATTAAAAGTTTCAAAGGATGAGATCTGGATGCTAAATCTAGCAAACTATTGTATGAGTGGTAAAGCAGAGAACATCCGTTACCCAACATAATAGATGAATGATGAGTGCAGTAACAAGGAAGAGATGTGAACCTTTTCTTAGCAGTTAGATATGATTGGCATGAGATGCCAGACACATATACTGTAGGTATCAACAGTATGGAGCTTATGTGTAGAACAACCACTAATTGAATCTGAAGGTTCTACTGAATAACAAAACCTAGTGAGACAGATTGTGTTAAAGAGAGGGTTGAGCTGCAAGAATTGTTCTGAGGTTAGCAATCATTGGCACTAAAAGATATTTTTGTGCTAAAGAAGTTCAGGAAGCTGCCAGGGTGGAGTTTTCCTGACATACTTAAAGGACTCTAATGAGCGTACATTGTTACTCTGTGTCAAGTAACAGTTCTACTGATATTAAAAAAGGATAAAGCATTTCCCTTTAGCAGGGGAAGCAAACATGATAGTTTTCCATTTGTTATATACGCACATGACAGTTTTCCATTTGTTAAATACGAATATAGGCAAGGGCCTGCTTCTGATTAGCTGTGCTGCGAACTAGGGGCATGCTTTCTCCTGGGAGAAGGGCAAATAAGAAGCAGCATCTGATAACCCTACTGATGTTTTTTCTCTGATGGGTGTGCTTGAAAGCTAAACGTTTAGAATTACCCATCCAACACTCACAAGGGTAAATGGTAATTATTTCACAGGTCAAATTTTTGGAGTATATGAAGTTTTGGAACTACAACATTACTAACCCTACTACACTATGTAAAAAAACATTTTTTTCCCTTTTTCTACCATACTCTATTCCCAAACAAATCTGTTCGAGTTCTGGGACGTAAGGTGGCCATTTGAAAGTATGGTTGTTTCCCTGCAGAGCAGTAAGGGACTGTCTAAAGTTTCCCTGGGCCTGGAGGAGTTAGCAGGAACTGTCAGTCATTACCAGTTTTTGTTATTTTGTAAGAACGCTTATGGAATTCCTTATCTGGAAACCCACTATCCAGAAAGCACTGAATCAGAAAAGACACCTCCCATAGAGTTAATTTCTAAGCAAATAATTCACATTTTTAAATATGATTTTCCCTAGTCTCTGTAGTAATAAAACAGAACCTTGTAATCCTAACTAAACTGCATGAATCCATACTGGTGGTAAATAAATCCAATTGGGTTTTATTTAATGTTTAAATCTTTTTTTTTTTGCAGGCGTAAGGTAATGTTTAAATCTTTTTTTAGCATGCTTTAGCAGGCTTAGGCATGGTGATCCAAATTATGAAAAATCCATTATCTGGAAAGTCATAGGTCCTAACTATTCTGTTTAATAGATTCTATACTCTCTTAAATTCTGGAAGTCAAATTGAAAGCCCGATTGGGTTGACATGTATGTATATATATATATTATATATATATATATATATATTTTTTT
>CM044438.1:78712521-78858199 GCA_024363595.1 Xenopus borealis | reverse complement strand
TTTTTTGTATATAAACACTTGACGTTTTTCATTGCTATCACTAACACCATCCAATAAAATGCAGAGATGCAATTCATTACAGGTAATATGTGCTTTAACCTACTGTACTATTGTTTACCATGAAGCAGAAGTAATCTCAAGCCCAAATCCAAGGGTACACAGGAGAACGGTATAATAAAACAGAGATTAGTATTAATAGGTGTTTGTTAAGGAGCAAATAAATGCTGGTACTTTTAGGAATGTAATGATCTGAATAATTTCCAGGGCTACGTTTTAGGATGAAAACTAAACATATCACAAAACATTGCCATGGCCAGTACTGTAAAGATCTAATTTCAACTCAGTGATACTTTTCAAAGTCATTTGTCTGTTCAATGTTGTTTAAAGCTTGGAGCAAGATGGCTTATGGGGGGCAAACTTCATTGCGGATCTTTCCAAGGGGGTTAAAATGTGCCTTGAAGCTTTAAACTTTGTTAAGAGAGCAGAACTGAAACAATGTTTAACAGCAATTCTCAAATTTCATGGTGATATGTAATGACTGGACAAGAAAACAAAGCAAAGTAGGGCAAGGCAACAGCACAATATAATCTTAAAGTGCCTTGCAGGTAGTGTTTAGGGCAGTAGGGGTGTGTGGGAGTTGTCAGGGAAGCACTCATCAGCTACACAGCTGTTAATCATCCTGACAACTCTGACTGGACTTTACACTCCATGGGGCACTATTTTGGCTTCATCACTCCAACAGTCCTGACACATGTCCACTTCATACTTCCATCTCACCGCTGCTGTCTTTTCCAATAGAGTGTTATCATAAAACACCTGCCCCATCACAGGCTGCGGGAAAGTGTTTATGTGTTTTGCTCCAATATGATGTATGGATTTCTCCTCAGTGCTGCTACACTGCATTATAATCACTGGGCATATCACTTAGCAGTAAGATATGGCTTTATTTCAGAGCTTCCCAGTAGCACCATAAACACTATACACAGTGCTGAGCTGTGAGATGCAGGCTCATCTTTCCCTTCCCATGCATTATGAATGCTGCCTGTTTTGCTGTAGTTTGACATATGGGCTTATCCTCAATGAGATGCTTGCCTCTGCTATAAACATTACACCTACTGCTAAGCCCTGATACACAGATTTATACTCTCTGCTTTCATAGCACTAACAACATTTAGAGACACATCAACCTTGCACAGAGCAGTGGAAATAAAACTGGACTTGTACGGATAAAGTGGTTGATGTTTTTATTTCAACATAGAACCCATATGATCTCCCCTGCAAGCTGGGTTAACATGACCTACTTGAAACACTCTGCACATTGAATGTAACATTTGTAAAGTGCAGCAGGGTAACTATGAACCTGAGTTCCCTTATTCAACAACAACTGAATAAACTGTTTTGCAGAGAAGAGGTTTAGGGCTCTTACACACAAGCGTTTTTACCTGCGCTCCCCTGCGTTCCGTTTTTCTGTGTTCAGCCGCAGGGGAGCCCAGGTATAGACGCACTCAATTATTTTCAATGGGGCTATACGCACACGAACGCATGTAGGCACCGAACGCAGGTTCAGACGCAACATGCTACATTTTTCCTGCGTTTGGCGCCTACATGCGTTCATGTGAGTACAGCTCCATTGAAAAGCATTGTGTGTCTATACCTGCGCTCCCCTGTGGCTGAACGCAGCAAAACGGAACGCAGGGGAGCGCAGGTAAAAATGCCCGTATGTAAGAGCCCTTAAGGTGTTTCATGGGTTTTGTTTTATCATTGTTTTGAGGTATACTGTTTCCAGTATAGGTTACCGTGTTAAGTAATTGCACTAATTATGCAAAATAGAGCTCTTACCATACTGAACTGTATTATGGGTAGCATATACTTAATGAAGTAATGGGCTCAATTGCAGATAATTTTATAAGCACAGACCGTGGCTAGCAGCCCATGAAGCAGAAATTGCATCTCTTAACAACCATTTAAAAATAAAAACTAATTTTTTAGTGCCATGTTACACAGACCCCCTAGGGAGAAAAATGCTGATGGATAAATAAGATGGTAATAAATTTATTTCACACACCGTTGTATCATTTTCTTTTCAATTAGGTTAGTAAGACCTATTAATGTAATCTTTCTCAGCCCACATCCTGTGAGTCATTCAGGCTGAAACAGGATCAGCAAAGCAATTGGCTATTCTGCACTGTATAAATAATTATTTAACGCTTTCAGAACAAAAGAGGGAACAATTGTGTTATGTCATTGTAATGCTTGACACATTTTACTATGGGATGGAACAATTTTGCTAAGACAATTGGTACAATATTAGCAGCCTCTTGTACTTCATATGCAGAGTAGCAAATCATGCATAGAGCAGACAGATAGTTTCAGCTTTGGTTCAAATCCTACATTTTACTTAGTACCTGCTTTAAAGTGGACCCATCACCCCAAAAAAAAATATTCAAAATCATATTTTATCACATTAGTCAAGCAAAATAAACATTAACTATAATAATAACATATAAATTATTTTATTCTTGTTCCATTCAGTCTGGGAATTCATAATTATAACAAGCTGACAGGAGCCATTTTGTGGACACTGTTATTAAAGGGATACTGTCATGGGGGAAAAAAAATTTTTTTCAAAATGCATCAGTTAATAGTGCTACTTTTGCAGATTTCTGCATTGAAATCCATTTCTCAAAAGAGCAAACAGATTTTTTTATATTTCATTTTGAAATCTGACATGGGGCTAGACATATTGTCGATTTCCCAGCTGCCCCAAGTCATGTGACGTGTGCTCTGATAAACTTCAATCATTCTTTACTGCTGTACTGCAAGTTGGAGTGATATCACCCCCTCCCTTTTTCCCCCTCAACAGCCTAACAACAGAGCAATGGGAAGGTAGCCAGATAACAGCTCCCTAACACAAGATAACAGCTGCCTGGTAGATCTAAGAACAGCACTCAATAGTAAAAACCCATGTCCCACTGCGTTCCATTCAGTTACATTGAGAAGGACAAACAACAGCCTGCCAGAAAGCAGTTCCCTCTTAAAGTGCTGGCACAAGTCACATGACCAGGGGCAGCTGGGAAATTGACAAAATGTGTAGCCCCATGTCAGATTTCAAAACTGAATATAAAAAATCTGTTTGCTCTTTTGAGAAATGGATTTCAGTGCAGAAGTCTACTGGAGCAGCACTATTAACTGTTGCATTTTGAAAAAAAACATGTTTTCCCATGACAGGATCCCTTTAAGGCAAGCCTTGCATCATCTCAGAATCTTGTTTGTGCACCAGAATGGGGGACCCGATGTCTATCCCCATGCCCTGGCTACACAATTAAATGATTAAGAGAACTGGGGGAAATGTGTGGGGAGCAGTGGCATCTAGGAAGTGCTGAATGGAAAGTGAAAGTAATTATCTGCCCCGCCTCTATGCCTAAGGCATAGAGGAGTGGCAGACAATGTTTGATTGACAGCTGAGATTTTTAAATGAGCTTAAAACAGCTATGAATGCTTTAATAAAAATTTGAAATTGGTTTTCATGTTTAATTTGAAAAGGGCTTTTATTATACAGATTTTTGTGTCTGGGTGACGGGTCCACTTTAATATATTGAAAGTGGCAACAAGTTTTTGCATGTCTTCTGCTCTTCCTCCATAGCAGGAATTATAAATCCAAAAAAAAAAAAGAATATCAGTAACTGGCTTTCTACTAATCTCTTACTGTTATAACTTCTTATTAAATATTTCTCTGGCACGCAGAGCTTTGTGATAGGTCATAAAGGAACATTCCAGCTTTAGCAGACAGAAGTTATTCTGGATAGTACTTGTGGCTCAGAAAGATGCTAAGCCATTCTGAGTAAAAATGCCATGTCTGCATGTCTTTAATCACAAATATTGTATATTTTCACTTTCTATGCACATCCTGTTTAAACACATAAACACACATAAACATATACACTCACTAAACAATAAAACTTTTTACAGACACATATATATACTCAAACAATAAAATGATCATTAGAACTAATTTACTGTTGATTGGTGCATCACTTGGCACTCAAATGGGCACAGAAGAGGTGTTTGGACATGATGCTGAGAGAATGTGTTCTTCATTAACTACAAATAGATAATTTCAGTGATCAAAACTAATAATTCCAAGATGCTGTGGTGTGACCTTCTGCATCTCTTAATTTCAGCTTTCAGCCTATAGAGTATTAACAATATACTACTTAATTAGGGATGCTGTCACACACTACCACAACCTATATGTCAAAGATGCTATATTCACTGGAACATGTTGACATATTAATGAAGGCCAATTGTCAGAATAGTGGACACTCAAAATGAGGACTATCTTGGGGGGGGGGGAATTTTAAGATTGTTATAAATCCTTACAGGGATATGGGTTTCCATGTGGTGGCATCTTGATCAAGTGTAAAAGTTCTTTGAAATCCCTTGTGCAATAAGTTAAATAACAATAATTGTTCAACAGACGAAGGACATACAATCAGGGTAAAAAATACTATCCTTTCTTTTAAAAATAAATACTACTCAAGAATAAATATAATATTCAACTCAATTCAACTAATCCTATTCCTTCCATGATGTCCTCCAATATCCATTCTATATCTTGATCAGGCCACTCAATGGTGGTCACTCAGCTTTCAATAATCTTTCTGTGTCTCCAAACAATACAAGTGCAGGCTAAATAAATAAATATCTAATAGATAGCTAATGTAACAGGCATGGCTACTCATTAACTAATTTTGAAATTGTCACATGACATATCTTTTTTTTATTCAGTTAATATCCAGAAAAAAGAAGGCAGAAAAGCCACCCTTATAAAATAACTGAAATAGCTGAAATGTCATATAAAAATGTAAACTTTGCAGCAAACTATACTACTGTTATCAACCACAAGGAAATTCTACATTCTCACCTTTCATAAAATGTTGAGCGGTCCCTAAGGTTGTCCTGTTATATTTTATCACAAAGGCGACAAGGCTGATATTATTTTCAGAAAATAAATTAACCCATATTTTAAAGCTCATTTCACTAAATCAAAGCAAGAAAAACACACAAAAATCAGAATTCATAGAATTTATAAGAAACTTTACACCAAAGAAGCAACAAACCCTACACTCTAAGCCTATCATGCTGAATGACATTTTATTTGCTATAAAACTTTTAAAACCTGCCATAGTATGGGAACCAGATGACCTGACCAGCCTGCATTAAAATAAATACAAAGACATTCTTGTACAACAATTATATCCACTTTTTTTTTTTAAACCTCTCTCAGGGCCAGCTGTTATCTCTAGAACTCCAGATCTACTTATATAGCTTTGTTGCCTAACCAGGAAAAATTATATACAGTGTTGAAACTTTAGACCCATATCACGGCTCGACATAGATATTACAATCTTGGCCAAAATACTAGTAGTACCTTTACATTTTTTAATAAATTGCTTATCTACAATAATCAATCTGGCTAACTCACTACTAGAAATGTCAATACAGCCAAACATCTCTTTGATGCTTATGTCTTTAGACCATGGGAAAGCCTTTGATTTCTTAATTTAAAAATCTTTGCCTTCCTTATGGTCATTTTGCCACAGTAAACTTTAAGTACGAGGTCATAAGCATAAATATATGAAAGCTAAAGGCCTTCTGTACAAATATAAAGTTCATGCTCTCTCTATTGGTTGGCATCCATGCAGTGAAAATGTTGATATTGCCATTAGACACCAACTAGAGCTTCCTCCAAGCAACAAAAAAATTGTGCTCCAAATTTACATAGGGCAATGAACCTTGATTAGTGCTCAAGATCATAACTAAAGACTGAGCTAAAGGAGGCCTGAAGATACCAGATTTTATCAAATCAGACAGCATATAATATATTAACCAACTGTGTAACAAACAAGTTACAAAAGAAAATATACCTGGTCTATCGATACAAAATTCTCTATGAGTGTCAAAAAATCACTCCATTGATAACCCAATGATTTTATATTCCTTAGAATTCTGGGGCAGAAGCAATAAAAGCTGTTTCATTTCTGCTCACAAACCTGCTGCTACTCTATTATAGAATCCCGAATTTCTATCAGAACCAATCACCTTTACCATTTCAGTAATGAATACACATAATTTAACAACAATATATAATCTTACCCTTATTATTAACTATTTTTCCAAATTTCTTAGATAATTTGAAAGACACATATATATTTCCCCCTCCATAATTATTTTTCTGCTGGTGATAAACACAGCACCATAGCATACCATGATTCCAGGATACTGTCATGGAAAAATGTACTAGTTAATAATGCGGCTCCAGCAGGCTTCTGCACTGAAATCCATTTTTCAAAAGAAAAAAATGATTTTTTATAGTTCATTTTGAAATCTGATATGTGCTAGACATATTGTCAGTTTCCCGGGTGCCCCAGTCATGTGCTCTGATAAACTTCATTCACACTTCTATTACTACTACTGCTGCACTGCGAGTGAAATCACCCCCCAGCAGCCTATCAGCAGAGAAATGGGAAGATAACCAGATAACAGCTCCCTGGTAAATATCAGCAATCATCAATCAATAACAGCACTCAATAGTAGAAATCCATGTCCCACTGAGACTCCTGCAGTTACATTGAGTAGGAGAAACAATAGCTTGTCAGAAACAGTTCCATTGTGCAGCATTGGCTCTTTCTGAAAGCACATGACCAGACAAAATGACCTGAGATGGCTGCCTACACACCAATATTACAACTAAAAACATTACACTTGTGTATTATGAATAAAATTTTACATGGTAGAGTAAATTATTTGCATTGAAAACTGTATAATTTAGAAATAAAACTGCACCATAAAGATCATGACAGAATGCCTTAATATCTACCCTTTAAAATAGGTGGACCAATGGGACACCCACAAATTGTAACTTTGCTTGAAAAGAAATGTAACAGCATATTGGTCAGAAGCTTCCAGTACCAATTCAACATATCTTGTACAAGTAAACTTGGCACAAGCAAAATAGGTACATCCTATAAATCTATTTTTTAAGGGCTGCCCTAAACATGACTGCATAGCAACATGATTCAGCACCATGGTTGCAAGTGGATAATCCCATCTCATTTTACGGAGGTGTGGATATCTGTATCAGCAACATACCTTCTCAAGTGACTGACTTTTTCTTAAATGATGTACCTGCATAAAATAATACAGGACCCAAATATTCATCATTTTGGGGACACTCATGCTACAGAAGATGCTTAGAAAAGAATAGAGAGAATAATAGGTTCTGTTCCCAGGGGTCCCTGCAGTTATTTACTTTGTGATAATAGGTGCATGGTATCATAACAGTCTTAAAATATCTACTGTTGTATAGATAAAACACAAATATCTTGGCTTTATCGAGCTCAGTACTATGCTTAGTTTCCAACTTTTACACTTGAATATAAAATCTTTGCTTTTTAAGCAACATCTATTTACATTTGATTGACACAAATAATTTCTTTTTGATCATAGATATGGAAAATCATTATGACTCCTTTTAAAGCTGTGATTAATGAAAACATCCAAAATAGTGGCTCCATTGATTAGCCCTGTGTCATGTCACTTCACCAGCTTTTAATGGTAGCTATAGTCTTCATGAAACACAGCAAGAGCTTGTTAAGATTTCTATTCCTGTCCTTCACCTTTAACTTTGAAGATACCAATACAGTCAGGGATTTGGCACTTGTAAATCTGTCAATGGGACCTCCCTGTCTGACAAGAATACTGCAATGAAAATCAATTTTATTAGCACCTAGTGAATTCTACTTTGTTTTATGTCCATTGTTATTACTTCTTCTAATCACATCCTTTGAAAATCGTTCTATAACCATTGATCAATGTTCTCATTTAAGTGGGTAAAGCAGCAGAGCTTGGAATCAGTTTCACTTATCTATGATAAAACCTATGAAAAACCTCCACTATAAAATGCATGTTAAACTAATAAAAGATGGTTTATTTAATTAATATCAATTGTGACATGCCATTTATTAGACACAACTGACTATCTATAGTCTGAATTGAAGAGCAGCACATTGTATAATCAGTAAGCATTAAGATAAAGAAGGTGATTCCAGATTATACTATTCCATCAGTATTGGTGAGTTAGTCTGAAGCATACAGGAAACTGGAGAGTCTTCAAATGTTAATAATGTCGTTTTTATTGACGCACTACATGTTTCAGACTCCTATGGTCCTTCCTATAATAATTTTTTGTTATTGTCATAGTTTTGGGAAGTGCAGAATTTTGCCACAAATCCATGCCTGGTGAAAAATTTCTCTCATCACGAATTATCAGGCTAATTTGGCAGGTTATACCCACACTAACATGAGATTGCACCCCTTGATATATAGGTCACACTCGCTGCTACCTCTTTATGAGGATATTTGCATACAATACAGCATCTATGGGAGGTAATGAAGAATGTTTTGATCAATAAAGACAATGGCAGCATATGCCGTCCATATACGATTATGGATTCTCATATACATACACGTAAACATTCTAAAATACAAAGGCAAAATAGAAAATGAAGGTACAACAACTATTTGTTTTTTCCAATTAAATCTAATACCTGCAATAGCAGGTATTGTTCCACACCACCAGCAGTCTAGTCATTAATAAATGCCATGAATGAATGAATGAATGAATGAATAATATCTTCCCTCTTGTACTCCTATGAAGTACTTAACCAATCCTGCATTCAGGGTTCTGGGAACATTTCTCCAAGTGATTCAATATTACACAATGTTTAATTCATTATTATTGTTAAATGAGCCAGGGGTGTTTGAAATCTGAAAGCTGAAGCCATGTTATTTGGTTTACATGGCTCCTTTTATGTGTTATGACACACAAAAGACTGAATTAGCTAAACACACTGAAGGGGAAGTGGGAAAATGAACCCTTGTCAATAGTAATAACACCCTCTAATCATTGAATGTTCCTTTTGTCAGAGCAGTAAAACACAACATAATTCTTTTTCTAACAATGCATTCTTAAAAATAACAATTGCAATAATAGGAGAAAGTTTATTCATTTAGAGGCTGACCCCACATGAAGAGCCCTGAAATAAACCAAGTGACACCATAAAACTCTGGTTATTATTAATAGTTACATCCTCAAACTGCATTTAAACTGGTTAGTTAGTTTTGCCATGACTCCCAGCACTGTCCAACTCTCACCTACCACGAATTTATTCACTAAATGAATAAAAAGTTTGGTAGTATAATTGGATACTTTGGCCATATCTTTGCTAGTTCAGAGTTTAGTAAAAAAAAAATTAACACAGTATTGCATTGTAAATTGAAAACATTTTAGAACTTTGATTAAAAATAGTTGAAATAAAATTGAAACATTTAAAACTGAAACACTGAGGCATTGACAGTTTGCCCTATTCCAATAAAGCAGTGTAAAAGGACATCCCATGGCTGATGGACACCCATTACAGTCACACGAAAACACAGTTTATTGACAGTTTCTTGCAGGTAGGCAGGTTACAGACCAGGGCACCAGTCGCAGACTCAAGGACATTAGTTATACAACGCACAATACTTCTGCAGATTCACAATCTCTATCTGCTTTCCTCACACTCTCATGCAGTGTTCCTCTTCAAGCCTCCATGACCCTTCTATCCTTGCAGTTCTCAAGGTTCACTCATAGGTTCTCCTCAAACCAACATCTGAGCACTCCCCTACCTGGAGCACAGTTGCCTCAGGGGCTCTACCGCAATCTACTCACACTATCAAGGCCACATGAGTGGAAGCTAACAAAACCACAAACTAACAAAACAAATGCCCTCCTCCCCAACCTAGAGAGGGCAGGTGGAGAACTTTTTCTTTTGCTTGTCTTCAGTAAGTTTTTACTTAAAGTGATACTGACACGTTCCTATAAAAATAGGAACGTGTTGGTATCAGTGAAGAGATGCTGCACGCTAAATATAAGCAGCTGAAAGTCTCCCAAAGCTGCCCCCATTTACAGGTAGAATGTACACTTCTGCTGTATCAGGTCTCAGTACTGGTAGCACAGTATTCCAGGTCTACTGTATGTCTTTTTTTGTCAAACATTTTAAATACCATGGGTAGTTTATATGATATAACACCTATCTGAATGCCCTATTTATAAAATATTATGAAGTCATGCAAAGAAGTCTTTGGAGTTCTTGTGTAAGCTGTGGGCCTAAAGATCATTAAAGGGCCACATATGGCTTGTGGCAACCCTATTTAACTGACCTAATCTATGTGAATGCTCAGACACAGAAATTTCTTTTATTTATATGAAGATATCACCATATTAACTGGGTCATTCTCTGGCCTTGTTCTCCTATAGTCTTGAGGGTTATAGGAATAGCTGAGTTTTGTGTTTGGCCAATTGTCATTGAAATATTGATCCAATTAACATATCATTGCATCACCACTAATAAGAGAATGTTTTGTGCAGTTTAAGCATGAATTACTTCTCCCTGTAGGCCTGAAACGTTTAATCATTAAATAGCAAGCAGCAATCTTTTTGATGCTGAACCTGTTTGAAAGAGAGATAA
The DNA here is from genome assembly GCA_024363595.1 of Xenopus borealis. NCBI lineage: Eukaryota > Metazoa > Chordata > Amphibia > Anura > Pipidae > Xenopus > Xenopus borealis. The sequence continues at coordinate 78,847,628 of CM044438.1, read as the reverse complement.
TTTAGAAGGCAAATTGTACTTAATTGGAAGAACTGATGCCTGGGTTTACAACCATATATTTATTACAGATGTTTATTGAAATGCAAAGCTGAAGGAAAGAATCTTGCTTCTTGCTCAGATCTACATCAAAGGTGAAAACCTGTTTAATGGAATCCCTTGTATTTGTTGTGTGTATTACCAGGACAAATTTATGCTGCTGCCTGGCCAGCATATTTTATATTAACAATACATATTTTTTTCAAAATCATCATCCCAGGGAACAAAACATATGCCACATATGATATATGATTTGCCTATAAGCAGCTAAGCTACTCTTGACACAACTTAACCTTAATAAAATGTTAGTAGCATCCATCGTTAAACTGGCAGCAGTCTGGCCTCCAGCCCAGCAGTATATTTCACACACACAAAATTGCACTGTTTATTTTTTAACATAAGTATGGCAACTTGTAACATCACCCGCTTTGCTATGTGCATTAAAGTTTCTAGTTTGTTTGTTAGCATGAAAGTAATACACCTCACAAAGTAGGCTGAGACAGGTGGAGGGATGCAAAAAGTGTTAATGATAAAAATGTATGCATATGCATATGAATTATTTTCCCTAGCAAATAGTTAAAGGGAAATAATACTTTCCCCACCTAGTTTTCCTCTGAATAGCATGGACTATTTCTCCTGCCCCCCCCCCCTTCCCCCAAAGTCATTCTACTTCCTGTTATTTGGCTGAATTTTTGTTTCAAAATCTGTACACCATGCTCACCATGACTCCACTGTCTTTGTCTAGACTCTGGTCTAGAAGAAGCCAATGCAAGTTTGGCATGACAATAAAGGTAACATTCTTCCCTTGTCTGCCATATTGTGATTTCCCAGTTTTGACCATGTTCCATCAGCAGTGTATTTATGATCCTTTTTGGAATGAATTAGCTCATGTAAAAAGAGGGGTGCCTTTTCCAGCGACTCCACCACCAATTGTGGCTGTAGTCCTAGTACACAGTATATACATTATATAAGATCCTCAGTGAGCATTGCTCTTATTTAGCTCCTTGCTTCCATACTGTCCTCTTAAAAATATTTAAGAGCACAAGGGTTTTTCAGTGTATGTCGATACTGTTGATAGCAGGATAATATTGAAGAATAGCTGACTGCTTTGTTCTTTTGTTGGCATCTGTAAATGCATATATCAGACATCTTGTAGTACTTGGAATGAACAAGAGACAGTCGTATGGTATGTATTGCAAAATGTAAATTTATGTGATTTAAATAAGTGTGGTCTTTTTATATGCTTTTGATTTCTGTATCAAGATTTTTGTGTTTATCACTTTACTCTCAAGAGAACCCTACATTGTAGAACTGAAGTATATCCTAACCTGAGAAAAAGGAAGTAATCAGTATACCAGTCATTATGAAGCATCCGCTGCTTGCACCTGTGCACATAAAAAGGATATCCTTACCTAGGCAGGTCCATTGGGACGTTAGGAATTTTTCCATGCAAGAGTTTCTTGGGAGTTGCAGTGTTAAGCCTAAGCAGAGGTAACCACCTGAGCAGATGTTTAACCATAGCAGAGTCCCACAAGACCACAGAAGACTACAATTTCAAAGTATAACCGCAAATACAGGGATAGTAATGTAACATTATATTATTTAAATTTTATTTTAGTACAAGTTGAAATGCTTATGTAATTAAAAAATGACTATATGGATTATATCACAGGGTTGCTGTACATGATGTGAAGTACTGTAGCCTATGACTGTACATAATGGAGAAAAACAATAACCTTCTGTCTCCTTTGTTGTGACAAGCTCTAATCTGTAGCTATATATTAATGCAACTCCCAGTTTTAACTAGTTTAATACATTGCACACTTTTAGTTAATTCGATGAACAGAAACTATCACAGTCAGCTTGTGCTACAGCAGTGGTTCTCAACCTTCCTAATGCCATGACCCATTAATACAGGAGAATGAATTTAGCTTCCATGTCCTGCAAATAACAGGGCTTTATCAATGTGAAAGGCACATACCTTTAATGAATTACTATTACATTAGAAAAAGTATTAATTTAGTGTGAAGCAAATAAATAAATAAAGAAATACATATTTAAACAATGGTTTATTGAACAAAAGTCTACACCCACATTGACGTCCCTACTCTGGCAGTTGCCTAGGAATACTAATACCATTAGTCTTTATAGTCTCTGGCACTTCCAGGAACATCATGAGATACTGAGCAAATTTTTTGGCACCGCAGTTTAATGCTTGCCCAGGTTGATACCTAGTCAATTGTCAATTGCTAGCTTCAAAAGTTTGCTTGGCTTCACTTAGGAATGATTACCTTAGAAACATGGGCCTGTCTCCATCTGATATCTTTTTATCTGATATTTTTTAAAAGCATTCTCTGACTAAATTTGCATTTTTTGTGAGTGTCAAAAACCAGCACATGATTAATGATTAACACTGTACAATTTTCTGACAAATGATAAATCAGCCCCTATGTTTTAGTATGTCTTTTTACAAAGGCAAATAGTAATTTGTGGAATGTTTTGTTTTATACTTTAATATTTGCTAGTTTTCTTGGTTTTATATGTTTATTTACTTCACCTTATGGGACCCATATCAAGTACATTCTCTGTCCTAAAACCAGCCCAGCTAAGTAGACAAGAAAAAATAAGGAACTAAAATATTCCTTTAAAGCATGATTCTTCCCTCTGCTGTTGGCCAGTTGGCAGTTGCAGAACCAGCTGGAGGGATAAGAATACCACAGAGTTCAAATATATGCCTTCATGCGTGATATCGATTTTTCTGGTCTGTTTTCCAGTGGAATGTGTGTTTGACTGTGGGCACATTTCTTTCTTGTTGAATTTATATTGTATCATTTCAGGTGGTTAAATAAAAAAAGCAATATAGATCAAAGTGTGCCAGAACCTGGGGCAATCACAAAGTGCACATTTATGACCATTTAAAGGGCCCATATGTTGTAGCTACTAGAAATAGAAGATTAGAGATACCCCTCTAAATGTTATATCTATAATCCTTTACAAAACCCAGTTGGCTTCCAAAGCTGTAAAATGGCACTATCTATATAAAACAGATAGGATGCACAATGCGTCCGTTTTTAAAGAGATACGCAAAACTCAACACATAAAATTGTGTGTTTTCATTCATTCATGTTTATAGAACGATTCTAATCGCCTATGAATAGTTTTGCTTCCTGCAACTATAATGTATTCTGTGGTCGGGCTTCTGATCATTTATACCAAGAATGCAGAACACAAAAAAGTTCAAAAATAGGGACCAAGATGAGGATGGATACTATGCAAGTTTGGCATGACAATAAAGGTAACATTCTTCCCTTGTCTGCCATATTATGATTTCCCAGTTTTGACCATGTTCCATCAGCAGTGTATTTATGATCCTTTTTGGAATGAATTAGCTCATGTAAAAAGAGGGGTGCCTTTTCCATTTATGTGATTATGTGTTTTGTGAACACACAGCGACTCCACCACCAATTGTGGCTGTAGTCCTAGTACACATTCATTCATTCATGTTGATATAACAATTCTAATCGCCTATGAATAGTTTTGCTTCCTGCAACTATGGTGTATTCTGTGGTCGGGCTTCTGATCATTTATACCAAGAATGCAGAACACAAAAAAGTTCAAAAATAGGGACCAAGATGAGGATGGATACTATGCAAGTTTGGCATGACAATAAAGGTAACATTCTTCCCTTGTCTGCCATATTATGATTTCCGAGTTTAGACCATGTTCCAAGATGAGGATGGATACTAAGCCCAAAATAAATGAATAAAAACCTTCATGTTGAATGGATCTTTGTACTTTGTTTCAGCTGAAGATAACGTTCTGTATCCATATCATTCATAAGATATGAAGAAGGCATAACTTTTTCTTAATATGTCAAGACAGTGACAAAATGTGTTTGCTGCTTAGGTCTTTGTTCTGATATGAAAGAAAGAACAAATAATTGAGGACTTTGTAGAGAATATAAAAGTAGGTTACAGGGCTCCAAACCTGCAATCTTTCTGCAGCATATTGAGCCACACAGCTGGCACTGGCTGAAATATACACAGCCAAATTGCTATGTATATACCCGTAATTATATCCATGTTTTGTGAACAGAATTCCACCCGAGTTGGATGCTTATTTTTGCATTACTTATTGTAGAAGATCATTTTATTTCAAATTTAATCTAAGGAGCCAATTTACAAAATTCATGTGAAGGATTCGAAGTTCGAACGAATTCGATCGAATTTCGAACATAGGATTTTTTCGTTTGGTCGAATATGTGAATTTTGGCATATTTGATCATCAAATAGGGAATGGTCAAACGATCGAATAAATTCGAATAGAGTCGAATGAACGAATATTCGATCATTCGACCAGCGAAGGATTTTAATTTTATAAAATTAAAAATAAAGTTTATTCGATTGCCTACTTTGGCAGATTGGACCTACCGAATTGCAATAGAAGCCTATGGGAGCACTCCCATAGGCTTCTGAGGCTAAGTCCTGATCGAATAGGATTCGTACGATCGAAGTCTTCGATCATTCGAATTGTACGAATCATTCGAATGAAGGAATGATTTATTCGTTCAGTCGAATTATTTATTCGACTGATCAAATAAATTGGTATTGGATCGTCGAATGATCGAATATCGAATAAAAGGTAGCCTAGAACTATTCGATCAACATTCGAAAATCAAATACTAATCGGATATCGAGTAGAAATTTTTTTTGGGGAATAATAGTAAATTTGCCCCTAAGTGTTTTTTTTTATAATGCCTCTACAATTAAAATTATATTGACAGTACTACTGACATTAGATTCCTGAAATAAAAATAGCCCATATACTGTAGCTTCCTTTCGATTTTAAACTACTTAAACATACCACATCTCAATGCAGAACATGTTTTCTGCCCTGTTATGTGTCAAGCAAGTTGGATTCTTGTTTTGCAGAGGCAGTGATGTGTGCTCAGCTCTGTCAAATCTTACAGACCAGCCAATAATGAATGGCACACCCCATCACAACAGGCAACATCTTGTTTTTAGATCTGAAAGCAATTCTAAACCTTTGTACAAAAGCAAATGCCACGCATTGGAAACATTTTTAGAAAGTTGACTTGGAAGCCACCTACAATGTTTCCATGCGCATGTGGTTCTAACAAGGTTCTGGGCAAAAGCTTGATAATGCCATTCAATCTGAAAGATATAATATTGTATCTAAAGGGATGGTGAGTGTTAATACCCGTGAAAGTGGGGACTTTGTGGAAAGATTATATAGCAGGGGAACAGTTGAAAGTATAATTCCAAGTGTCTAATCATATGGCTGCAATCAGAAGTTTTTAAGTGCTGAATCATAAATTAAAATCTTTTCAATGAATAGCAACACATAATTTGGCAAAGGCGCTAATTGCTTGTTATTGTGTGTGATGTTTCAGGTGTCCTTTCAAAATTATACTCTGGATGATGATAATGCACTGAAAACACCATTAGATATAATTTTCATGTTCTTTAAATATGTGTACCATGGTTCCAGTTTCTAAGAACAGAAATATAGTAACACTTTACAAACCGGCGCCTAAGAAATGTGAACATTTTATCAATAAGATAAAAATATCCACGATAGTACATCTATTGTATATTGCTTATTAGGGTATAAATGTTATAGTAATGTGCTACTGTATTATCATTGTTATATGGTTCATAATCCACCTGTGTTTATGGTGTCAAATGAATTTCCATTATAGTCAATAACAGGGGTTTTTCATGGTATTTACCCAATAGTGGTAAAACACCATAAGGGTTATTTATGACCACAAGCAAAGTCAGACATGTGCAAAACAATAGACAGGAAAGACTAAAAGTACTGGACACAACTTTATGGGGTTGCAAAGTCCTCAAGCCTCTGTAGATACTTGCCCCTTGTTATTCGTCTAGTCTCCACATGGCAATATACACTTTAATAAAATTCCAGGGGGAAACAAAGAAGGTAAAATATTCAGTGATAACCCTATAAAAAGCATTTACAGACTCAAATCAACAGAACCATGTAATGTACTAGTGAGGACTACTGCAGGTCATGATATACAGTATCTAGTAGAAGTATGTCTAAAGCAACTGGAGTTGTTCAACTGCTCAAAACACTACAATCTTATGTTTATACATTACACTGACACCTAGGGGCTGATTTACTAGGGGGCTGATTTATTAAGGGTCGAAAAGGGTCGAAGAGAAAATTCAAATAAAATTAGAATTTCAAAAAATCAAATTTTGAAGTAATTTTGCGCTACTTCGACGATCGAATAGACCAAAATTCTATTCGAATTGTTAAAAATTAGAAAATTTGAATTTCGGAGTACTGGCCCTTTAAAAATCCTTCTAATTTGACTATTCCCCAGCTTAAAGCTGCCAGATTGCCATTTTAGCCTATGGGGGGACCTCACAGAACCTGTCCTGAAAATTTTTGTGAGAAATTGAAGGATTTTGGTGAAAATCATTCCAATCGTTTGATCGAATCAAATGATTCAAATGATTTGAATGATTTTCATTTGATCAATTACAGCCATTTTCCGATCGAAAATTTGATAGAAAATGATCCCGAAAAAAAAATCCAATGGTCGAATTTTGAAGTATTTTCCACTTCGAAATTCAAACCCTTTGTAAATCAACCCCTAAGGGTCAAAGTGGAAAATACTTGAAAATTCTATTTTTGGGGATCATTTTCGATAGAATATGGCCATTTTTGATAGAAAAAAAAAGGGTGCATTCGATCAAATGAAAATAGTTTGAATCCTTCGATTTCTCAGAACTTCTCAGAATTCAAAGAGTTTTTAAAGGGCCACTACTTTGAAATTCGAATTTTAGAATCTTAACAATTCGAATCAAAATCACTTTGAAATTCAAATTTCAATTTTATTCCAATTTTCACTTCGACTCTATTTTACCCTTAGTAAATCAGCCCCCTACTGTTTGTTTGTTTTCCCTTAGTGTGTACACATATGTAGAAATGTAGACATGTGAGCTCTACAGGACAGCAATTTCTACTGTATAATCAAATGTCTATCAACTTTTTATTATTATCGCTATATTTAGGTCATGTCTGCCTTTTGTTATTTTCAGTATGTGGGGGTTTACTAAAACTGTTTTTTTTCTCATATTTTACCAGAAATAAACTCAACCTAATTCCCATTCACAAATTTGAAAACTTATATTTCTTTAAAAAATCTGAATTTGAGTGTGCAAAGAAAATATGTGAAAATTTTGAGTTTCAATTTGAACCTTAGGACTATCGAATTGCCAGTCAAAAAACTTGACTTTTCTAGTTGAAGTTTTTAGTGAAAAAACTTGAATTTTTTTATAGCATTTTTTCATTATTTATTATGCTCCAAAGTTACTAAAAGTCAGAATCTAAAAATACCAAAGAAAAATCTAAAACCTGTCAAATTTATGTAAAAGTCAATGGCAGCTGTCCCTTTAACCATTTGAAGTTGTTTTTAACCTTCACAAAGTTTGAGAGTTTCTGGTGATGCTGGGTTTTGCTTGAAAACTCGATAAAGTCAAAGTGGCAATTACATAACATCTTACCATTATAAAATAACCAATATGATTATTAAATATAAACTAAATTTTGTTTTTCAGTTTTTTTCAGAAATATTAATAAACAAGCCACATACTTGGATGGAGTTGGGTTTTTTCTGATAAATATGAGAAATAATCCCACAGAGTAAATTCTTGCCTTAGTAAGGTCTTCTGGATAGCCACTGTGTTAACAGAAATAACAATAGTCCTACAATCTCAATATTTCTACAATGTCTTCCATTAAACAGAAATTGCAGGAAACACAGATGATATCCCACTTGTCCGCTGGAGGCAGCAGTGGCTTGAGAATGGAACCCTCCTCTTCCATATACACCACCAAGATGGATCTTCTAGTCTGCCAGGACAGGAAACTACAGAGGAACCTCAGGGAGAAGCTGCTGAGGAGGAGCTGAGGATACTGCACATTTCTGTTATGGTAAATCAAGGACTGTCAAGCTCATTTCAGGGTTTTACATAAACAGAAAGCAATAAAATCTGTATATCTGATGCATTTTAACTACGAACAAAATACTCAATTGTATTTCCATAAAACAATTTTATTCAGATAATTTTGAAGCGCCTCATACACCTAATTCATTTTTTATTTTATATTTTTATTATGTGCCTTAGGCTATTTGTTTGGAAGTATGTTGAAAAAATTGAAGGCCGAATGCTTGCTCTAAAATGTTGTGCATGAAATAGTTTGGCCATGGTTTAACTAATATGCCAGCTTCAGTATAAACAGTCAGTTTCAGAATATACTCAGTACAGCAGTCATAGATTTTGTTAGCTTGAATATTTGGCACATTCTCAGCATTGTGATGTCAAGCAGAAAGAGAGGCTGCAAAGCTGTATAAGCTTACACAAATCTTGCTAAACGACCTAACTAAGATCAATATATTCTATGTTAGTGGGATTGTTAATGAAAAAATATCAACAATCCCACTGCTCATAGGCTGACCTGCTGTCACTAAAACATTTTTGGGAAAAAAGGGCTGACAAGAATAACTTTGCAAAGAAGATCATAAATCAACCTACAGTATACTCATGGGCATACTATTAAAGGTTGCAAAAGTAAGTATTTTAGTTTTCTATGACCTTTATGTCTCTTGTGATTTTGATTAATGGCTGGTCTCTTATCATTATTGATTTCTTCCACTCCTTATAGTACTCTGCCATTCAAACATCTATATGTCTGTAATACATGCTGACTGCTTGTCTTTCAAATTCACTGAAGATCCCAAAAAAAAAAAAATTTTTTTCTTTACTAACACATTTCAAAGCTAACAATATATGAGGTATTGTCACAGCCAATGTATTCCATCTGGCATATTAATGGCCAGTAAAATTACAAACATCTAGTAAAGGACAAGTCTGAAAATATTCATTTTCTGTCCACGTATTGATATATATATATATATCATCAGTGACAGAAGGCAGTTGTGTTATTTTTCATCCAATGGCCAGAGTCACAGGTGATTTTAGGTGTTTCTAAATGCCTCATCTGACATTAGCCCATAATACTAATTAAAGGTAAAACTGACTACATTTATCTAAGCAGTAACACTGTATTACTATTGCTTTTAAATTAGGTTTTGCTGCTGCCTTCCTTTTTCTGTCACAGGGAAGAAGTGTAAACTCTTTGTTCCTTTTTCCTACCCATCTTTGACTTTATGCTGTCAAATCTCTATCCCCTGTTATTTCAGGTTCACTTATAGAACTGCTTGCTGTTGCCTAGTAATTTTCCCTACTGTTTGAAATAGGCATTGGTCTCTTCTATCATCAAGAAATCCTCCCTTGATCCTACTTGTGTCTCAAATTATTATTCTATATCTCTCTTGCTTTTTCCCTGTAAAATTCAAGTCATCCCAATTTCTACTCAATCACTCTTATTGCTAAACAAGTGACACATAAATGCAAGGACAGGGGGCACTATGCTGTGTATATTTCTTGCTTTGTGCTTGATATTTCTACAGTGTTTGATACTTTTATACCACACGCTAGAAGGAAACCTATAAGTACTCTCCATGATACTGCTTAAAATAGTGCCCCCGCCATCCATTCATTTATTTTTTAGTGTATTGTTTGAAAACATGGACCCTTTTGACATTGACCTTCAAGTGTGTGTAGCTCTATTTTTTCGACACACAAAAAGCAAAATAAAAAGAGGTGGCTTCCTCGCTAACATTATGTTAGTATAGTAATAGATGAATATGCTAGATGGGGTCATTTATGACCTCCTTTCAGAGTGCCTGTGGCTGCCTCTGTGAATGCAACTCTGCCTATGTTCAGCAGCAATGTATTCATGAAGGGGGAGGCACATCGGTGCCCCTACATTTCATTCCATAACTTGTACCACAGACATTTCCCCCATGCAGACTCTTGTGCTCTGCTGGAAGGGATAAAGAAATGACACCAATACCTCATGAGGTATTTTTTCACAGAACCATTACTTTATTACCACTCACATTTACAACAAATCAGAGGATGCCTCTGCTGTCACTAATATAGTATCTAACTTCAAGACCATGCTAAAAGTAAAAGTTTTTACACCTCTGAAGAAGCTAAGAATAGCGAAACGCGTTAGGAAAGGGGGAGACTCGGACAGGTATCCTACACAAGGGACTGGAGAGCGGAGGGCTACCTAATACCCTGAAGGACCGGAGGGAACCCCATTGGAACTATTTCTTGCAAGTATTTTATCTGTAAAATGTGAGTGCATTTTTTACTGTTTTAAGAATTGGTTTTTATATATTAAATAGTATTACACTATTTCGCACTTGCATTACATTGTGAAATCTACATGCATTGGAACATCTGAGGACTGGGAGCCAGGATTATCTTATTACGAGCTGCATACCACACTAGTGATCTGTGAGTAGGCAATTTAGCCATATCCTCACTATTGGTCTATAAAATCGAACACCCGGCACTTTTTTATTATAGAACATATATTCACCAGAAAACATTTTGGGATAACGTCACCCCTGTTGGTTAAAAGATAAAGCAGTTTGAAAACACCGGGTGAACACTCGCTATAATCATAAAACTACACTATATTGGTTTTCTAAAATTTCCACTGCTTAGGCGCTGATCTCCATAAAAGGAAAATCCACTTCCTTCTTGGCTTGGACTAGCATTAAAATATGTCATAACTGTGTTGAAAGTGAATTTTATCCTCAGCTGAAGCCCATTTTGCAAGCATCTTGTCTAGACCTGGACAAAAATGACCCTTCGGTGATAAAAACTCTAAATTATTCCTCATTAGGCAAGAAAAGTATTTAGTAAACACGAGTTGAATTTCAAGTGTTCCTGTGTTAAAAAATCACTCTACAAACCTGAAATATAGGACAGAATGGAGGCCCCTAACCCCCTCCTTTCTCTCTATGCACCTTGCATTTGGCAAAATCAGGGCATGGCTGAAGAGCTGGTAATCAATGCATGTGCGGTTGTGATATTATAAACTGATCACCCGCCTCCCAGACTGCAGGTAGAAGACCTAACACACATTGAGGAATTTATATATCAAAATCCAAAAAGTTCTCACTATTTTCTGAAAACTACTCCGACCAAATCCACACTGACTATTTATCCATACATTTTCAAAATTTTTCTTGTGCGGAAAAAGTCTCAATAAAATAGTCCTAACATTCTAATCCTACCTTTTTTCAGATTTTCCGCATGAAACCTAAGATTTTTTTTAGTTAAATTACCCAAAGATATGATTAATTTGGAAACCCACTGCAACTAAGAGGGGGTTATTTATCAAACTCCGAAAAGTTCTCATTATTTACTCACTATTTTTTGAAAACTACCCTGACCAAATCTGCACTTACTTTTTACTTCTATTTATTAATACATTTTTCTGAAAATTTCTTGTGCAGGAAAAAACTAAAACCATGAATCATATGGATTTTTCAAATTTGTCAGAAAAAACTGCGACTTTTTTGGATTTGACACTAGAAAACCACAAAATCGTTTGATTATTGAACGAAACCCAGTGCAGATCAGGATATAAATGCAACATCTGCCATTGACTTTTACATGTTCTTGTCAGGTCTGAGTTAGAGTACTTTTTCATCAGATTTTCAACACCATTTGAAAAAAAAAATTGGTTTTTTTCCTTAGAAAAAAATGTTATCTTCCCTTTAAAAATCAGACCAGAAAACTTGCAACCTTGATAAATAAACCCCCCAAGTGTCAAAGTAATGTGATTCTCATGGGTTCAGCCATCATAGGACTGTATGTATTAGTCATGTAAAAACCAGGAAGTCTGCATGGCAAATATGAAGGGGATTACTGCTGGCAATTAATACTCTGCAAAAAGTAGGTTAAGTGAAAGCAAACTGCCCTTTTGAGTCAACTGTTCTGATTAAGGAGGGCTGCTATAACTAAGAGATGAGTTATACTGCCTTCCTAGATTTGTTCAAGTTCATGCACCTCGGGATGTCATTGAGGTACCCACATTGATGCATGCTAAATTCATTGTTTATATTATTAAAATGCATTTAATTTAATTAGATATAACAATAGATCCCTTAAAATATATCAGCTTGCTTGAATTTGAATGGCCTTATCATTCACCAGTAAATGCACACATTCATTATCATCATCATTATTATTGTCTAAGCAATTATGGACTTGGCTCACTTAGCAAAATAAAAAAGTTAAGAAGTTGTGAGGCAGAATGACAGTGTAAAGCCCATTTTGTGTCACAATGTAGAATACTGCAGCATAAAGCAGGGATTCCTATGCATACTGTATATTCCCTGACACAACATGTTTCTAACAGAAGCAGCTTCAGTTAATTAAGAGAACATATTATGTTAATGAAGTGTTTGTAAAAATTATACATGCTAATGAAGCGACTTTCTGGTTGACAACTACAATATGACTGCAGTTCTATGATATAATTGTTTGCATGCCATTGTTTTTCTCCTTATAGTCCTGCTAGGATTTTTATTCACAGTAGGTGGGGTACAGATTATTTCCCAGGTAGGAAATTGAACACAAAATCTCCAAACACATAATCTGCAAAAAACAGGGTTAAGCACTGTGGCAGAACAACATATTAATGTGTCTTGCCCAAGTAACAAAGCAAAGCAACTCCTTGCATCTCTTTTCTTATGGAAAACATGATTTAAGTAACTCAGATAATAATATAGTAGGGAAAGCAGCATTGTTCTTTCAACCAATAGTACTTTACTTTAAATGGAATCTTGTTGAAATGGTAATGGTATTTTATATGTCTATTCAAAAGCCAAGTACAAGAATATATTACTTATGGTCGGAATCTAAGCCTGAACTGATGCAAAATAATAGAATTGTAAGAGAAAGAAAACTCGTTTGACACATAAGACGAAACAGGCAAATATATGAGTCATGAGGAAATAACTTGCATGAGTTATGGGAAAGCACTTGAATATTGCCTCTGACTGCAATTCAAGCTATTCAGCTGATTGGTCAAAAAATTGAATCATGCTAATGGACTGGTTTTTTTAGGAAGGGACCTCCTGTTGCAGTTATTGGTTGTATTGGTATGTATCTTGTATGTTAGTTGAACACACACATGTTGATAATAAATAATGACAAATAATACAACGTATATGGTGATTATGTATTGAACATTTTGGCCTACCCTTGCACCTTTAGAACCTGATTCCCCCATCCAGGTTGGTTTTATATCAGCCTCTTGTGGCATCTACGTGCATGTATTTCCCCAGATAATCAGTTGGAAAGTAGGGATACTAGGTGCAGAATTGTGGATGTGATTGCCCACCTTTGATGCACTGGTCCTTTTTTTTTTTTTCAAAGTTTCTAGGGCTAGGAATGAGCAAATGTGTTCTTCATATGACCTCAGAAAAAAGATAAGGAATGAGAAAATGTGAGTGTCCACATTCCCACCCAGAAGCTTGAGAGAACTACAGATGCAGTCACTTGGATTTGTAAGTTTAATGCGTAGTGACTCAGGGCTAATTGAAGAAACTGTGTTATTTAAAGTTATCTTAACTCATTTAATGCATTTAACCTTTTCATTAGCATACCAAAGCCCCATTGTTTTCAATGGTGAACTCTTTAATTGGATGGGATGCTGTGACACAATATTCTGTGCTAAGTGGGATAAATGAGATAGATGAGTTAAGTCACGACGCATTTAACTTACAATCCAAAGTGACTGCATCTGTATAATTCATTATAACTGATTTTATTTCAGGAAGAGTAGAATTTAGTGTATTGTCTGGCACAATGTGTTCCTAAAATGAAGGTCAGCTAGGGTCCTAGGCAGCACTCAAAACATGGAACCTATGCGTGTCTCACATCTAGTATGTTTTAATTTTGCACAGTAAAAAAAGTGGATCAGGATGCATTTCACTGCATGTTGTACCTGTATAATTATGCATGTGACAAATATTGAATCTTATATATATATATACACACACACACACACATATATATCTATGTATATATATATATATATATACTGTATATACTAAAAGCATAATTCTGAAAAGCATTATACCTTCTTATTTAATCAATCATGTGTCATGCTAAATCTAAAAAGTATCCTAAACCATTATATTTTTAATTTATTATCCTTCATTTATGTTATGTGTACTATTAATCAAGAATACCATGTGTAAGCAAAACACAATTATCTATAAATAATGTCTGTTTTCAACTTCTCAAAAAGCACATTCCCATCCATTATATTCTCTCCAGAAGGCCAGTTTTGTCCATTGGGGGCTCAGTTTAGTGGATTTTTCAAGACCCTCAGGCTGCCCAGAGGATTCAAAACAGATATATATATATATATATATATATATATATATATATATATATATATATATATATATATATATATATATATATATATATATATATGTAGAAATTTATCGGCACTCACCAGTCACAAAATCATTTGCTGGGTGCTAACCAAAATTGATTATAGCAGTCCACGAAAGAAAGCACTCACAACAGTCGCCATTCAGCGTGTATCAACTCATTTATTAGTGCATGGTATATCTATATATATATATATACCATGCACTAATAAATGAGTTGATACACGCTGAATGGCGACTGCTGTGAGTGCTTTCGTGGACTGATATATATATCCCACAAAGAAGGTCCGCACTCTCAGGACTTAAAAATTAAATAATATTTATAAACAGTCTTTTCTGTTAATAAATATTATTTAATTTTTAAGTCCTGAGAGTGGGGACCTTCTTTGTGGGATATTTATTTCAAAAATTTTGGACACTGCACCCAGGCAACTTGAACCGAGAGATGAGAGTGCCAACTCATATATATATATATATATAGATATATATCTATATCTATATCTATATCTATATCTATAGGAAATCATTATTTTAATATAGCTCAGCATTGGAAAAAAGTTAGACTTTATTATTAATAATAATAATAATAATTAGCTGTTCAGCCCTGTAAAATCTAGTTATGCCACTGTTTTGCAGTATTGCGAAGTCACTCAAACTGTCTGAGTTTAGGTTAGTATGGCCAACTTTACCCTAAATCCCCCAACCAATGTTAAAAGCTTTTCACTTTCTTAGGAGAAAACCCATGGAACCCATTTGAAAGCTCTGCTGTTCCATCTGGGCACATATATTTAAATACAACTGATACCAATGGAGCTGACAGGCAGGCTAAAAAAATCCATATGAAACAGACCTTATCTACTTTAAAGTGTTCAAAGAATGCATGCCTCTTGTAAACTACAATTATATTTTGGTACCTGCTAAGGAAATCCATTCTCTTTCATTTAATGAGAAAAAAAAAGTAAATAGACCAGGCCTCAGTCAATAGTCTGAGCTGTTAAAATTAGATAGTTCTAATCTGTTTCCCCTATTGTTTGACCAGAAAAGGATGAGAAACCAGAATCGACAAATGGAGAAATATAAATAGGATAAACCACCATACTGCAGTTATCTAATTTTGGCACATCCCTGCACTGATGTTTGTCCATCCCACAGGAATGGCTAATAAAGAAGGACAACAAATAACATTTTTTTATGCATATTAAATCTAAATGGGTTTTCTGCATTCCTGGGCCCTATCTCCCTGTGGCCAGATGCCACCATTCATCATATTCATCAAGAATTTTGCGAGCACCATTCGATAAGTAAGATTTTAGAAATATGCCAATAAATACTTGTGTAGTGAGGTGGGTCAAAAGAATTATATCTGCGAGTTAGAGTTCCAGCAGTAAAGTGCCCTTTTGAAAAGCCAATATTGTTAAATAGGTTTGTTAGTGGGAAAGCATATAGTAACCCTTATTAGTCATATATACTCTGTAGGAGAATTGGAGCCTCATTGATTCAAGCAACATCAGCCATCTCGCTGAAAGGGGTGGATATGTATAGCAGAGCCTGGTGATCTACTGGGGGGACGGCAGGGACAGCCGCCGCATCTTTCTTCAGCAGCGGCATCCTCTTAGGCGCGCGCAACGCACTTCCGGGTCCTCTTAAAGGCGCAGGCGTGCTGACGTAATGACGTCAGCGCGCATTGGCGTGAAATTTAAAATATTTAAAGGGATTTTTGCTGCAATACTCTGCCCGTTATAGGATTTGCTCCTGGTGCTTTTTCCTTGCTGGTTAGCTTTGTTTGAGCTGGTTCCTGTGTTTGACCCTGCCTGGCTACTGACTCCTCCTGACTTCTGTGATACTGACCTCTGTGATCCTGACCTCGGCTTGTGACCTGACTATTCTCCATTCTGTACTCCGACCCTGCCTGACCATTCTGATCTGATCTTCTGGTTTCGACCTTGGCCTGTCTGACTCTGTTTCTGTTTCTCCGGTTCTGACCCAGCCAATCCGTCAACGTTTTCTGCCCGTCCAGTCCAGTGACCTTCTGCCCAAATTTTTACTTAACTGTTGTGCCCCTTGCTAGCCAGAACTTTCGCCTTGCACCTCTCGTTAAGTCCAGGTGGCATCTGAGTAGCTGAGGGCTCCTCCCGAGGCCAAAGGTGGTCACATTACTGGTGAAGCACGAGCTGAGACCAGGGTGCTTGGCATCTGTTCTGGTTTGGGTGCTGACCGTGACACTGGGATGGTGAAATTGCAATGAAAATGTTATATATTTTAACCATGCCAACACAAATGGAATCAGGGAGTTTAGCAGCCACCACCCCGCCATTTGGTTTAGCATTAAGAGTGTCAAACAAGTGCCTAGAACATAGACTGGATACTGTTCTGCTTGGACACATAATTTGCACCAAACTGTTTCTCTTTTGGCACTCAACTTGTATTATGTATTTTTATTATCCATCCTATATATTCCAGTCCATATGAGAATGATTTGGGTGGCAAAATGGTGGCAGCTGCCCTGTGGGCTGAAGGAACTTAAATCATATTGGCAGCAGAAAATGTGAACTGTCTTCAGGAGTCAGGGCTGTAAAGCTTTTCAGAGCAGCAGAGCTTGTTAGAATTAGAACTGTCAATCAATATAATGGAAATTAAAGGACTGCTAATAACCAGATAACTGGGACAATTAGATTAATTTTCTGTCTGTCCCACAAGTAAAAGTGCTGTCAGCCTGCCCATTTTCTCAAACTGTTTTTTCAAGCCTGCAATGTGTTTACCTAAAGCAATGGCAGAATTTACTATGATTGGAAGAAGGCACTGATAGAATTAATAATCTTCGGTAATCTCCAAGCAGCAGAGTGTTTGATGGATGCAGGCCCTGAAGACTCTCTTGCATGCAATAAATTGGGACATAGCATATTGTCATTTGTAATACAGGTCATAGCCTAAGGGTTTCTTATTGACTTCTTTAATTTCTTATGAAGCCAGTACACCCCCCTTGTCATTTACTTACAGGGCCATCTCAGTGAATATTTATTTCCTGGATAATTAATTTTGATAACAAGCTGTCTGAATTCCCCCTCTCCTCCTTCAGTTTCCCTTATGATTTATCTCAGTCCCAGTTCACCTTAGTATATTATATGAATAATTGTAGTAATATGGTTGACTGTCAGTTTGTTCCCTGATCTTTCATTAGTAAACTGAGCTTAATGTGTGTCTCTCAGATCATGGACTTGTTAAGCAAGCCTTTGTTTGATTTGAAAGACATTATATTGCATTTTCCCAGTGCTCTCCACAAAACACATTATGCAATCTGTTTTGAGGCAGGCAAATAAAAGAAATATGGGTTCATGTTATTTCCCTATATTATGCCTTCTGTTGTGGGAAGATTATCACCATTGTAAACTTTGTCAAGATTCTGAAAACACAATACATTTATTATACTTTATTTACTTTGTTCAGTTCCCTAAAGTCAAAAGTATTGCTAACCCACTTGCCTCAGGCTGAATAAAATGAACTGATATTGTTCTCAGTTTAATAGGGATATGGTGGAAATAAGCTGTCAATTCAGAGGTTCCCAGGATTGTTGTCCTTTAACCTCTTATAAAATAAAACCCTATGCGTGAGGCACATTATTAATATAATCTTACAATTACAGTATTTATTGTAGATAGTATAAACAGGACTGTTTGCGTAGCAAGCCAAAGGGCACAGGCCACATACAGTTTGCTCAAGAGTAAAAGGCCATAACATCATCAAGTATAAACTGATGAATTCTGAACTTTCAAAATATACCTGTATATAATAAGTCCTGAGTTATGTTGTTTTCTAGCTATGAATTAATATAAGCTTCTGAAAATGTTAAGTACTGTAGTTACAAGGACAACGTTTGTCCTGGTCCAATTAACCATATCAACCAAACAGAAAATGTAGAGGCTATCTACTAGAATCCAAAATTTTCTCATTATTTTATTAAAACAACTTTGACCAAATGCCTATCCACAATTTTACCTTATTTCTTAATCAACTCAAAATAATCTTGTAAAGACTCAATAAAATCCTGAAAAAAAAATTTTGACATCCAAAAACGATACTTTTTTAAATTATTGCCCAAAAACCATGAATTATTCAAAATTCAAATTATACAAAACCCAACACATATAATGATATCTTCCAATTGTAAAAGGGCCATCTGGTGAGGTTTTTTCACAAAAAAAATGTGTTTTTCGCTTTAAAACTCAGAAAAATTCAGACTTTAGTAAATAACCCACTGAATGTGTAATTTTAAAAGCAGAAAATATGCAGACCACATACAGACCAAGTTAGCTAACTTTGCTCCTAGATTAAAACATATACTGTTTTGGTAGGAAGATAAGTGCTTTTGTTTTTACTAATCCTCTGCTTTGTACAACCATTTGCCAGAACAGCAGAGCTACAATTTTGTTTCTACAATATTAATAAAATGATCTCTAAAGTATAGAATAATGATAGCTTCCTTTCACGAGTTGCCTGCAGAACAAGGAGATATGTGTTAAAGGAGATTTAATGGAAAGTTATGAGCATCCTACGACTATTGATTTACATAATTTTTGAGGGGAGAGCAGTGGTCTTTAGAATAAGCCTAGAGGTGATATATTATCTTTGGGGCTTTTCTTTTATTAGACAAACTTATTCACAGTGAAGAAAACATTCTGAATATATAATAGCATCTATATTGGCTATGTAGATTCTTATTTCAAATATTTGTTTTATTTTAGGGTACTAATACATCTCCATACATACATGTGAGCAAAGATTGCCATGCATTACATACATTACAAATGCAACAGACACAAAAGCTAGAGAATTAAAGAGGCAGTATACCCCCTTGTTCAATATGAGAGCTATTACTTGTACATGTAAGGAACTTTTTTTCTGCCTATTGCTTTAATCACAAGATAATCATATAAAAAGATTTTTGATATTTTTTGAGCTACACAGGGCAAACATGCAAACTCAATCAACTGCATGTTTAGTCCTTGCAAGGTAGATAGATAAACCCTGAATAATTGAGTCCTGATAACAAAGCGGTCATGATTAAAACAACAGGCAAAAAATATGTCTGTCTGAAAAAAATTAGGCTCTGAACCATTAGGCTGTATCTGTGATATAAACCAGCGGTTCTGGATGCATAGTTGGCCAAAAGGACATAAAGGAGTGATTTGCATGTCTCCACCCATGATGCTTTATGGGAGAATTAAAACTCTCATTTGTGGTATCTAGGCAATGTTATGTGTATGGCATGAGACAAGTAAATACCTTCTGATTTCAGAAGGCTTCACTTTGCATGTAATTGCTTGTGAAGGGCTTTTTGGCTCCTTCTCACCCTAACCAGGTTTGGTTTTCCATTTTGAAAAAAATTGATTGAACTCTTGCAGAAAATAGGGGTAAAGAATACCGTCCTGCATAACACATAGCTGTATATGACACCTTATCACCCTGAGCTTTCTGTCATGTTTTTATGACCTGCCTCCCACAGCCCACCCTCATGAATACAGCACTGTATCACACATACCCAAAATTCAGCTTCTGTAATCATAACCTTTTTGATGTTCATTGCCATGTGCGATTTAAAAACAGGAAAACCAATTAAAAGGTTTACATTTGGTTAATCAAGTTCAGTTCACATGTTAATGTTGCAAACTATAACTAGCAAAATTCAGTTTCTCATACTGGTATTGTAGGACTTTGGTTCTGTTAAACATCCCAAGGGTCAAATCAAAGGATAGTTGTTGACCTGATCTGTCATGTGTAAGACCAATTCACACAAACTTGGTTGTTTATTTCAAGGACTGGCTAGTAAGTGTGTTATTAGTTTTTCAAATGTCAGTTGACTAACTCTCAAATGCTCGAAATTCCTGATCCTGAGCAATTGCTTTGATGGATGCCCAAACAAAGTACTCCCAGTGTATCCTTTGATATTGTTTTAATTAAATGCAATGGGACCTTTTTATGATGAGCAGCTTTTCCCACTTGACCATATAGTATCAAAATAGCTACACAATTGCTAGTCATACTTTTTTTTACTGGCAAACTGCTTCCAGCATCCGTGCCAAAGCTTTATGATTTATAATTTATCATCAACTGGTGTTCTGGTTTATATTAGATTTTTACATTTTTAAATTGATCTCCAGCCCTGCAAATTTGGCAAATTAAAGGAAGTCTACAATTATATAAAGAATAGTTCTAAAGTGACACACATAACACCATCCAGATCTCCAAATTTGTTAGTTTTATGCCTAACAATCCTGCCCTGTATTTAGGTCTATTGTATATTGTGTTTTGTGTTTTGATGTGGACTTATTCATTATTAATAATAGAAAATTCAGTAACAAAAGGCTTTTACACATGAATGGGATTATTTTCATCAAACAGATTTCATAGTGGTTCAATGAATGAGTAGATATTCACAGATGGATCAATCAGACATCCTGAAAGTTTTATTTTGTTAGGTTTTAAATAATATGTTTTATTGTGTTATTAGAGATGTCACTCAACTTCAGTTACATGAATATATAAGAATTTCCTCTTCTAATGTCAAATTGAAAAAAATTACAGTCCCACCACATCCCTATCTATTCCAATCAAAGCCAAAAAATCTGACCTAATGTGTCATAGCCATGATATTAGGCACTACTACAAAAATCAAGCATAAGATCACCTCTCCGACTCAAACATTTTACACAAGCATTTTATTACATAAATGGACCAAGATTAACACTAATTTATTTTAGTTATGAGTCATTATACCATATTACACATTGAAATAGAACTACGCCATTTAATTTATCAGGCTGGTGGCGTGCTTGTCAAACCTGACTTATTTTAAAAAAAATTGTAGGCAAAATGCAAATGGATCAAATGCACACTGAATAAATGTCAGTGTGAACAAGTTCTAATGGAGTAATAAATAATGATGTGGTCACTGAGGGTTACTAGATATGGAGCAAACTTTACATTTTTTATTAGAATCCTTCTTAATAAGAGAGATTGTGCACACTGAATATTCCCTTAATTCAAATTGTGTTCTACAGTACATATATGGATCCCATGGTTCAGTGGCATTGTGAACTATCCCAGTAATAAGGAAGAAAACAGACACAGTTAGATCCTTATAGCTGTTATTATTCATATGAAAGGTCAGATTAAGTTCTGCCATTGCTTTGATGAGTTTAAAGGTTTATTTGCAAACTTTGTCTTCATTGGTCAAAGTGCCCTGATAAATATTGAAAATCATGCTTTAACTACCTGATCAATGTTTGGTTGCAAGTCTCAGATATTACAGTTCCCATTATTAGTCTGCACCAATAACTATCCAAAACATGTATGCTTTTTTAAATGTATTAGTAGTCAGCTGTATGCCCCTTATACAACAGCAGTATTAAGTGCAAACACTATAAACTCATTGTTGTTTGTTTGTTTATACTGTATATTAGTGATGGGTGAATTTATTCGCCAGGGGCAAATTCGCGGCGAATTCCCGCGATTCGCCGCTGGCGATTCGCGAAACGCCAGCAAAAATTTGCCAGCAAAATTTCGGCAAAAAAAAAAACCGAAAACGACGCAACGCACGCCGAAAACAACGCGACGGAAACGACGCACGACGGAAACGACGCGCGACTCGTTTCGCAAATTTTTCCGCCAATTCGCCAATTTTTCGGCGAAGCAAAACGGGTGAGATTCGCCCATCACTACTGTATATTATTGTAAATCAAGTTATGGTTTGGAAAGAGTAATGAAGACTTTGTTGTATTTGTCATCCTCAAGACATGCCAACTTGTGTGTCATAATATTGTCTGTTTTTGTTACTTTTACTGTATATGGTAGCAGTATAATGTACAGTAATTCAAAAGTATTTTATGGGTTTAGTAATTCTAGTTTTATTCCCTGCTGTCCTGTGGATAATGTTCTGTTTGGAGCCTCAGGCTTTACTGGCATGCCCATGCCATTACTGTTATGATAGATTTTGTAGCTGGTTTTACTGTTCCTCTTTTTCCGTCAATTTTTCTGGCATAATTATCTTTGCCACTAAATTGAATTGTCTTATAATATGTTCAATATAAGACATTCGACTGGTAATTTGACAAATCTGGTCAAAGATCAGTTTGTTTGTATTCCCTGCTTTTTGTGGTAAACCAAAATTTTAAATCACCAGCATAAGCTATGCAACTATACAACACTGCATTAAAAGTGCAAAACACTACAAATGCTATATTGAGAAAAAAAATCCTTAACTGAGGTCATAATTTTACACTTTTATTTTGCAAAGAAGGAGGTTAGGCATATGTAATCAACTAGAATAGAGAGAAAAATTTAAACGTTTATATATTTATTTGCACATACAAGGAAGCAAATTTATGAGAATTTTATTATTTGAATTTTCCATTTTTTTTCCAAAAAAATCTTGAATGTGCTCTTATTTATAAAAATGTGAAAAATACCAACTCCAATGCAATAATATCTCCCTTTCCATTGTAATGAGTCAGAAGTCTCAAAAACATGAATTAGAAAATAACTTGAATTCTACGCGAACTCTCCAGCTTTTAAAAGTGAATGTTTGTATTCCAGTTTTCACATTTTTTTCTCTGAATAAATCTTGAAGATTCAGAATGTATTATGTAATAAACATATAATTAAGAATATTACATTGCAAATGAAAAATTCTGCTCTTGTTTAAACTGCCCCCCCCATTTATGAATTGTATTACATTAGCTTCTAAGAAGGGATTTTTCAGATCCTCAATCATAATGAAATCTTGATATCATCTCAAGTCAGTTAACATTCTAAATAACCACATGGATTTTTTATTCCGTTTCTGCAGCTATTACAGCTTAGAACCTGCTTTATATTTATAACATTGACATTTGTTAGCCATCTGAAGATCAAGGTGTTTCTGATGTTTTGAGTTTGCTAATTATGTAGTTTAGACCAGAATTAGGTGGTTTGCCAGAAAGGTTTAAAATAATGCATCAAACCTCCCTTATTTACAGTTTTACTCAATGTATAAATGGCCTCCACAAAATAATGTAATGTGCAGTTTATTGATATTCCTTTTTATCTGTGTGTTCACATTTGTGGCCAAATTAAAAGGGAAACAAACACTGTTTATAAATAGAAATAATCTGGCAGACTTTACATTACTGTGTGCTGAGAACATCCTTTTTGCAATTATGCAAAGATGTGTATGATGTGTTTGAATGACAAATTCTACATTACAATCAAGTTAACATTAATGACTAAGGGTGCTGTTGCTTTCATATTTAAGAGTAACCATCACACCACCTATTTTTATTGCATTCATTTCTTAAATAATGTTTGAAAATATTACAATAGTTGTAGTCATATAGCAGCTGTGAATATTACCACTACATTCAATTGGTTATTCATTTAGAATTGTAAAATGTAATATTTATTGAGAATATAAAAATATATAGTGATGAGCAAATGTTTCAACAGGTTTTGCCTGCAAAAAAAGGCAACCATAGACACCAATGTGTGAAAAAAATTGTGGCACTTCAAAAAAGAATTTGTCGCCTATAGAGTTCAATGCATTTGGTTACTTTTTTTTAGTTTTGCCAGTTTTCGACAAAGCGAAAACGGGTGAGATTCGCCCATCGCTATAAATATAAATTAGAAGTATAGGATATGTTATCCGGAAACCTGTTACACAGAAAGCTCAAAATCCCCCATAAACTCCATTATGCTCAAATAATAAAATAAAAATAATTTCCTCTTTCTCTGTAGTAATGAAACAATCCCTTGTACTTGATCCCAAATAAGATATAATAAATCATTATTGGAAGCAAAACAATCCTATTGAGTTTATTTCATGTTTAAATTATTTTTTATTAGAGTTAAGGTACAGTATGGGGATCCAAATTATGGAAAGCAGGGCCGGAACTATGGAAAGGCAGAAGAGGCACCTGCCTAGGGAGCAATGGAAAGGGGGTAGGGATGTCGCGAACTGTTCGCCGGCGAACTTGTTCGCGCGAACATCAGCTGTTCGCGCTCGCCGAATGTTCGCGAACGTCGCGCGACGTTCGCCATTTTGGGTTCGCCTTAGCTGGTGCTTTTTTTTTGCCATTTCTCCCCCAGACCAGCAGATACATGGCAGCCAATCAGGAAGCTCTCCCTCCTGGACCACCCCCACACCCCCTGGACCACTCCCCTTCCATATATAAACTGAAGCCCTGCAGCGTTTTTTCATTCTGCCTGTGTGTGCTTGGAAGAGCTAGTGTAGGGAGAGAGCTGTTAGTGATTTGAGGGACAGTTGATAGTAACTTTGCTGGCTAGTAATCTACTTGATACTGCTCTGTATTGTAGGGACAGAACTCTGCAGGGATTTGAGGGACATTTTAGGTTAGGTAGCTTTGCTGGCTAGTAATCTACCTTCTACTGCAGTGCTCTGTATGTAGCTGCTGTGGGCACTGATCTCTTCTTCATTCATTAAAGCTCTTTGCGTTTTTTTGCGTTGCAGGAAGCGCCGCGTTTCGTCTTTGCGTGTAACCTTTACACGACTTGATTGGCATGTAGACGCCGGACATTTTAAAGCAGTTTATTACACAGGTTTAGAAATGTAGTGTGATTTCTGCCCTTTACAGCACAAAACGCAGCGCTGTGTCAACAATGGATTTTTCAGATACATTTTTGCCCTTGATCCACCTCTGGCATGCCACTGTCCAGGTCGTTGCACCCTTTAAACAACTTTAAAATAATTTTTCTGGCCAGAAATGTCTTTTTTAGCTTTTAAAATTCGCCTTCCCATTGAAGTCTATGGGGTTCGCGACGTTCGCGAACCGTTCGCATTTTTTGACGCAAGTTCGCGAATATGTTCGCGAACTTTTTTTCCGACGTTCGCTACATCCCTAAAAGGGGGTGCTGAGCAGGTACCTGATTTCTGCCTACCCCTAGTTATGTTCACTGCTCTCCCCCAAGCACAAAATGCTCTCTCCGCTCCCTCATATGCCACCTCCCATTTGATGTTTTCTCCCCTCTCCTTCCCACTGACGCTATCTCTCCCCTCCCACACTCTCCCCCTGCCTCCCTTCCCAGAGCTCTTGCCCTGCCTCCCTCCCCTCTGGTGCATGTGTACTCACACTGCAATAGGGGGGCCTACAGAATGTAGGAGCCCGGTGGCCACCAGGTTGCCTCGGGCGCTCGGTCGGCTTGGCCCGGCATTGACGGAAAGACCTCTAATCCGGAAAACCCCAGGTCCTGAACGTTCGGGATTACAGGTCCCATACCTGTATATATATATATTATACAGTATATAAAATTTCTTATTATTTGACCTATATTCTCCCTATATTCTTTGACATATATTCTCCCTATATTTGACATATATTTACTCCCTTATTCTGTAATTTACAAATAATACATCCAAACAGTTTTGTCTTGCTCCAACTAAAGTCTAATTTTGCTTATTTGTTTTTCTGTATTTGTTCTTTTAATCCCCTATGAATTGCAAATGTTCTCCTCATAATACATCATTTTTAATTCTTCCATAGGGTGGAATGATTGCCCTCCTTCTCTGCATTTTGTGCTTGCTGCTTATTTTGTATACACGACGTCGCTGGTGCAAGAGGAGGCGTGCTCCACAACCACAGAAGAGTGCAAGTGCTGAGGCTGCCAATGAGATCCACTACATCCCTTCTGTACTCATTGGAGGTGGCCATGGAAGAGAGAGTCTACGCAATGCTCGTGGACAATCCACTCACCCTGGTGGAACGCTAAGTATCCGTGAAACACCAATCCTGGATGGATATGAATATGATGTCACCGAACTACGTCATCACCTGCAGCGGGAGTGTATGAATGGAGGCGAAGACTTTAGCAGCCAGGTTTCACGCACACTGGACTCACTTCAGAGATGTAATGAAAAAAATACTATGGATCTCACACCAGGTATGTATTCAGCTTCTTACATAAAAACATCAATAAATAGACTAAGGGGCAAATTTATTAAAGGTCGAATTTCTAAGTAATGGGAGTTTTTTCAAAATATGAATTGAAAAAGACCAATCTAAATTTATTTAAAAAATCAAATTTTCAAATTGAGGGGGAATAGTCAGTATTCAGGATTCAAATTTTTAGTGCATTTGCATTCGAATCAAACTATTTGCCCCCCAAAATTTTGATTTTTCAGGGCCCACAAAATGATTCCAAATAGGGTCTAGGAGGTCCACCATAGACTAAAACATAGGATCAATGGTTTTTATCATCACATAACTGAAATGAACAATTCCGTGTAAAGATGGCAGTTGATTTGACCTGGAACTTGGGTTTCATTCTTCAGCAACATACTATAGTAAGTGAAAATCTTGGTTTACAGGTTATTAAATTGAACAGCAGCAAAGCTTTCATAAATTTATCAAAGTTCATTTATCTGATTTCCTGTAAGACAGAGGATACTATTAATTTGAAAGCAGAAGTTTAAATATACAAAAATATTGATATAGGTGTGAACAGAATAGACTAATAGGATTCTATGATTAAAAATGACATGTTCCTCAGCATAGCAAATACTACCAACATGAAACAGCCTTGGAGGTACTGTATGTGATGGCCATAAAGTTACGTTTAATTGCCTGTTAGATGCATGCTATCTTATTTGTGAAGTAATTGTTTTATTTGCTTTTCTTAGGAGAATGTAATTTGTTTCTGTAAAGCTTTTTTCATTTTATAAAATAAATTAGGTTCATTCTGTTTGTTTCTAATTGAGCTGCAATCAGTAATAAACTAAATATTTTTACTGTGAGGTGAGGAATTTCTAGATGGATTTAGCAGTCAATGAGAGCAGTTTGTTCAATTGCAGGTGCAAATCCACATTTGTCACTACTGACACTTGTCACTTCAGTTTTTCATATTTCTCCTCACAGGAATCAATCAACTTTGTTATATAATACCATTGAATGAGAAAGTGCTTTAGATGTGTCGTTTACCTGCAGAGGAAGGCCACTAGAGCCAACAAAGACCATTTTTTAAATTTCTTTAACAATCGAAGACAAGGCATTTTTAATGAATACACAAAAGGAGCCGTTTCCCAGGGCCCACAAGACAGTAGGACCAATAATCTGCTATATCTTCTGCATGAAACATTCTCAAGAAATGACAGGCCCATCATTTAAGTCAACAGGAAAAAAAAAACATAGTAAAAATTAGTGTAAAATTGTCCAAATGGATCCTCACCACTAGCTTCTGAAAACTGCTCTTGTGGGGATCCCCTGTTCCTTACATATTGTAAACCCTGAGGTCCCTTTGAATTTAATCTATCCCCTTTTAACAGCAGCTGATATCTGCAACGCCCAGGCTCAAACCTAAATAAAATGTACTCATGTTCCTTAGCACACTGTCCTTGCAGAAACCCCATGTAGCCACTTTCACCACCACTGCTTCCCACAAGAACTGTAATACTGTATTCCATCACCCCTAGCCAAATTACCTGCTAAACTTCATTCCTACAACCCCTTGCAATTTGTTCCTTTCCTGTGGTTCACTTTCTAGCCATGTCATGTCCAAGTCCCTTCACTTTCCTTTAAAGGAGAATTCAATACTGATTTTTTATTACAGGGTTGAAATCTCCTTTAAGTCACCGGGGCCTACTTTCTATTATAACAAATGTTTCCTAAAGAATCTTTATAATAAAAACCTGATATCTTTACTGGAGTGTTTTTGTTGTGTCCCATGTGGAGGTGGGTATTGAGGTTCTACATGTTTTCCAGCAAACAGTACAAAAAAGAGGATCAATGCATTTCAAACTTTTTTGCCTGCATTATTATATTCAATATGACCTTCTTGCTAGCACTGCTAAAAAACTGCTGGGGGTACTTAATGGGCTCATTAATCAGATTTTTGCTCTGGACCCATTAGTAACCATTTCTTAGATGCCTTTTGAAATGAACAAGTGTTTTTTCCCACAAGCTGGTTTTTGAAAAAAAATAAATAGATAAAAGCTCACAAGTATTAGGTGGCATAAAAAATAAAAAATCCCATTTAGCAGCATGCTACTGTAGTTCAGGAGCTAACTCATTTTTCAGCAGTCGTTTGCCCAAACACCAGTGAACAAGGACTGATAAATTTCCCATAATAAGGATATTAAAAGAATGTACTTGTACTTTAAGATTGTAACTCCTAAAATGCTAGTAGTGTAATAGTCTCTGGTTGCATTACAAGCCAACAGAGAAAAATCAGGTAAAAAGAAAAGTCATGGAACAGCAATCACTGAATGGTGTGAAATGCACATTTCCATATGCATGCATACCTGAAGCTTGTGATTATGCAGCACAGTGAGAAGCAACTGCTGTCAAGATATGTGTCACAATTCATTTATCATAAAAAGGGAAACTATAGCTAAAATATTAACTGTCCCAAATGAAATGTATATTTTGTAATATTTACATAATATGCATAAAGGGTAACAGAGCAGATGATTATTTGAACTATGCTTGCTAATGCAATTATGTAAGATTAAAACATATATGTCATTCAGTAGTCTGAACTTTTTATATAAAACAAGGTGCTACCATTGGCCAGCCCTTGTAAAATACAGTAGCACTTTACTCAAAGTGAGGAGGTCAAACCTGCTGCCCATCAGCTCTTGCAAACCTATAGTATATCTCCTACTACATGCCAACAATCAATGCTACTAGATAAAATTTCTGGAAAGGGACACATTTCCAACTCAAACAGTTAAAATAATAATTTTTAATATACATTCCCATACATATGTTTACACACTCAAGACAAATAAGCAGCTTTGTATACATATTAAATAGCTTGGGTGCAATTTTAAAATACCTTGGATGCATGACATATTCTTGTCCTGATAACTCATCATCTGATCAGATCAGAATACCATTGCTTATAAATAAAATTTCTTTTGTGTGCTGATATTGTACAGCACATATGGGAAGTTATCCCATATGCCCAAAAGCAGTAATTATGGTTGTTGTCAGATTGTTTAGATTTAGCTATTCATGTGTATGACCAAATTTCCCACAGTTCAGAGAGCCTGCAGTCAGCGTGTTCAGATAACCTGCTGTGCATTGATACCTGGAGAAGGTTTTAACATACTGTAGCTGCAGCCCTTGTTCCATAAGTACATTACCTCCTTCCTTGTCTATTTTTTTTTCAACAAAGTGGAGTGTCCCAGAAAATTAAGCAGCCAAATCTAAGATGGCCAGATGACAATCTCAGGATTGAAACATGAGACACTATGTTTAGTGACCAATTTAAACTGTTTATAATAAGCCTTTGATTGGTTGCTCAATATCTGGAGCAAAGTTTGCACCTCTTATTGCATTGATCCACTACTCTGTTGGATGCACAAGAGCTTGTTTCAAAATATTTCAAATCTCTTGAAATAATTATTTTACTTTTAAATAATAAACATAAATGTTTTGGTGGACAATTTGTGTGATTTCTATTAAAGCACCATAACTATAATCATCCCAAACTGAAACAAAGGTAACTTAAAATGATGGATTAAAAATGAAGAATGTTTTGGTAGTCACTGTGGTGATGACATCACACTGTTGTCCTACACATGAAGTGAAGTCTGTCATTCAATCAGAACACGTCTTTCAAATAGGTTTTATTTTCTCTTTAACTCTCTTTTCTTAGTGTTTGCTTTGAATTCAGCTTCCTCTGGAAGTGACAATGCCAAGATGTCTCTCATGAACAAGTACAAAGACAGCATGATAGCCACCAGCCCAATGGATTCCAACCACCAGCCCACAACCCTTCTGTCACATGGAGCCAGCATCCAACACAAGCGCATCAACAGCAAATCACGAGGTGCCTTTGTGTGATAGTCTGTGTGGACATGTTTAGCGGCTTTGTTTGTGCGCATTGATCTGTAGGCATTTAGTATGTTGTTTTTGGGGAATATATATGTATATATATATCGAGAGAGAGAGAGAGCGCTATATCAAGAGCTATAGAAATAATATAAACCCAGATTCAAAGTGGGGTTTCCATTACATTTACTATAGTCCTTAGGCTTGATACCTTTTTCATTTACCATCTATGTGAAGCAATCTTAAGGATATAAGTAGGATTTATTTTGCCAATTGGGACCACTAGCCATGCACATTCACAATCAATGATTTCCTTTAAAGGAACAGTAACACCAACAAATGAAAGTGTTTTAAAGTAATGAAAATATAATGTACTATTGCCCTGCAATGGTACAACTGGTGTGTTTGCTTCAGGAACTCTGCTATGGTTTATATATATAAGGGATTGTGTAGCCACAGGGGCAGCCACTCAAGCTGAAAAAGGAGAAATGGCACAGGATAAACAGCAGTAAACAGATACACATTATAGTATAAAATGGGATTCTTCAGAACTTCTCTGTTATCTACTGCGTATCTTGTGCTTGAATGGCTTCCCCCATATCTACTGTACATTGCAGCTTGTTTTAAAAAACTATAGTTTCTAAAGAAAACCACCCTTTTCCAGTGCAGGGCAACAGTACATTAAGTATATAGTTATTCCATTAAAACTGTTTCCTTTTTTGATGTAACTGTTCCTTTAACAATAGACACATTATAAATTAGTAAACAGTAATAGTAAAATCTGGTATAACCCAAGGAAAATATTCAGTAAGGAAAACATTCTGAGACCAGATAGCAGAAGCGACATGAGAGATGTATTTATATGTTATATACTGTACGTTAGTGTGCTAGCTCCTTGTGCTAACTAAGATTGCTTTATCTGGCTGCCCTATGTATATGTGTGTTGTTTATTTTAATTTATGTATTCCCTTGAATAGATCTATTATTCATGAGTCTCTCCTGTAATGGAATTTTTCATTGCTGAATCAGTCCCATGGCAATAAAAAAGCTTTATGTCTTTGCTCTACTATGAATGCAAAAATAAAAGTTTTAAAAATATTCTGCCTTGACATATTTATATCCTTACAGAAGACATTTGCAATACTGCTGCCTATTCATATATTCTCATGAGCTGTGAACATTAGAGTATTTGTATTGTGTATGCTGTACTAATGGCAGACATGCAGTTATTACCAGATCATGACTGGATAAATATAATTCCAGTGGGGTTCCATATAGAAACTTGCAACCTCTGTTGTATGTTTGGTAGAAACATATTTTTTGCTGCTACCAACAACCCTTTTTGGTCGGTTCAGACTATACCATCTTTCCACACCACAGGGAGTGGGGCTTTATCTTTTCTTCCTGGCAGAGGTTTTTGAGTTGTGTGACATACAGAATTATACAAATTATCAATAAGGGGGAGAAGAGGATTTTGTGATATCCAACATATCAAGGACATTTTTCCTTTTTCCCTGATAATTCCTTTGTGTGTGCATGTGTACATATATATAGTAAATTATTGGCAGCCACACTCTAACCCTGACTCTCTTGGTTAAAGTATATATTTATAAGATCACCAAACAAAATTGATTAGAAAATTAGTGGGCCAAGTACTTTATTATTTTATATTCTAAAGCAGCCTGCTTTCAGGCATGCAAATGGTATCATTCCTGGTACCCATCTTCAAGCCAGTCTTCAAGCCTTGCTTCTTTGAAAACTGTGAACAAAGCACTTGCCTACTGCTAGCAATTGGTGTGATGTTCAAGAGACATGTTAAAGTCTTCCTGGGATCATTACCTGTATTGCACATAAGCATATAGCAGTAACCTAATTGCATGGGTGTTACTGCAGAATTTTGCAAGAGCTTGTTTACTTGTGCCATAAGCATGTTTCCCTTTTTGCCTAGCTACACATATATTTTCAAAATAGAACATTACTAGACACTAGTAAGTGATAGATGCAATAGGTTTCTTTGGTCTCAAAGTAAAACCAGTTTGGAGAAATGGTCCAGCCGCACCACCCTGAACCTTCATTTGAGGGAGCAGATAACTAAATAGAAAATTGAATGCGTTTTGTATCTATCGGATACCGAATCATAGGCTGTGTCCTAGTGCACTGGATTAAGAAATAAAAAATACTTTTTAACTGAAGTCCACCTGGAAAATGTATCCTTGGAAGTGCCTGCTCAATTTTCTATTCGGTTACACATATATATTAACTTCGCCAGACAAAATACACCTCATAAATAGTGATGGGCGAATCTAGGCAGATTCGCTTCGCCAAACAATTAGCGAAATTCACAAAATGACGCGTCTCATTTGTGATGCTCGTCGCGTAGTATTCGGTGCACGTAGTGTCGTGATCGATGCGTTGTGTAGTTTTCTGTGCGTGTCTCGTTTTTTTTTTTTGTCAGGAGAATTTTTGCCAGCTGAATTTTTGCGGGTGTTTCGCGGATTTATTCCCCGGCGGCGAATCGCTGGAATTTGCCGCAAATTCGCCCATCCCTACTCATAAAGGCTAACTTTTTTTAAAGATGCTATTCTATACAGAAATAGTAAAAATTTATACACTTTCATTTTATGTAGCAATAAAGAATAGGGGATTCATTATAAAATGTCAGTTCATGCTTATGGATTTTTTTTGTTATTTTCTAAGAAGCATATCACATTTACTGTATGTGACTAATAAGCCATTGAAAGGTTTAACTTTAATGCTTTCCATGCTGACAAATCATACGCTGACATTCAGAAGAGCCCATTGTAGATATCATAATCCTTATCCTTCAAACACCCATATCAATTATTGCCCAGTCAAAAAAACATATCACCTTCTCACCAAATGTAACCTTTTTTTATACATTTTCCACATATTTTGCCACTTTGTTTTAGAGCTGAACATATATAATATAGTTTTTTTACATAACCCCTTTTCATTGTCATGGCCTCAATAAGAACAATTTTTTTTTATTATAATAGCTGTTATATTGGTTTTACACCTTAGTTCTTTTTCAATATCTCCTATAATGATTCCTCTTCAAGACTCCTCAGGAGGGGCATTGCCATTTTAAAAATAGCCCCTATTTACAGTTAGATAATTCCTAACCATAGGCTGTTGGAGGGAACAAAGTAATATAATGAGGTCTGGGAATTGTGCTCTGATCTATAGAACTGTGAGGCACCTGATGTTAAAAAAGGAACAGGTGCAATAACTGCATTAACTAATCTCTTCATTATAACTGTTCAAACACAGTGTTACAGTTTGTTCTCTGCCCCGCAGTCATGTGTCTAGGCAAGCAAAGGAAACATCCGTGTTCCAGCCAGCGGCATGCTTAAAACAAACCCTTCCCTTGTGTCCTTAAACAAGTGCAAATTAAAAGATTTTTAACAAATAGGAAGTTTTAGAGCTATGGCAGAAAAGGCATTGTGTCCCATGTGCCCTATTCCTTAAAATAAAAAAGATAAAAATCTCTTGCTCTAATAGGAAACAGCATGTGGAAAACTTATATACATTCATTAATAAAGCAATGTATTTACACCTGTTAATGTCTCATCTTCAGTTAATGTGATCAGTGTTTTGATTTACTGTATATTTACTCAAATAAATACCATTGCTTTATGTAGTTACAAAAAGGGATGCATATTTTTGCTCTAGCTTTCTCTAACAACAACATAAGCTAGATATATCTGACATACTGTATTGCTCAGAAGCTTGAAAAGATATTAAATGTATCAGAGCTAAAGCTACTTGAATAGTATGACTTCATTTGGTTTTCTCATCTTCTCAACTTTTCTTATTCGGACAATTTAAAATGGACGTGTCAACCTTAAGAAATAATTTCAAATTATTTTCTATTGTGTTTGCCAAGCAAAATAAACTTGACTTACATTATAAAAAATCTTTAAATCTTGTTTCTGTCATTCCTTTGGAATCCACAATTAGAGCACAATAGCTAGCACCTTTTTGTGAACATTGTTATTAAGGCAAGTTCTGCATTATCACAAAATCTTGTTTAGCACCAGAATCAGGGACCTAATACCCAAGCCAAGAACTGGTGAGGAGGGAGGGCATTCAATTATATATGGATTCAGGCAGCACACTGCTCTTGAGACGAATTGGGTTCACCTCCCCCACATGTGGAGTTACTTGTAGAGATCCAAAATGGGAAGAACTCCAGGGCATAGCAACATTAACAGCAATGTTTGAAGCCTGCCACAGCTCTTTATAAAGTGAGGAGGGAGGGGAAATGGAGTGCAGTGCCCTGCCTCTATGCCTGAGGAATAGAGATGCATGGCGGGCAAAAAATGATTGTTAGCTGATATTTTTAAATACTTTTTTAAGAAGTTTTGATGTGTTCATAAAAAAATTAATTTGCATTTGTTTGATTTGAAATGGACTTTTATTATAATGTTTTTGTCTTGGTGAAGGGCCATCTTGAAAGGAATCACATGACTGGAAGCAAAATGACAGATCTTTTTATGTTCCAAAAAATATACAGACCATAGGGTTCTTTTACAAACATATGTGGTTTAAAAAATGGGAATGTGTGGGTGCTAGTAATAAAAAACATACATATACTGTATATATATATATATATATATATACTGTATATATAATGAAAAACCGCACTCACAGGTCTTAGGTCTTCTTCGGTGAAAAGAAGTTGGTTCATTGCAACGTTTCGGCTTTCAAACTCGAGCCGTCATCCTGATGACAGCTCGAGTTTGAAAGCCGAAACGTTGCAATAAACCAACTTCTTTTCACCGAAGAAGACCTGTGAGTGCGTTTTTTCATTATTATATCTTACTTTTTGGATGTTAGGTGCACCAGCCCAGACTGTATATATATATATATACAGATGCAGCCACTGGGATTGGTGAGTTAAATGGGTCATGACTCAGGGTTAATTGAAGAAACTGTGTTATCTAAAGTTAT
Organism: Xenopus borealis; assembly: GCA_024363595.1. Classification (NCBI taxonomy): domain Eukaryota; kingdom Metazoa; phylum Chordata; class Amphibia; order Anura; family Pipidae; genus Xenopus; species Xenopus borealis. Next base: position 78,812,405 of record CM044438.1, on the reverse strand, counting down.
CTTAACTCATTTAATGCATTTAACCTTTTCATTAGCATACCAAAGCATCATTGTTTTCAATGGTGAACTCTTTAATTGGATGGGATGCTGTGACACAATATTCTGTGATAAGTGGGATAAATGGGATAGATGAGTTAAGTTTTTCTGTGTCAAATGTACAATCCAAAGTGGCTTCATCTGTATGTATATATAGCCTGATGCTTACTTGTATACAATACAATACTTACTTGGATTTTCAAAGAATTCCACAGTTCAGTTCTACAAATAATCAAACCAACTAATATGGACTTGGCAGAAAATCAAATGGCAAAAGCAACAAATCTGCTCCTATTTTTTTGTCCACAGCTGCGGCCTAAAAGGCTCCATTGGCTCCATTTGCTCTGTTGACTCAAATGAACACCAATTGAAAGCCATAGTGTTAGAAATGAAACAAAATGAGCAGCTGCACATAATATCTTGACATATTATTTAGTCGATCTTTTAATCTCTCATTTGCCAGAGGCTTTAGAAGTGTGTAGATTTGTAATTTTCTTCTGGTCCCTCAAGCAATGGGATATGTTAGAGAGTGTATTTCTATTTTATCAGATTATTGCATTGATCTTCAGCCTTCCTCTTGTGGTACCCCATTTCTTGTATTTATAAAACTGCTTTGGTTTATATCTTGCAGCGGGCTCAGCGTTTCTTAACCCTGAAGGTGACTGTGGGGTAGACCTGGACAATGAAACTCAATTGACCTTTTATACAGACCCTTCTCGCAGCAGAAGACGTAGTCGAGGTCAGTCAGCGGGGTTAGACATTGCTGGATATTTTAAATCACACTGCTGCTTGGCCTTAATGTAGAATTGATGCTCTTGTTTTCTTGAGTAGCTAATGAATAGCATCCATGTTTAATTTGATGTTTCTAGCAGTGGGCTCACCACGTAGTCCCATCAACAAGATGACTTTGACTTTGATCAGTGTGACCAGTTGTGTCATTGGCTTGGTGTGTTCATCCCAGCTCAGCTGCCCTTTAATTGTGAAGATAACACTTCATGTTCCAGAACATCTCATAGCTGATGGTATGTATAAATGTGTAAGAAAATGAACTAGCAGAATGAGTTTTACATAGCTAACATTATTCTGTTAAAAGCATTGCTGGGGGCTACTGCAACAGAAGAATGCCAAATAATTTGCTCTTAGCAAAAGAAACACAGTCAAAGGGCATCTTTTTTCCTTTACTTACATTATAGAATCCTGAGTTTCAGAAAAAAAGATTTATATCACTCTAGCAACAAAAGATGAAATGTTTTTTTGTACTGTCTATTATATCATTACCTATTTTAATTTCCTGTCTTTATATACCAGTGACTTTTTGTCTTTCCATGACACTGGTTGCACTGGTAGCACTGGTCGGACCTAATATGGAATTAAAAACTTTATATGTTGTGGTTGGAGACTTTTTCTGGCAATTAAGGTATATAATAATCGAATATACTGCTATACTAAGTAGTGATGAGCAAATGTATTCACCTTGGGTGAATTTGCAGTGAATTCCTGCGATTTGCCAGTATTTTGCCAGTAAAATTTCACCTAGCGAAAATTCTCTGGTGTCTCGTTTCGGATGCGGGCGTCTGTTTTTTTTATGCCGGCAATGGGCGCCGACGTCCAAAAATGGATGTTCACATCCAAAACGAGAGGCGGCGGTGTTTTCCAAATTTTTTGTAGTTTTGGGAATTTCTTGTACAAATTCTCAAAATTTCGGTGAAGTAAAACATCCCAGATTCGCCCATCACTAATACTAAGTCATCAATGTGCTCAGAATGCATCTGAATAATTATGAAAACAATACATTTATAAGGGGATGTTCACTTTCCAAACACTTTTTTTCAGTTCATTTGCTTCCAGATTGTTCATCAGAAATATAGATTTTCTTCAGTTACTTTCCATCTTTTATTTTTTTACCGTTTTTTCCAAAATTTAAGTTTTAATGTTCCTGTCTCTGGCATTCAGTCTGGCAGCTCAGAAACCCACATGTAGATTCAGAACTGTTACAATTTGCTACATTAGTTGATACATTTCTCAGAAGCATTTGTGGAATATTAGCAAACTATATCACTTTTACATTTACTTTCAGTGTGATGTACAGAGTGATATTCTGAGACAAATTGCAACTGGTTTAAATTTTTTGTTATTTGTTTTTTTGAGTTATTTAGCTTTTTATTCGGCCATGTTCCAGTTTGGAATTATGCAACATACTAAAAGTTAATTTAAAGGTGAACAACCTTTTAATAAAACTCATGTATCAACTAATGTATCACTATTTCACTATAAGGCTGTCACTCGGCTAATAGCGGCTTTGTTTTCTTTTATTTATTTCTTTTAATACAGGAAGTCGCTTTATTCTACTCGAAGGTAGTCAGCTCGATGCCAGTGATTGGCTTAACCCAGCCCAGGTGATTCTTTTCTCCCAGATGAACTCCAGTGGCCCCTGGGCCCTAGACCTATGTGCAAGGAGAATTCTAGATCCTTGTGAGCATCTCTGTGATCCTGACAATGGTAATTTAACACATCTCAGTTGCCTTAATTCAAAATGAAATACAATAACTAAAGAATACATGTTCTGTTATGTGGAAAATATTTGGTAAGATTTGCAAATATTTATTGCAAACATCTCCTGCATAGTTTAACTTTAGACAGCCTATTCATTAAACCTCAAATATTTCTTGTCAAATTTTTCAAAAAAGTTAAATTTTAGAGGAAAAAAACTCTGAAGCTGCTAAAAATTAAAATCCAATAAATACTCTAGCTAAAACCTGTCATAATCATGTAAAATCAGATGGTCCCTTTAACAATGGGAACATGTTTTTTACCTTCATGGTTCCTTGGAAAGTTTTGTGCTATTAATGCTGATTTTCTATAGATAATCCAATAAATTCAAGTTTTTCAGGTTACAACTTGAAAAAGTCACATGATTTGAGTGTCAAAACGAAAAAGTCCCAATTTTGTCGCAACTTTTTCTCACACCAATCTTTTCAAGAATAAGGGGTAGATTTACTAAGGGTCGAAGTGAGAATTTGAATTAAAAAAATTCGAATTTCAAAGTAATTTTTGGCTACTTTGACTATCGAATAGGCCAAAATTTGATTCGAATTTAAAAATTTGACCATTTGAAAATCAAAGTACTGTCTTAAACACCTTAAACTTGCCAGATTGCTATTTTAGCCTATAGGGGGGCTCCTGGAACCTTTAAGAAGTGTTTTTGTAATTTTTTTTGCCAAAATCGTTCGAAATGTTAGAATCAAATGAAGCATTTGAACATTTTGATTGAAAAAGGTCAATTTTTGATCAAAAAAACTCTTTAAAAAAATTAGATGGTCGAATTTCAAAGTTTTTTAACTTCTTAACTTTTTTTTTTAAATTCGACCCTTAGTAAATCTGCCCCTATGAGTTGGGTTTGGGCAAATTTGTTTTTTTAATATGAGAAAAATTTGAGTTTTAGTAAATAGGCCATTAGATGTTTGGAAAACTGCAGATGGGTGGTGCGGTATTTCAACAAAGAAGCCAGACACGCAAACAATAGCATTGTTTGAATACCATATGGAAAGTGGAATAATAAAACATATCAGTTTATGTCAACAAGCTCCATGCTATTAGAGAGATAATGATCCAATTGTATATTAACTATGAATGTGTATGGGATATCTAAGGACATATTTATCAGTGAGAGTTCACCCTTAAATAAATTTGCCCCCAAAAATTCCAAAAGAGTATACATGATAAAAACCCAATAGGATTGTTTTGCCACTGATTTGTATTCTTGCAGCTTAATTATCATCAAGTACAAGCCACTGTTTTATGATTACCGAGAAAAATTATTTTAAAACAATCTGAATTATTTGATTGAAATGGACTCTATAGGAGATGACCTTAAATATTCAGTACTGTGAATATAACTTATAAACCGCATTCATAACAGAACAACTTGCATCTAGAGTACCATGTCCCTTTCATTGTTGTGTCTGGTTATAAGACCTAGGCATTATGGTTAATTGGCCATGTACCCTCAAAGCAACAGTAGGAAGAAGCCCATGCAGTATTGCCTATCCACAGTATGTACTGTTTAAATCATCAGTTTATTATTTCAATGGCACCCCATGTTTCATTTCTAGTTACTGTTCTTCCATACACCACTTTACTCTTCTTGCCAGCACTTTGCTCCATCTGTGTGTGTGTGTGTGTGTGTGGAAAGGGTTTTTTTTGTGGGATTGGACCTGTACAAGCTCAAGTTAACTACCCCATAATAAACAGGCATATTTTTGGTGGGAGTCTTTTCTGTACAATAGTAGTATTTTGATTTGAAGACAGAATTTATTTAAGTTTTTATGCTGCTTGCAATAAACTGATTCCTGATCTCTACCGAATCAATGTTGTACCTATTAGCACAGTGCTTTTGCTGAGAGTGCTTCACTGGAATTTATATACTAAAGTGAATACAGAAACCTAAGGGCATAATATCCAACATAGGAGCACAAATGAAGATTTTTGGACTTTGATATCATTTTTGCACAGACTTTTCATACTAAAATAGGCCCTGCCATAGAGATTATGTACATGAGAGGGCTGCCCATAACTAATTTCTTTTATATTTTTTCCTCTTAGGGGAATGCTTGTGCCATGAAGGTTATATGCGTGATCCTGTGCACAAACATCTTTGTATCCGCAATGAGTGGGGCACCAACCAAGGGTAAGTAAAACAATGTTTCTATCACAATATGGTATAAAACTTATATAATAAGTTTAGAGAATTACTTTGAGATGACCATTGATAACCATTTTGAAATGTGTTGGCGCTATATAAATACATGTTAATAATAATAAATTGCCATACCAAATTAGAATTACAGCTTTCTGCACATTACTATAGCTCCCTGTGACTTTTAAATATATGAAGTATTATTTCCATGCAACATATGATAAATGTGATGGTTTATTGACTAAATTATAAATTATAATAGAACCTCCAATTTATGTTTTCTTATGGAACCAGAGAAAAAAAATTATCTAAAATCTAGAAAACAGTAAAGGAAAAGGAAAATTCATTATGCATTTTATATTGGGGTAAGGACAATAAACAAAAAAGGGTGTAAACTGCTTCAGGGCATGTGAAATTTAGTTTTCACTATAACATACATTATACTGTAATTATTTTAAAGATAAAGAACAAATGGACAGTGAATCCTACTCATAAGATGTAAAGGCGTGCTTATAATCTCAGTGCAGTTTTCAGTTTTCAATTTGTCATCCCCTCCCCCCCCACACACATAATATAGTTTTTTTCTCATCATGTCTGAATTATTGTGGGGGAGAGGATGGAATAACTTCCAGTGTGCCAGAGCCAAATACGAAGCACAAAACAAAAACTGTGGTACCGTGTTAGCCAGTAGCAAAAATAACAAATAAAAAAACAAATACAAAAAGTATTGTAGAATTGATACCTATATTGGCTAACAATAAAAATACATTGCAAGCTTTTGGAGCACCAAGGCCCCTTCGTCAAGCAAAATACAAATGAGGGCTGGAAGGGCACAGCATATATACTATTAGATCAGTGAAGGGTATTCATGGGTATTAAATTAGGAAGTTACAGATAGATTGAGATCAATTGTAGAGATAATACAATGAATTAGGGTGGGTGGTAAACAGTCCAGGAGTCTGGATTCAGTCAGATCACATAGGGGCCGATTTACAAAATTCACGTGACTAGATTGAAGTTCGAACGAATTAGATTGAATTTCGAACGTAGGATTTATTCGTTTCGTCAAATATGCAAATTTTGGCATTTCCGATCATCGAATAGGGAATGGTCAAACGATCGAATACATTTGAATAGAGTTGAATGAACGAATATTCGATCATTCGACCAGCGAAAGATTTTAATTTTAAAGTTTATTCGATTGCCTACTTCAGCACATTGGACCTACCGAATTGCAATAGAAGCCTATGGGAGCACTCCCATAGGCTTCTGAGGCTAAGTCCTGATCGGATAGGATTCATACGATCAAAGTCATCGATCGTTTGAATAGTACGAATCATTTGAATGATCGAATGATTTATTCGTTCAGTCGAATGATTTATTCGACTGATCGAATAAATTTGTATTTGATCGTCGAATGATCGAGTATCGAATAAAAGGTAGCCTAGAACTATTCGAATCGAATGCTAATCGAATATCGAGTAGAAACTGATTTTTTTTGGGGAATAATAGTAAATTTACCCCATAGTGTGACAAGAAACCTGACCTAAACTAAATTAAGGCCCTTTCTTAATGTGTTAATTAACTCCATATATTTGAATTCATAAATCTTCCTTTCCCATTCAGATTTAAAGTTCCCTTTTAGAATGTAAACCTGCATGTCATGAAGACTGTGATTTTGACAGCAGAAGTGTTGCCCCACTGGTGTATCACATGACTTGGTGTTGATTTTATGAGCCTAATATGCAAGCATAAGAGAAGGCATTAGAGTGCAACTCTGCCATTATTGGCCAAATATTCACATTTCAAGGTTCCCCAGCATCTGAAGTTGCGTTTGGGCACTGCTCTTCAGATTAGGCTGTGCAGGTACATTGGTGCTAGTGGAATTGAGGTAGCACATGCACCTTAAATAAATAGCATCAAAGTGTTATATCTATGTATGCTTAAATATATAGAAATTCTTAGCAGAACTTTCTGGTTCATTAATATTGTGCCAAAGTGTGAGCAAATAAACTCCATACTAACAATGAAAAATGTTTTCCTCTTCGAAAGTTTCAAGAGACTATTTCCCACATGTATATTTTCTTATAAATGTTAAGGTAACTTCATTTTAACAGGGAGATAATAGTTTACTGCTGCCATTTAAGACTTGATGCTGTGTTACAATTGACTTTAAAGTAAATATAGTGCATATAAACTATAATACTGGATTAATAATGCAAGGACTGGATCATTATCTTGCGGATTACATGGGGTTTACTGACATTTCCTCTGTTTCAATTTGAATCACAACTGAATTCATTTTGTTAAATTGCCCTAATAAAATCTCAATACCTCAGTCTTTCATTGCAAATTACTATAATATTTCCATAGTGCATCTAGGTGCAGTGTATTGTTTTATAATTGTTTAACTAATAATATTTTTCTCATAATTTTTTTACTGTACAGCCCCTGGCCATATACCATGTTCCAAAGAGGATTTGATCTAGTACTGGGAGAGCAGCCATCAGACAAAATCTTCAGGTAACATCAGAAATCAGAACAATGAATTTCTATTCTTTTTGTTGCACAATATTGTTGATCATGATCACGTTTACATTAGCTCTTAATATACAAGGAAAAGCTTTACTATGCCAATAACTTTGCCCATAAGCTACCAGCAATATGGTCTATAAGAAAAGCCCTTGTGCTTAAGCAAAGCAAAAGTGAAGCAATGAAGAAATGAAAACCAATATACAATAGCCACTTAGTGTATATTTGTGTATATTGTACCAAACGTTTAACCCTAAAAACCAATCTGAGCCTTTTGAGTTGATATTGCTCCTTTTAAAGGGGAACTCCACAAAATCATAACGTAAGCTTTTTGAAAAGTAAACATAGTTTCAAGCAACTTTGCAATATAAATCAACTAAGCTTCTGACAGTTCCCTAAGTCTAGCCCCCTGCTCTCCTGCTGATCTTTCTGACTACTTTGCTGAGCTGGCTGGCTACAGTTACTTTGTATCAGCAGCCAGCTGTCCTCAGCTTGTATCCTCCAAATGCCACAATTCCCTGCACACACGATTTTAAAAAAGGAAAAGAAAATCACATTGCAATGCATTGTGGGTTATGTAGTTCCTGCATGCTGTCTGTAAGCTGTGGAGAAGTTGTTATAATTTATCAGTCTTTATTCCCTCCTTCCCTGCCAAGATTTCAATTGATGCAGAAAGAGAACTGTTAAACAGCTGAATTTCAGCATAGAAAATGGCATTTATTCTTACTTTTTGAAGAAACGGGTAACTGTGGTGGATATATTAAGGGTTTCTGTGTTTTGTGAGCCTCTTTATCAAATTTTGTTTTGGAAGTTGGCGTTCCCCTTTAAGCTTGATTGTTGCTTGTAATAAAACAATGTATTGCTTTTTAGATGTTAAAAAGTAGTGAATTCCAAAAAAAGAGCAGGAGTACAATAAAGTAAAACTAGTCAGGTAGGTGTTAGAAACAGTACTTGAATAATTCCCAGCAATAGTTTTAACCTAATCATCATAAAAAATAAGTACTAAATCATTTCTTATTACATGTGTTCATAGCAAAGTGTAAAATGGCAATTAATACATGATTCTAGGAATACAGGAACTGGAGGACAAGAGCTCATTTTATTTAAAGAAAGGATTGGAATCCAGAAAGCATGCAGTGTATATGTTACAGTTACAGAGCCATCACCATGCTCTTTTTTTTATCCAGATTTACCTACACATTGGGGGAGGGCATGTGGCTTCCTCTCAGCAAGAGTTTTGTTATACCCCCTGCTGAACTTGCCATTAATCCATCTGCCAAGTGCAAGACAGACATGACTGTTATGGAGGATGCTGTGGAAGTCAGGTGAGATTAAAGGATATGAAAAAAAAAGTTTTACGGGTTCTTGGTCTATTTGGAATTTTGTGTAATAATTAATTTTAGTGTAAATTGTTTAAAGCAGAGAAATCTTGAACCGTGTTCAGCTATGTGACAACAATAAAGATGCTTCTAGCAACAGAAACGACATTGGAATTCTATTCTCTGTTACACAGAATTGCTTCTCAAGATCTAGATATTCAAATATAAGTTCTTGATACACTACTTGCAGTCACGGAAGGAAGCCAAGCTTTTTTCAAAGAAAATTAAAACTTATGAAGTTACAGTTTCCTTCCCTTCACTTGTTTGGGGTGGGGGGTTCTCTGTACTATAAATGATCTGTTTGTGTGAATCCATGTCTCTTTGCTGAGCAGAACAACTTTCACTACATCATTGAGCCCCACACAGCACAAAACTACAGAACTATTTGGGATCTGATCAGCATTTACCCTGGTTGTGCTTTAGAACTCCGTTGGTGAGCTTCAGACTAAATACTAAAGCAGAGGTGCCCAAAAGGTAGATCAGGATCTAACGGTAGACCTTTAGCTGGTGATCAGTAGATCTCAAGACATTGTCAAGAAACAGCTTGTCTAAATCACCCTCCCATTATTTAAGATATTTATCTTTAGGTTACATAAGAAATTGTTAAATATAGCAATATACATTCTCTCATAAATCAATATTATATTTGAGTTATATTTTCCATGCTTTTATGGATGTAGATTATAATGGAACAACATCACTAAAAGTAGACCTTGCATTAGTAAAGTATGAGCACTCCTGTACTAAAAAGTATTTCATGAAAAAAGAAACATTTTAGTGCAAAGTTTTTTTTTTTTTACTTTTTGCATACAAAAGGTGTAACCCTCATTTGGCAATTTCTACAGATAAACAGATATTCTTCCATACTGTAGGTATATTTTATATAAATAAAAATATACATAAATCCAGGTTTTACCCCCCACACAATGTATGGTGGCTAATGGAGGGCAATTGGTGGTTGTTATCCCCATCCATATCTGATTAGGGCTTATTCAGATATTCTGATATACTGATCAGAGATAAGATTATGTCAGCAGAGGATTGCACCTTATTGATTCTTGTTTTGATCTGATCATTGACCCAAGAGGCTGGTCAAATCAAGTTAAGGTTTGCTTATGTAATGACCTGACCAAAGGGGATGTTTACATGCATGGCTTGCTTTAAATAAACAGACTGTTGCTTAGACTGCAAGTTGTAGTTCACATTAGCTGTGTTGCTATTTACTTGAAATTTCTGATGGCATTGTGTTAAATGAGACTGAGAAGACATATGGCCTGCAGTCATCTAAAAAAAGCAAAGGCACTGCTAGAAATGATCTATCAATCTTGTTTAGTGTAACTCTGCCCACATACAATGAAGGCATCATGCAATATCCATAACATCTGCCAATCTGTGTTTTGTCTTTGGAGCATCTTAATAGTCCAACAATGACTATTCCCAAAACACTGATGATATTCTGTTGCACGAGAGCCTTTAATCATGCTCTACAAAGTAACAGAATACCACCCACACATCCCCACATCTCCTACCCTTCCCCTCAAATCCAAAATACAGTTTTTGAGCAAGTAATTTTATATCCTTTGGGGAATACTACAATTCCCTTCTATTTTTTAAGCATCATTAATCCTTCTGCAGCCTTAGAGACTTTCTAGCTTTCAGTTATGTCCTATGTGTATAAGGCATGTCAATCCATGTTTTCGCAATATTGCTTTCATTTGCATCTCTGCTCATTAGAGTATCATAAATCAAAAAAAGAGGAGAAAGAGGAAACCCTTAAATTATATTTTTAAAAATAATTGTTAAATTGAATCACAGTTAAACTTAGGATGTATTGTCTGTTATGAAGGTTTGTATTAGATCTCTGGTTTGTATCATGTGAAATCCATGTCAATCCATATTTTCTCGATCTTGATGATAGCTACATATTTAATTTTGGTTGGCCACAGTCGATTAACAAACACCAGTGCATATTCCATGGGGCAGATTAACTGAAGGACGAAGTGGCCGTCGCTCGTGAAAATTGGCCAGAAATCACATTGTTTGACAGGATTAATTACACATATAACCATGCTGTCACAAACTCATAGTATTGTTATTTGCAATGTATTCAAGAATCTTATCTCTAATTACCACTTTCAAATTTTTTCTGACCACTGATGACCACAGATGTCATCTGCCCCATTTGTATAAGCAAACTTGACAGACAGACCGACAGAATCCTGATATTGTTTCTTAATTTGTAAATGACAGGAAACCTGAGATCAGCTACTGATCCCTTCTTGTCCCTTGAGAGTGTTTCACTTGTATGTTTAATTGCCCTGCTCTGTCACTTCTTATTAGTGTTTGGCTTTCTCTCTTCTTTATTTTGCTTTTTTAACTCTCACACACTCTGTTAAAATCCTCTATGGTCTCTTTTTGAATTAATCGTTCATAGTCACTCCGTTTATGATTTAGTTTTCTTCCCAATTTTCATGCATCAGGTTGACCTGTCTTACTCTTCTCCTATATATGTTCTTGTCCTTTTCACTTTACTCATTTTATCTCTCTTACAGTATATCCACTTTACTTAATCCCCCTCTGCTTTGCTTTTATATATGTATATATATATTTTTTTTGTCACCCATGTATTCCCCTTTAACATTCATTCTATGTATAATCCAGCATTATATATTATACCTTCCCTGTACACAGTGTCATTGCATGATGCGACCCGGGCAGTAGGTAGAGGAGGACTGTGTTTGCTCATTGACTAGGGTTTTTTTACAGAAAAACATTGGAAGACAAAATTACTTTTTAGCTTAGAGGTCTCTTCTGAGGTTATGGTCTGCAAGACCTCTTGGTGGCCAATATATATTGAAACTTGTGTGCCTTGATACTTTTCTGACACTTCTGATAAACTAGGCTATGTTTGGGGTAGGGGGTGTTTATGTGATTATAATTATCATTTTGAATGAATGATTCTCTGTACAACTTCACTTATCCAATAGTCTATAATATGGCAAAATCTGAGCCACTTAGCGTAGCTGTAGATGTTTTTTTTTACGGACCACGCACACTTTTAAGATTTTGGGGCCCCAGGCTTTCTGAGGCGGAGACAGGCAAAGGAGCCAGGCATGTTACCAAAGCGTAGTACAAGGGGATCAGGCAAGGATGTAGACAGGTTCAGGCAAGGTCAGTTCCAGAAGTCAGAGAAGCGAGGTACCAAAGGGATCAGACGAAAGCATTGTCAAATTCAGGCAAAGGTCGGTTTCAGCCAGCGAAGGTTCGAAGGTCCAGGAAAACAAGCAGAGGGTCAAAAAACAGGAACACGGACAACCAGGGCTTTAGCGGAACAGAAGAAACTGAAGCCAGCCTGGGCAATGTGAGGAGGAAGATGAAGGTATTTAAGGGAACAGGAACCAATCAAGACCAGGCTGAGGAAGACAGACACATCAGGGACCAATAGGAAGCCAGGCGCCCAAAATAGAGGTCATAACTCCTAAGTGTTTTGGAGGGAGTGTCCATTTTGACGTGCGCCAGCGTTTATGCGTTGGCGCCTAAGTTGACGCGTGGTGGGTCTTACATTTTGCCTTATTGAAGCAAAACCAAACAGGAAAGCAGGCACTGACATAGGAAGGATTAACTGGTAAACAATGTAAGTATTGGAACAGACAAGGTAGGGCAAGCAAGGTATGAGCGGAAACAGGAAAGGTAAGGAAGGTTAGTTAGATGTATATAATCAAAGTCCACAGCAAGGCACACAAAGGCTCAGGCTGAAGTTCCACTACAAACGATCGGTTAGGGCAGGAAGCCAAAAGCCAGTTCCAGAAGATCAATAGAAATGATGTAGTAATAGAACAGTAGGGCATATCATGCCATGGAAGGTTGACCTACAAAGAAGACATCATCACTAGATTCAATGGACCATTTCTGTTTAAATGTCATGCTGGCATTAACCCCGGTGTCTACTGCAGCACTGATAGGATGGCAGGGGCATGATGACAGAGAAAATGTGCCTGCTTCCCTCTTTATCTCTTTATTACAACATAGAGTGCTACAAATAAACCACCCTGGAATCCTCATACATCCGAGAGTAATAATAGCATTATATCAGGGTGTTAATTCACTACTGGTGAGTGGAACGGTGCACATACTGCATTGTCTTGCTCCCACATGTGTATGTGACCCCCAAATTAAATGCTTTCCAAATTTGAGTGGAAAATTTTTCTCCACATTTCTAACTATAATAAATGTGCTCTATTCTATTCATTCATCTAGGAGTAACAATGTTAAGTATAAATAATTTGAATACAATTCTGCAAGGCTGTGCTTTAAAATGTCCCTTGATATTTAAATAGCTCAATAATCCTGCACTACTTCCCTCCTTATTATAAACCCCTTAATGTCCCATTTTCAATGTACTTTTCCATCCTTTTCACTTTATTACACTGTATTTTTACCTAAGCTTATTGATATTTTCCTCCCCCAATCTTCCTTTTTATTTATTGTGCTGCTTTAACAATCTTACTTTTGCATCTATCAAGCCCAACCTCTCCCTCCTTTCCTTTCTATTTCTTTTTTTTTTTTTTTGCCTCCAGAGAGGAGCTCATGACTTCTTCTTCGTTTGATAACCTTGAAATCCTTCTAGATTCTTTTGGACCCGTTCGGGATTGCTCCAAGGATAATGGAGGTTGCACTAAGAACTTCCGTTGTGTCTCGGATCGCAAGCTGGACTCCAGTGGTTGTATGGTGAGTGTGATTTATAACATTAAACTGCAGAACTGCATTCCTTTATGGTGCATGTAAAGATGTTCGTTTACTAAAGTGCTCTAGCCTGCCATAATGAATAAGTGTCTCAGATGTGTGGGGATAGTGGGAACTGTGTTTTAAGAAGGGTTGGTAAGTTACAGGTTGAATATCTATTTTCTTTTGTACAAATTGTATACAAATGTATAGCACTGTCTAGAGTGTTCTTCTCTAATGGCCTACATACATCTTAGTCAACAGGCCCTGCTAACTAGGTCATGTAGCATACAGCACAAGCAGTAGAATATATTACTTGTTTTTATAAAAATATATACAGTAGCTATAACTGTAAAGGTTATAATATGATTCACAATAAACACATACAAGCTTTTCTGACTTGCAGTGGAACCAAGGATGAGAAAAATTAACCATAGCTCCAGGAAAATACATTTTCTGCTGAAAACTTGTGAATAATGGTGTGCAAACTGGAAAGTTTAAACTTAGAATACATATTGGAAGCACATATAACTATACCTATTGTTACTGATTTTACAACATCAATAAAAATGTGTATCATTTGTTTGTATAGAACCATTATATTCTGCAATGCTTTACAGAGATTTTTTAATGATATTGATCAATCTGTACCCCAAAGGAGCCTTCACTTTTTATGTCCATACATTACACTTCTAACTGCACACTAGTGGTGGGTGAATAAATTCACCAGAAATGGATTCCATGGATTTCAAAATTATTTTGACGCCCATTGACCTCAATGCATTTCGGAAATTTTGCCGTTGAGTGAATTTTCCGGTATATTCGCATATTTTTCAGGCACCCGCTGCTGCACACACAGTGGATGGACAATGAGTTGGGCAAATCCATATCCCTTCTCAGTCTTGGTAAACAGACCCAAAAATTAGAGGAGCAATGAACAGTCCCTATAGCTATTGTTTAGGGAGACCTCTACATAACCAGTGTGAATCAAATTATCTGCAAACAAAGCATCTGCCTCTACAATAATAATATCAGCTAACAAGTCCAATAAGAATGGGACCTATATTCACAGTCTAGCCCAACCCTAGCATTCATGGACCCATCCAGCCAGCAATATCTCCAGTTTTAATTAGTACTGTCACTCACTGAGACCTCAATCTTCAACAGCATTACCATGATATGACAGCTAGGGATATTGGGTTTTGCTGGCATGTATACAACCCAGGAAATGCCACTTACACTATCTGTCCACATGTTGCAGTGGCTGCCACACCTCCTTGTGACGTGGAACCAACACTCAGAAATCTGGGCCAGCAATGGCCAAGAGAAAACTGTGCAATTTCTCTGAAGCACAGATGCGTACACTAGCTGCCACAGTTTACAGACAGTATTGATTTGACCCCCTCAATACAAAGCAATCACTTTCCAAATATACAATGTCCACCAAATGTATTCTATTACCTCATTGTTGGTTCCTTACAAAGCAATGCTGAAAGCTTTGCACTCCATTCCTTGGAAAGGCTTCTACTCTATTTGTTATTATAAGCACCCCTAATTTGTGCCAGACATTGAGTGCTGTTCAAAGGTTTCCTTGACACCAATAAATTGTGATTAACATGTGATAATGACAAGTTCATAGTAAGTTTCCATCCCCATACTTTCAGATTATCCTGCAGTCCCTTGTCATTTGTTGATACCAGATAAAGATTAAAGATTCTTTATTTGTCACATGCATAGTTATACAGGTACAACATGCAGTGAAATGCATCCTGATCCTCTTTCTTTTTCTTAGACTGTAAAATTAAAACATACTAGTTAAATACTACAACAAGTACAAAAATAATATCTAAACATATATTGTGTAAAAATATAATATAAAAACAATGTAAAAAAACAGCAGTACAGTACACCAAATAACCATGTGAAATAACCATGGTGATGGTGAAATAAAAGAAAGGAAAACAGTGCAGTAACAGTACACGATTAAAGTACACAATATGTGGATTGTATGGTACTGCATTGTGGGGACGTAATTTGTCACATAGATCAAGTAGGTGCAAGTGAAAAAAAGGAAGGGAGGGTAGGAGATTTGGTAAGGTGGCATTAAACAAATTATTTACATAAGTGACAGTGAGTGAAGATGTATAAAAACTATAAAATATAAAAAAAAACCAGCTATGTAATACTGTATTGCATTGATCTAGTGAGTCTCGTAAGGTAAGGTGACATAAACCAAATTATTTATGTATTGGAATACCAAAGATGCAATGTACAGGAAATTATGGGTAATTTCTACCCTATACAATTATATTTCTGTCACTCATGCAGAGTATTTTGATTTCTTTAGCTTCATTTGGTGATGGGCGAATCGGCAGCGTTTCACTTCGCCGAATTTTTTGCGGATTTCTATACAGCAAAAAATTAGCAAAACGCCACTGCATCTCGTTTTGGACACGTGAGTCCGTTTCTGGACACGTGCGTCCGTTTTTGAACGCCGGCATCAGTTTTTGGATGCCGGCAATGGCTACCCAAATGGACGCCCATTGCCGGTGTCCAAAAAAATGGATGCCAGTGTCCTTTTTGGCGCTTGCGTCCAAAAACAGATGCCCACGTCCAAAAACAGATGCCCGCACGAGAGTGTTTCACGAATTTATTTGCCCATCACTAGCTTTATTAATTACACACTTCTTTGCTGTTTTATTCACATTTTTATTACAAGATTGAAAAGTCAGTAAATATGACTATGAACTTTTGACAATGAGATAGGATCAGGATCACACAATTGTGCACACTTTTTATTCTGCACATTCTTAGCCAACCTGTTCATGAGGCCCAAGAGATATGAGTAAGCACATCTTGCCATAGAATATGAGTCTAGGGAAAGACTTATCAGGTGACTGTCAATGTTGGCTTAACATCAAGAGTTATGAGGATTATTATTACAGTTGTTAAATGAAAAGCAAAGCTTATGTCTGCATTTGCACAAAAGGGCACGGTTACAAATAAACACAAAGTTGCACCCTGTCAAATGATTTTATGCAACTCTCAAACTCTGTATGGAAATTGCTTGTTCAAGTAATATTACTGGGATAAGTATTTTGCTGTGGATTATAGAAAACTGATAATTTGTGGCAATTCTCATGGAAAAGCTTACAGTGGCAATGCCATATTTGTTATTGTAGAAAACTTGACGTCATCCTGTGGAAACAGAAACAGTTCAGTCAAGGGGGGATTAGGGCACATTATGATTCCTTCTTCCAACTAAAGTACTCTTCTCACTTTCACTCTTTTCAGCTTCCTTTCCCCCCTCTCACATACACTTATGAAACTGATGCCCAGTTGAATAGTCAGTGACATCTTGACACAACTGACTCCCCACAATACCCAATGAGGAAACCTTTTGAATTACTACCAGGTCAAGGCAGACAAGAGACTATAATGTCTCAATTAATGGAAATGTTGCCCTTTGCTTGAGAAAGCAAAGAAAGGAAGCTATAGAAAGATGTTGCCAGAAATGTAAGCAGTAAAAATGTATTATTATTTTTTTTCATAGGGTAAACAGAATGCTTGGGACCTGTGGTTTCTCAGATAATGGATCTTTTTGTAATTTGGATCGCCATACCTTGGGGCAAATTCACTAACTTCCGAAAATTCGCTAGCGTTGGCTTCGCTAGCGTTCGCCGCACTTCGCTAGGCGAATTTTCGCCAGCGCTACGCAAATTCACTAAAGTATGAATTTATGCTCAGGTCGGTCAACGGTAGCGTAGTTGCGCTAGTGTTACTTTGCTAGGCAGAGCGCAGTTACGCTAGCGAAGCCTAATTTGCATACGGCGGGAACTTTAATGTATAATAGAAGTATATGTTACAGCCACTACATACCACTACACAAGCCCAGGAAACCTTTAATAAATAAAATAAAGTTGTCCTATTGCCCTACATGTGCCCCCTGTATAGTTGTGTTGCCATATGTTAGGAAATTTAGGGGGGGAGGTGGGTAACGCCCCAAAAAAATACGTTCAGGAAAATGTTCATCTTAGTGAATTTGCGAATTTACGATCCTTTGTCAGTGCGCAACTTCTCCTGGCGTAAGGGTTTGAAGTTGCGCAAGTCTATCTACTTCGCTAGCATAAATTCGCCAGAGCCGGTGTTAGTGAATTTCCGAAGTTACGAATTGACGTCACGCTGGCGAATTAGCGCTAGCATTAGACACTTTGCGCGTTAGTGAATTTGCCCCCTTAAGTCTAAAAAAAATAAACCTTATATAAACCCAATATCACGGTAAATATGAATTGTGGACCATTTGAAATCAAGTAAACAGCACAGTACTACTATCATGTTATTACAAATGAAATAATTAAAAAAATATATTTGTTTTAAATGGACTCTATGGCAGGCGGCACTTTTGTAATTTTGCATTTTTTTTTTTGGATAATGGGTATCCAGATGAAAGATCCTAAGAATCTTAGGAATCAAAAGAATTGATGACATCATGCATATTTCACATAAAAGATAACATTCGTGTAGTTAACATTGAATAGGACAACCATAAATGAATTTAGTTCTTTGCAAAATTAGGGCATTTGTGGACCAGCATGAGTTAACAAGCAGCACATAGCTGTGTTAACACTGATGATTTAGGGAGGGGGAGTGATGTGATCACACGTTCCCTTATTTAGTATCTGACACCTCAATGCACCTGCACTGTCAAAGACAGATGAATAGGCAAGGGAACGTGTCTGTGGTGTTTTGTTCCCCTCAGAGGAGACCAGATCCGTTAACAAGAGAAAACGAATCACAAGCAGAAAGTTATTGTGAAAGAGAAAGCAGGATAGGAGGGGAAAGAGGTGAGTATTAGAAATGTAAGAATAATGCCAAGAAAAGAGCAGATTTTCCATAGAAAATGATGACTGGGGCGCCAAGCAAATAAATGAATTAAAAAAGAACTCAGTATGTAATGTTTAAATAATGATAGGCGCATGTACATTATATATAATTACATTATATATATTACAAACCTTATGAATCAGCTGTAATATCCTGCAGCATATTTAGGAGGACTTAAAGACCATCTGGCTACAGCCCTCAAAAAACAGCATTTCAGGTTAAATATTAAAAATCTTCTGTTCAACTTACATGGCAATTTGGCATCATGAAAGTAAGGTTAGAGAAACAGGACACACTGAGCAAATAATTACCAAGACTGCTAAGGTACAGTATGAAGCTTTTCCATGTTCCTGTTTCTCAAGGAGGAATCTGATCTCCTGATCTATTATCCTCTACCACCCCGCAGTGTTGAGGAGGACACCAGATGTTATTTTACTTTCAATGGCTGTTTTAAAGATCTTAGTGAGGCAGCTTGCTATTAGGCAAATTATCCTTTTCTGAACAGAGAACCTAGATTTTTATAATGTCTCGCTTAATACTGCACCTCCTATTGCTTGGCAGATTGCATATTTGATTGAGATGTGTCTGTACAGCAGCACAGTGAGGACTCTTTCAGCCACAATGCAGGTGTAAGAGGAATCTGAACTACAAGCCCCTTTGCTTTCAGTGGTTTGTGGCTAACAATATTAAGACTCTGCATATACATGGGATTAATTCACAACCTATTATGTTTTCTTATTGTTCAACCACAAAGGCAACATATTCTTTCAGTCAGTGATTAGTGCAGTGGCAAAAGGCTCATTCTAGGTTTATTATGTGCCTCAAAGGTAAGACCTAGCTGATAACATTGCCTTAGTGAAAAGTAGTAGATGCCTAGTTTATACTCGCTTTGTTCATAATTAATTTTCTAGCGTTGCCCTACATGCAAAATAGATACTGTGATTCTAAAGGTCCATTATGATTAATGCATATTTGGTCATCACTTGACAACCCCCAGAAAGAGAAGCTGCTTGGCCACAGTGCAAAGCACTAGCTCAAATGCTCAAACACCATCCAATAGATACAACTAAACACTTCCACTAATTACTTATTTTCACTGTACAACTTGCTTTCTGTCTAGTCAGTAGATTGTTATTCACAGATACAAGTCCCCATGAGGCTAATTAACTAAACATTTCCTAATGTGAGGAAAAGCAAATAAAGGGACGGTTTCAGAAGACCTTGCATAACAGCGAAAGAGATCAGATGACCACATACCCAAGTATTTGATTACATCCTCATTAAGATATAAGCACGCTCATTCAAAGAGTTGTCCTTAGGCAGAATGTAAAACTTAATTATGTTTAAAAAACAGCCTCTCCAGCTACTTTTGCTTTTAAATACCCGGTGTTCTAATTAATATGATCGCAGTATGGTGTCCTCAAACATATTCGATTGTGCAATGCTAAAGTTTACCTTAATTATTTTTAATTGGATACTATTTTTCCGACCAGAAATTTAACTGCTTCTGGGAGGTTATTCTATTTCTCATTGTCAAAAGAATGTAATATGACTGCATTTAACCTAAGCAATGTATGAAATGTAAAGGGCAATGGGGAATAATTTCATTAACAGAAATACACCATATGACTAATTTTATCTGGGCACCTGCCTGTTCCATATCTCATTTCCAAAAAAAGGGCTATAATATGAAAATGTTTCTCCCTTTGCAGCTCTAACAATATTTATTTAATTATAGTTTAGATCATTCTTCCACTTCCATCTCAGCAAATCCACCCTGTACTACACTGTAGCCATAAGATTCACTTTCAGTGGAACCATGGGCCCTTGCTCAAACCATAGAATGTAGGCTCATGTCTTCAAAAAGATATTATCTGGCACCTGCCAAAAGAAGACCTTTCTGGGTTTCAGAAGACATGTTTCCAACTCTCCAAGCTGCATGTCAGACAAACAGAGAAGTGTCACTCTTTCTGTTAAATTCTTTACCATTGCAACAATGCAAAAATTGACACATTGTGCCTACTTTTCTCCCTAAAAACACTCTTTTCCTATAGTTGTTCTGGTGCATCCATCCTGCCTCTTATTCTGAATCTTGTGAAAGTGCACCTATTGACACTACCAACAGTTTCAAACTGGCAGTTCTTGCAGAGTTACCACCATGTACACAGAATGCTTGTACCTAAAGAATCACGAGGAGAAGTTATTTTATTTCCAAATGCTGCAAATGATGACACACTGGAATTCTGAGTAAAAAAACAAGGGACTTCTTAAATTGCACTTTGCACTCTGCACTAGCATTCAAAAATAACCTCTAAAGAGTTCAAAAGTAACAAATACAACTTGGGCAAGGTACAAAGTGTAAAAACACTGTCAGCTTGTGCCACTTTTTTGCATTTGTCACCTTGTCCCAGGTTCATAAATAACTAGAAGTTAATTTGAATAGGAAGCATCACAATAACACCTGTGTGTTATAATTAAAATCTGGATACAGAGAGTATGGTAATACAATTCCTATTTAGATCCTGCTGTGAACATTTGGCCTAACATACAAGTCCAAGGTTACTATGTGTAGTAATCAAAGAATTTTTCCAAATATTTACTTTCTTTTTTTGGGTCCCAAAGCAAAGAAAAATACTGCACAGCTATTAATTCAATGAATCATTTGTGTACTGTGTATTGGCAATTTACGTTCATGGCCATAAACCTACATTTATACAGATACATTGCATATTCACATTCAATAGAAAACCAACGTTATTTCTGCTCAGACCATGCAGTTATACAAATAAACATAAAGGTCTGCATATATGTATCGCTTCCTGTTTTTTTTGCCTTTTGCATCTTAATGATAATAACCTGCTGCCACTCTCCCACCTCTGATGCTGATTCTTTGATGGAACATAGGGGCAAATTCACTAAGCAGCAAAAATTTGCTAGCGTTGCCTTCACTAGCGTTCGCCGCACTTCGCCAGCGCTACGCAAATTCAATAAAGAGCCACTTGAAAAAGAGCACAGCTCGAAACATGTCGTGTTCAGAATAAAGCACTTGAAAGTTGCAGCGAAAAGTTCTGCGTCTACCTTTCATTCTCTTTACTTGGTTTGCGGATTTACTCCACTGGACGGGAGTTGAATGCAAAGGTTAAAAGATTGCTGGAGTCCTGCCTCACTTTTCCATTTAGAAGTATATGTTACAACCACTACATTCCACTACACAAGCCCAGGAAACCTTTAATAAAAAAAATTAATTTGTCCTATTGCCCTAAACATGTGCCCCCTGTATAGTTGAGTTGCCCTATGTTAGGAAATGTAGGGGGGAAGGAGGGTAACCCCCCCAAAAATATTTTGCTCTTTTTCAGACTATCACCCTAAAAAGGTAAAACACGACAGTGTTTTTTTGGGACTTAGAAATAATTTCCAATTTTTTTTTAAACTCCTTTCTATTGTATTGAACAGGTCTGACCTGGCGAAGCAACGTCTAGTGTAAGTGGTAACGTTCAGTAAAATGGTCAACTTAGTGAATTTGCGTAATTACGATCCTTCGTCAGTGCGCAACTTCGCCTGGCGTAAGGATGCAAAGTTGCGCTAGTCTATCTACTTCACTAGCGAAAATTCGGTGTTAGTGAATTTGCGAAGTTACGATTTGACGTCATGCTGACGAATTAGCGCTTCGCGCATTAGTGAATTTCCCCCATAGAGAGCAACATTATTAAGAGAATATGAGACACTTTTGTTAAGTGAAATATGCTTGAACAGACAGCTTTTCCTGCAAACCGTGGAATTCTTAGATAGGGATGGAACCTTCTAACTGTCATATATTCCGCCCCAAATAGTGTCCGCCAGGGCTGAGTCCCATGAAGGATCTCTCAGGCTGCTATGATCGGCAGGTGGGAGTAGATTGTTCCGATGGCTTTAATGGAGGCTGTGAACAGCTATGTCTCCATGAAGATGTTCCTCTGTCAGAAGAGTCACATTTGTATAACATCTATATGTACTGTGGGTAAGTACTGTAATCATTTTCTGTGATATTTTACAAGGTTAAACTGATACTTTTTTTTTTTTAAATCCTAAAAATATAACAGTACATAATCGAGTGCTAGTAATGGAGGATAACTAATGGAGGAATTACTAAAACCACTAACCTTTTGTCTTGCTAGTAACTGCACATAAGCACTTCATTTTCTTTATAAACTTCAAATAAAATGCAGCTTGACTTTGCAAGGGTAAAGCTATAAATATTTCCTTAGGCTGTTTTCAAAAGAGTCTGAATGAAGTTGTAGTTACAGTATATAAAGTTTTATTTAGGGCCATTTTTTATTCTACAGATCTTGGTTTTATTTATACAGTATACATATATATATATATATATATATATATATATATATACCCAGGCCCCGATTTGTGGTGAGGCCACATAGGCCCAGGCCTAGGATGGCAAATTTTTAGGGGCAGCTCACTAATTGAACTTCACACTGCTATTATTTGGAACACCCTATTATTATTTTGAACACTGCTATTATTTGGAAATAGTCTCAATTAATGATTTAATTACACAGCATCAGCAGCATGCATGTCATGAATATTGTGTCTGTTGGTTTTCTATTACTCTACTACACCTACTAGTAAATTATTTGCCATGTAGAAATATAATTTCTACCAAAATCAGTGATTGATCCAGTTAGTGATGTCGGACTGCTATTATTCTGAACAAAACTGTAGATGATTCAGTCATGCTTATTCCTTCTTCCACTTTACCGATAAAAGGAAAGAATTAGTCTAGAAAACACATTTAGTAAAGGAACAAGTCTAGAGCATGTTATAAAATTCTCTCTGCTGGGTGTGAGCACTTCTATGTTACGTATGTTAGCGTCATGCTTCTTGTTTTAAGTTATAATTGGGCATGATGAACAAGGCTGCAACATAGCTAATACAGTCTAGATCCTTTAGGCTCCTGTTTTATATATATAAATGTATATATAAGACAATAAACAAACCGCACTTCAGGAGAAGATGGCTCCAGTAAGGATGCCGAAACATTGGGAATAAATAACACAATTTTTTGGATTACTGTATGACATAAGTCCTTGGAGTGCAGTTTGTTTATTGTCTTAGATACGGATGTTTTGACCTGAACCCAGGCAGATGAGGATAGTTTTGAGTGCACCAAAACTATATATATATATGTATATACTTGGAGAAAGTAAAGAACGCGATTCTGATTTAATCATGTCTACTGTGCCTTCTGCAGATGTATTGAGGAATATAAACTCGGTGTGGATGGACTGTCCTGTCACTTGATAACAGAGCCATGTCCTGGTGGTTCACACTGTATAGAGGCTCAGGAGGTGCCCATGAATCAGACTCTTTTTGGGGAGCTCTTTTACGGTTACTATAACCTCACAAAGGAACTAGCACCCAATCAATTGCTCAAAGGAACTTTCAGGTAAAAGCTATTTCTTTTTCATCAAACACTGCAACACTATTACTCTGATTTGGTGTCATAGCTGTTCTTCTGCACTATCACTCTTAGACACACTAAGGCTTGTAAGGTTGTTTTGTTTTCTGTTCTCACAGAGAGGAAATAATATTTACTGCTTCTACTTTTTTTGTAGGCAAAATAACTTTGCTCGGGGACTGGAACATCAGCTTCCAGATGGGCTGCTTGTAGCGACCATTCCATCGGAAACTCAGTGTCACGAGGAGATATCAGAGCCTGTTCCTGATCCAGAATTCTTGACGGGTCAGTATATCCAACATAATCAAATTCATTCATGCGTTATTATTTCCTATGTACCACCATGCAGTCTAAAGACTCAGGGAATGATTAACAGCACAATCGCAAGTGTTGGTTTTTAACTTTATCTTTTAAACATTCTTCTTTGTTATTAAAATTGAAAAAAGCCAAAAATTTATGTTTTATATAAGCATTGTGCATTAGTAAGCCATGTGGCTTACCATCCTTAAAATTTCTGAATAGTTACTGAATTAAAAATGTCCTCTCTGTAAATCCTGCTTCCAGAGTGAAATTGTCTGATCCACTACGACAGGACAATTAAATGTACATTAATTGGAATATAACTCAAAGGTAAAAATGCCTAGCTATGACTCAGCTTAAATCTGCAGCACCACAGCCAATATATCTTTCTTAACCATAGGCGCAAACGTCTATGATAAGATTCATTACCCAGTATGGCTGTGATAGCTGTCTTTTGTTTTGTTTTTGTATTTTTTTACATTTGCTGATAACCCTATTGAACAATGATACTGCACTAAAAGCCACCACAGCAATGCATATCATGAACTGAATTCCATGGGGCAAATTCACTAAAGCGCAAAGCGTCTAACGCTAGAGCTAATTCGCCCGCGTGATGTCATTTTGCAACTTCGGAAATTCACTAACACGACTTACGCCAGTATCGTAATTTCGCAAATTCACTAAGATCAACATTTTCCTGAACGTTATCACTTACGTTAGACTTTACTTCTCCTGGTAAGACCAGGTGAAGTTCAATACAATAGATAGGCGTTTGAAAAAAAAAAAACTGGAAAATTTTTCTAAGTCCCAAAAAACGCTGGCGTGTTTTACCATTGGAGGGTGATAGTCTGAAAAAGATAAATTTTTTTGGGGGGGTTACCCTCCTTCCCCCCTACATTTCCTAACATATGGCAACTCTAATATACAGGGGGCACATGTAGGGCAATAGGACAACTTTATTTTATTTATTAAAGGTTTCCTGGGCTTGTGTAGTGGAATGTAGTTGCTGTAACATATACTTCTATTTTACGCTTAAGTTCCCGCCGTATGCAAATTAGGCATCGCTAGCGTAAATGCGCTTTGCCTGACGAACGAATGGTAGCGCAACTTCGCTAACGTTCACCGAAGTGCGGCGAACGCTAGAGAAGCTAGCGCTATCGAATTTGCGCATCTTAGTGAATTTGCCCCTATGTGAGCAGGTGTGCCATTTCCCATTGCAGCTGCACTAAGGAGCCCAGCCAAGAGGTGGTGGTCAAGGCACTATCCAGCTCTGTAGGTTGGAATCTTAGCCTTACTATGAAGTCTGATCCACTGTACATAAAACAATATCAGTGTTTATATAACCTGAAGCCAATTTCATGGGGCATATTTACTAAGGGTCGAAGTGAATATTCAAATAAAATTCGAATTTTGAAGTACTGGCCCTTTTGAAAATCCTTCGAATTCAACTATTAACCACCTTAAAGCTGCCAAATTGCCATTTTAGCCTATGGGGGACCTCCTAGAACAGGTCCTGAAAATTTTTCTAAGTCCTAGGAATTCAAAGGACTTTGAGCAAAATCGTTCGAAAACAGCCATATTCGATTGAAAATTACCCCCCCCCCAAAAAAAAATTAGATGGTCGAATTTTGAAGTTTTTTCACTTGGAAAAGTTCTAGTCTACTCTCGATCGAGAAGCAAGTGATGCAATTGCAAAACAGTTTATTGACATAATATTCATTCCCCTCTAACAATTCTATACATGGTGAATGTGGTACATTTTGGCTCCTTTTACAACAAGTTATGTGAGATGCAGTAGCTCAGGAGTTACAGATGATGTCAAGTATGCAGTTGAGTGGTCACAAGTTCTACATATTTACTGTAAAATGTCCTCCTAAAAATACAATTGTTAAAAAAAGTTAACGATATAGGAATATAAAAAATAAATTAGAGTACATATAACTACAACAATATTTAGATTTCATTTAAAAATAATGAACTCTGCCAATAGCTATGCAAAATACTGCTGCACGCTGTAAAAGGTTACTGTTAAATAGTTACTTCTCAGATCTCATGCTAGAAAATTCACACTTTGCCATGCACTGTTTCCGTTGAAGTTATTAATACTCAGCAATGTGACATTATGAAACCATTATTATTTGCTCAGACACCTTCTTATATCAATTTAACATATGCTACATTACCCAGCTGTTGAGATCCTGGATGAACTCTCCAATTAGCAGTTTTCAGGGATAAACTACTTCTGTCAACTCTCTGTCACTACCTTGGCCTTGGTTGTTCCATCCGAGTTCAAGTTTAACCTTAGACATACATATCTTATTATCTTCCATTTATGTTAATTAATAATGTGGCTTAAACTGATGGGTACTCTTATTAATCATAGCTAGGTCAGATAGCTTTGCTAAGCCTTTTAAAAGAACTAATATATTTTACATATAAAGATGAAAGTTTGTTTGCTAGCATCTTTGTTCTTTATGCATTTGGACACAGTATGACTAGTGCTAACAAAATTTACCTGGAGCCATTATTTTATCCTGGAGGAGGTAGACAACTACTTTTTAAGCAAAATAAAAATGAACTGATTGCAATGGCCTTATGTATATTTGGCTCCCACCTGAAGTGTAATTTAAACCATATTATTAATTTGGCTATGGAATGCAACAACAATTTTCAAGAGATATTTAGTGATGGCCGAAACGGCCGCGTTTCGCTTCGCCGGAAAATTAGCGAATTTCCAGAGATTCGCCGATTCGTCATTTTTGACGCGCGTCGCGTCGTTTCTGACGCACGTCGCGTCGATTCCGACGCGTCGCGTCGATTCCGACGCGTCACGTTGTTTTCGGCGCGTCGCGTCAAAAACGACGCGCGACTCGTTTTTGACGCGGAGAATTTTTGTTGGCGAATTTTTTTGGCCGTTTCGCGAATTTATTCGCCAGCGGCAAATCGCGGGTATTCGCCGCGAATTCGCCCCTGGCGAATAAATTCGCCCATCACTAGAGATATTCTCTCATATGGAAGGAGGTCAAATATAACTTTTTGTTGACAAAACACTGGTCCCCCACCTACTATGGCTTGCACATCTAATAAACAATTATATTTAAGAATTCCAAAGGGTACAGCCAAATGCTACAAAACATGAACCCAATGGTTTCCAAAGACGATGAACATTAATTTGCCCCAATTATGTGGTTTCTATGCCTGAAAACATGGGTTGTTTTTAAGTGATTTAATTTCCTTTTAGATGGGATGGGATGTCTGTAGGGAAGTTATTTTTTGCTAACTTCAAAATGATTTGCATGAGCATATTGCACTGGAATAGCCTTTTCTCCTACAAATCTCAGATTTAATATTAACTCTACAGTATATAAAAAATTGCAAAAACTAGGCATCATTGTAAGGAAACTCCTTGTAAGGCATTTTTTTTGGTGGCTTCATGGTATTTTATCACATTAAGATTTGGGGAGAGGGTATACCATTATACAATTAACTAAATGCAGTATGAAACTGAGCTGAACTATGGGCTATGTTAAAACAATTTTAAGTTTTGTGTTTTACCCAATTTCACAATGAGCTCAAAAAGAGACTATGTAAGCACCATTTCCCATTTAAACTGCACCTACACAAGGTCATAGCCACATATTTTTCGACTCCTTTTTTAAAAAGGAAAATGCGGATTGTTATTATGTTTTTGCAAACTCAAAATCTTGATTTTCTAAGGTGGTACCCAACAGCCAACAACTAGGAGAAAAGTTACTTTCCTATGTTTGATCTGAGTTACTTCTTATTCCAGATATTCAATCAGCATATAAATTGTTACAATACAAGCTAAACTCAATGCAGCATATTATTGACATTTTCTGGCTCCATTTACTAAAAAAATTCTAATTATTCAGAAAAGATTTTATTCCCTGAGCCAGAAGCTTTTCGGCTACAGACTAATAAATTAAATATAGTGTACTTTATGTAAATCTGTTTGTTCTTCTCACAAGGTGTTCAAAACAATTTATTGAGAGCACTTCAGTATTAATCTGCAAAGTTTTCATTTGGACAAACACTGTTTAGAACAAACAGTCTGGTGCTCTTGGTAATAGATTTCTGATAGAGGTGCCTCAGTGGATTTCTTGAAGAGCAGCTAAAAGAATCTGGCACTGTTACTGCAGAATTGTTTCCATTGTCTCTGTATTCTGTTGTCTACAGTTTTACTGCATTTTTACCAACTAAAAGAACTAAACTGGCAACATTCTGACTTCAAATAAAATGTAATTTAAAATTTCACCACATAAACCATTAGGTTGAAGAATTGGATATTGGGAAGATTGGCAACTTGCCCAAAGCTGAAAGCATGACTTATGATCTGCCTAGAGATAAACACAGACTAAATAATACATACAAAGCTGTTTTCCAATCTTCCTAATATCTAATTTTTCAAGTTCTCATATCATGGCAATTCATTGTGGAACACCTTTTGGCCAGAAAAGATGTCATTTTAGGATATATTTCAAAATGGTTGGCATCTACAGCAGATTTTGCTCTAAATTATTAAAAATAAACAATGAAAGAAATTGCTTTTAGTAGCAAAACAATGCTGGTAATCGAGAAAAAAAGATGTATATAGTAATGTACTTTTAATCAAATATGATTTAGGGACTGTTCTATAATGCAACGTAAAAAAAATAGAAACATATTTATAGGAGATTTATCTCTTATTTAACACAAAGAAATACAAAAGGTTTTCTTTATTACTTTAATGGTTTGTAATGTAGTAGTTTCCAAGTCATATATTGATGGTCAAAGTAATAAATCAAGGCTTTATTGCAGCTTTTAAACATGAATGCAAGGGTGTCTATTGTGCAAAAAATGGATAAATATCTGTGGTGGCTCTACATATCCATCCATGGATACATCCTTGTCTAGAAAGCTTATATAGTGATCTTTTTGTTTCAGGTATGGTAAACTTTAGTGAGGTGTCTGGTTACCCACTAGTTCAACACTGGACTGTTCGATCTGTAATGTACCATGTCCGACTTAACCAACCATCTCTTTCACAAGGTAAGGAAAAAACTACCCTGAAAAAAATGTTTTCAAAAGAACTATTTTGGTATATTTAGAAAGCTTGTTGCCAGAAATAAAAATGTGTTTCAATAAGTTGACAACAGCTTAATGGCAACAATTTTTTTGGACATTTCCATTAAACCAAATTTATTCATAATAAACCTGTCCGTCCCCAAACTTACACAGGGACATCAGGGCATCGTGATTTGCACTAGAGCTGTCATACAACACATTAAATCCTTGTCTTGAAAGGTTTGTTTACTTATTTGAATATGCATATGTCCATTTTTTACTTGATGGAACAAACAAGCCTTTCACCAAAGTAAAATTTTCTTAGCAAATATAGGAAGGAGGTATATAGAAAAATTACCTTCAATGTGGTTTGCCACAACTATAGAGCAATAGTCACGTTAAAGCTCATTGGCACACCCACTAGAGCAAAAATAATAGCTCATTTATAAAGTACAATTTGCAAAAATGCATATATTATCTACTAACAATACAGCATTTTCCAATATTAAAGCATGTAACTCCAAAACATTATGCAATGCAGCTTTTGCATGTGATTAACCTCTTCTATTCTTCCATTGGTGTATAATTAATTAACTGCAAGTCAGATGTATTTGTAGGCAGCAGGGCCAGAACAAGGAGTTGGTAGAAGAGATGTGTCTTGGGCACAATGATGCCATGGTGGTTAGGTCTCATATTGGATGACAAAAGCTTTTGGTCTGGTTATACAGCAACACACAGAAGCCCAAGGAAAATGCTACGGCCAGGGCTCCACTGTGTCCAAACAGCCTGTATTTTGCAGCTTGGATTCCACAAACCATCTGGGCCAGTGTTTTGGTGCATAGCGCAAATTGCAGGCAGTTTGTATAAATGCAAGTATGTTTGTAAATAACATTTAAATGGCCAGACTTTTGACCTTTGCACTTTTGCTTGTGTTCAAGAATCTTATAGTGCATAATTCATTCCAGAGTAAAGGATAATGTCTGGAATCATGGTAGTGTCTTTAGTTATATATTTGCATTGTTCTTGTGGGAGGGGAGATTAGCTATGATGATCAGCCATTTTTAAGCAAAAAGCTTTTATTTGATAATACTGAATCCTTTTTATTAGCATTTTCTCAGGCTCTTCACTCCTTGGATGGAGCTACATCAAGACTGGAATTTATGACACTTCTGAAGCAGTTTGGCAATCATTATATCCAAGAAGCAGTTTATGGGTTTGAGGAGTCATGTTCTATCTGGTATCCTAACAGACAAGTGCAAAGACAGCTTTGGCTTGAATTTGAAGACATCAGCAAAGGTAGAAAATTATACAAGTGTTTAAAGATAAAAGAAAGGAAAAACAAGGTGTAATTATGTATTTATTTTATCAATAACAGCATAATCTATCTTGAATTATCACAGCACCTAGGTATTGTTAAAACAGTTGACCCCCTCTTTTTCTGTTTTGGTAAGGTGTCAGTAGTGGGAGCAAAATAAAGGGTGATGCTCAAAAACATTTTTCTGTGAGGGGCATAATTAATTTGCTATCAACATCCCTGTGTGCAGAAAAACAATCCCAGCAGTCGGAACTGCAGAGGACATAAATAAACATGCAACATGCAATATATATATAAATCCAAAATTCCAGCGCACTCCGTACATAGCTGCCACAGACCCAAGTGCTACCAATTAAGGCTTAAATCTAAAAATCCAGAAAGAAGAGGCGCACACTGGGATTTGAAATAGTGTTAAAACTTCAGCTTTTATTGTTTACAAGACCCTTTCTCAAAAACTCAAAAAAAAAACCATTGCTTAAATACTGTAGATGTACACCAATACACTCCGCACATAAAACACGCCCAGCAGATCATGTGATTAAAACACCTGCAACTAAAAATACACGTTATACAGCTGAGAATGTATTGAATACAAATAATACATTATTAAAAACAAATAAACACAGGAACCATAGCAGAAACAATTTCTTTGATCAATATAGCAACATGATAACCACAGAATAGTGCATATTCAGCATTCAGCACATTAACGTTGATTTAAAAAGCAATTCAGGGGGCAATATTCATTTAAATCCAGGGGGACAACAGTTTTAAGTTTATATATCCAAAAAGACTCCCCTTGAAGGAGTAGTTTGGATCTGTCACCGCCCCTTCTTAATGGTGGAATATGGTCAATAGCCATATATTTAAATGTGGTTAACCTATGTCCCTTCTCCAAAAAATGTTTTGCCACCGGTTTATTCGTTTTGCCATCCCCGAATGCTGTGCTAATTGAGGACCAGTGTCCATCCATTCTTAGGCATAAAGTTTGGTCGGTTTTATCAACATAGGAAAGTCGGCATGGACATATAACCAAGTAATTCACTTGTGGAGTGGTGCAGGTAAAGTGGTAGCATCATTTGCCTGTCTGGGGATGATTAAATAAAGACCCAGGGGTCATATATCTACATGAAGTGCAGTTTGGGCACCGAAAGGACCCAGGTTTCACTTCTGCTAACCAACCACTTGGTTTCTTTTGATAGCAGCCCACTGTATAACTTCTCACCAGCAGATGCCTGAGGTTTACCCCTCTTTTATAACACACCATCCGGGGCCACCCATTACTCCCTTGAGTTCTGTGTCTGCTTCAGTAATATTCTACTTATCCTTAATTTGCTTTTCTAGTTTACTTGTATGTTCATTAAAGGACATGTCAACCCCCAGCCAAAAATCTTATCAGTAAAAAGCCCCATTGTGGTCTTTAAATAACTGCTACTGTGGTCACTGAGAGGTTAACAGAGCAGCTGATCCGTTTTCTTTATCTGTCTGCATAGCGGCAGCTGGCTCTGTCCCTCTCTCCCATCCCTTCAGAATTCTCCTTATCCTTTGGTGTGGAGAGCATGCGCCCTTTCTCTTCTTCAGTGTAACTGAAGCTAGTGTCAACAAGTTTTAGTTTGTAAAAGCTACTGCTAGGCAGAACAGGAAGCAAGAAGCACTGACACAGGGCAGGGAAAATGGCCACCAGTTGAAAATTTTAATGCAGTTAAGAACAAAGTGACAGTGCCGGACGTAGGGTTAGAAAGAGGGTGCGAAATTGATGCGGTTCAGCTCAGGGTAAGGTGCTCTATGTACACAGACTGGAACCAAAAATATACTTTACATGTCCTTTAAAAGTTGTCAAAAATGTAAACCTCGAGTCTCTTGTTTTCTGTGTAATCCCTGTGTCTGCACAACGAGTCCTGGCTATCTCAAGGACACTCTGTAGCATTTCAGTCGGGTATCCCCGTTTCCTAAACCAAACCCACATATCTTCTAGTTGTTTCTCAACCCGCTGTTACACAAAACTCTCCAAAATTGACAAAATTGACTTTTTCATGTGCCTAGGGTGACAGCTTTATCTGTTGGTTTTTTAAACAAAATATATTGTACCCGACCAGAATTGAAAAAGAGTTCCACATGTAAAAAGTGTATTTTAGATGAATTTATCTTGTAGGTAAAACAAACTGGACAATCAAGTTTATTTAATTCATCTATCAAATCTACAATCTCCTTCTCCTCCTCCTCCTTTCACCAGATTAGAACCATATCATCGATGAATCTCTGGAAAAATATTAATTTATCTCGACACCTGGGTACAATGTGGTACTGTTCATACTTATGCATGTACAGTTTTGTGTACGCAGGCGCCATGGCTGCCCCCAGGTAATAGTTGTTTGCAAAATGAAAATAGTTTAGTGCTAGGGCTAAGTTTGATAATTCCAATATAAATTCTATTGGTGCGCTCGCATACCTCTTGTCCTCTGTTAAAGACTGCCTAACTGCATCAATCCCTGCCTCATGCGGTATTATTGTAAACTAACTTCATCCATAGTTGCTAAAAAACAAGGTTCATTAGTGGGAAGGATAAGTTGTTTGATACTGTCTAATAAATGCAGTGTATCACGTAGGTATGTGGGAGCTTCTCTTACCACTGGTTGTAGTATAGTACCCAAATATAAACCAATTGGATGTAGTAAGGAATCCCAGCTAAATACAATTGGATGGCCTAGAGGATGTGTTAAACTTTTATGAACCTTGGGGATATAAATACAGTATAATACAGGGCATATCTGAAACTCATTGATCAAAAATTTAGAAAGTGTATCAATTAGTATTTAGTACATCAACTTTTGATTTAAAGGCCACTACAGGATCTCCTGTTAGGTGTTTATATACTGCAACGTCTGATAGCCAGTAGTTTTGATGGTTGATCCCAATGTAATGTTGTTAATAGGAAAAAAAGATAAATATATAGGAAGGCCAGTATTTTTTTCAAGAAAAGGTGGCAACCCTAATGCCAGATCTCCTTGGCCTAGTTCTGAAACTGAGCTACACTATGTAAAATTTCTCTTTGGGAGCTAATACACTGGGCTAAGACACTTAAAAAAGGCTGAGATAATACAACAAACTTGCACAAATCAATTTAAATAAATCTGAATTTTGTTGTGTCCCAAAACACTTGGGTTAAAAAGTGAAATTGTAAATTCTGCTGGGCAGTAGTTTTCACTTTAGTCTTTGAAGAAATGTTATAACTAATCTGAGATGCAAGGGGATGCAAATGAGTAATATATCTGACAATATTTTACGGTGATAATTCAAATGTTGCATTTATCTACCACTATTTGTTGGCTACTAATCACAGGACTTGAAACTGCAGGAGTAGTTTTAGCAGTACTTGAAGAAACAGACTACACTACAGGACAATGAAAAAATGGAAAAAAATAGAACACTATGAACAAATGAAAATATATTAGATCCATCTTTAGCATTTCCTTCCTTTCATACAGCTATTAAAGGGGTTGTTCACCTTTGAGATAACTTTTAGTATGACGTAGAGAGCGACATTCTGAGACAATTTGCAATTGGTTTTCATTTTTTATTATTTAAGGCTTTTGAGTTATTTAGCTTTTTATTCAGCAGCTCTTCAATTTGCATTTTAAGCAGTCTTGTAACTAGGGCCCAAATTACCCTAGCAGCCATGCATTGATTTGAATAAGAGACTGGAATGTGAATAGGAGAGAGTCTGAAAAGAAGGATCAGCAATAAAAAGTAGCAATAACAATACATTTGTAGCCTTACAGAGCATTTGTTTTTTTTAGAAGGGGACGGCGACGCCCATTTGAAAGTTGCAAAGAATCAGAAGAAAAGACAAATAACTATAAAACTATAAAAAATAAATAATGAAAACCAGTTGAAAAGTTGCTTAGATTTGGCCATTCTATAACATAGTAAAAGTTACCGTAAAGGTGAACCACCCCTTTAAACACTATTTAAAGATTTTTTTAAGGACCCACATATTTAAATTTGCAAAACTGGCAAATCCCATGAATCTAATTTCAAGAAGGTCCCATTCAGGAAGAATCAATGTAATATCAAGTACAGTTCTGATGTATAATGGCAGATCTTCCTGTAGTAATGGAGATGACCAGGAACTGTTTACTATTTAAAGAAATAAACTAATAATACTTTATTCATATAGATATTGAAATGCTCGCAAACAATGATTTTTGGATGAGGCATATATTACATAATTGCAAATAAGCAGAGTCTTGTGAATGTGGAAACCCTCTAGTGGAGTAAACATAGGGTCCTTTACACTTATTCCCTAGCCTAGAGACAGTCAAAAAAGCATGAGATCAGAATTCAGTCATGTGCACCAGCAATAAAATACGTACAGTGAAACCTCTATTTACTTGAGTAAACCTGGCTAAAGGAAATTGCTATGAGAGAAACATTATGCAAATAAATCAGTGGTCTATCAGGGCAAGATCTGCAGCTAAATGACAACACAATGAAGATAAGTGTTTTTTTTGTAACTTGGATCACCATACCTTAAATAAAACCGATAGAATTGCAGCTTTCTTACCATTAGGTACAAGTTATTGTTATTTGCTTAAAATGGATCCTATGGGACATGGTCTTTTCTGAGGTTTCTGGATATCGGGGGACCAGAGATGAGCTCATCCCATACCAAAATGAAAAAAGTAGGATTTTTATACCAGGGACTAAAAATACCATTAATTGCCTAGAAATAAAGCAACAGTATTATGTAGCAAAAATCTATACAAAAAGCAGTCAGAGGTACAGATTGATCCAGAGTTATGTGACCATTTGTCACGCTCTGCTATCACAACTAATCTTGTTAGTTGCGTCCCCAAGAAGCAATTGAAATAGATGGAGGTAATGTTATGTTATTATCTTAGCATTTGCTTGCTCAGGAATGCTGCTGCCTCAGGTTAGATAATATTGGATCACTTGGTTTAATACTCAAATATACATTTATTAAACAGTTGCTGAGCACATTGGGCTCTGGCTACAAAATGCAGTGATAACCAGCATTCCAGTTTAAATATAAATAAATAAATATATATATAACTCCACGAATATCAGGAAACCGGTACTCCCATGTAAAAACTTTACTTCCTTATTTTGTTTTATCAAAGTCCAATGTTTCGGTCCTCATTAGGACCTTTCTCAAGAAGAAAGGTCCTAACGAGGACTTTGATACAACAAAATAAAGAAGTAAAGTTTTTACATGGGAGTGCCGGTTTCCTGATATTCATGCATATACATACATTATAACTGTGCACCCCAGCTATATATGCAGAAATAGCGTTTGCATTAGTGTGCGAATACCAGAGAGAGAGACAACATTTCATCAATTTTAGGAATGCTTGGGACCCGGGGTTTTTCAGATAAGGGACCCTTCTGCAATTATGATCACCATTTAAGTTGGCTTGAAATCACTTAAACATTAAACAAGTCCAATAGGCCAATAGGAATGTTTTACCACCGATATGGATTCATGCAGTTCAGTTACCATCAAGCACAATTTACTCTTTAGGGGGAATGTGATAAAAATCACGTGTTATTTAAAATTGCTTTTTTTTTTTTGCAAATTATTAGCGCTGCTCACAATATAAAACCATTCACTGGAGAATATTACATTGCTAAAAAAAATTTGCATTAACACCTGCTCTGAAGTTTTGTTAAATATTTTTTCACAAACTATGCTTTGTGAATGCACAATTTTATTACATAAACTGAATGTTTTCAAAACTGTTTGGTCACAAACTTTGAGTAGAAATCGTTGAGGTCTGTAATCAGCCAAAGAAGATGCAAGCATGGTCTTTCAGAACTTTTTTTGCACAAAATAGATTACATTCCCCCATTTTATTACAAAGAAATAAGATTTTTTAAATTAGGATTATTTGCTTGACATGGACTCTATGGCCTTCCTGTAATTCTGAGTTTACCTATTTGTATACACAAGCAAGTACATAAACAGTAAGTCTGTAAAAGCTTTCCAGTGGATTTACAAGCCCAGGCAAACACGTACCAATAGCTGTGCTCAGTGATTAAAACAACTGCATATATTTAGGAACAGAAAGGCATTGCTTATACCAGTAAAAATTTAGCATGCTGGTACTTAATAATTAGAAACAATTAAATGAGAAACAAATCCCTAGCCCTTCATGGATGTTTAAACTTTGGTGCGCTCATCAATCTCATTATTAAATACTGTGAAAGGTTTAATCATCAGAAGTGACAGAGATAACACGGATCCTTATGTTTCCTTATTATACTTCCCTTTAGATGTTCTGTATAACTCTATATGGGGTTTCCCAAATTGGGTCACAAAGATCAAATATCTTTGCAATACTCACAATTTGACTAGGATGTTATTTAAGAAAATATTTGAATGTCTAATATTCAATTGAATGGTTCTGACCAGCAAATTTGAATCTTATTAGATTTGTACAAATATAGTTTTTCTCCCGTAAAATGGAATGGAATTATTCATTAGACTTTTTAGATAAATATAAAATCGGCAAAGCTAAATACTCAGTCTTATTATAATGTCAAACTGTGAAGTTTATAGGAACCTTGTATCATTCCCTAAAATATGAAGCGTCAAGGATAGAAAATGATGGCGCTGAAGATTAGGAGCGGAAAATCTGAGCAAAATGCAATAAAGCTGTACAGTCCATGGGGCCGCAGGATTGCTATTAAAGAGAAAGATCAATATAAAAACACATATTCCTTGATTTATTCATGCAGGAGCCAGAGTACAAATCTTCAAAATATCCACAGTTGGTTAATAGATCAATGTTTTATAAAGCTGTAGAGTAATAACTGGAAGTTAATGAAATATCCCAGGTTTAATAAAGCCTTAACAGAATAATGAACAAACGCTGGAATGATTAGTCTTTCTTTTCCCCAGCAAATAGAAGCAGCTAGTTATTCATGCAGAAAGAACAAAACTGTAATTGTAAATGATTCAGTAGTGTGGCAATGACTGGAACATGACCTACGGCAGAAATGCAATAATCATTTTATATTGTACCTGCCCTATGAGGGGGATAGTTAATGCTATAAAGAGTACATATCTGTCTGGAGCCATGATGTACATTATTATTATTATTATTATTATTATTATTATTAATAATAATAATAATAATAATGGTCCAATAGGTTTGCACCCACAAGGACATTTATGGACACTGTTTGGGCCAGTAGATGGAGCACAACAAAATGGAAATATAATTTATATTTTTTTGCCAAGAAATTAATTCTGTATTTTTCTGGTTGTGAGTAAGGGTTCTCCAAAGCCTGTGCTCTGATGACCACTGCCAATGAAATATTGCTCCCTTAATAGGACACTACCATGTATCATTTTATAAAGTAATATACTACTTACTATATGCATTTCATTTGTACTTCCTTTGTAACTGGTGTTGTCTGTGTTTGAAAGCACTGGACAAAGTTGTAACAGGACATGGGCATCTCCTGGCATGCTCCCAGTTCATAATCAACACAAAAGCCTGAAGTGCCAGGGAGTGAAGTGCATCAGAGAGCCCTATATCTCCTTCCTTGTGCCAGACCTGGAAAAATTATTTTCTATTGTGTTAGTAGATAAAAAAACTTTACCTACATTATATATATGATTTAAATTTTTTTTCATTCAGTCCTGGAATTGCACAGCAAGCAGTCAGCCACCATTTTGTGGACAATGGTATTAAGACAAGCTTTGCATCTTATCAAAATTGTGTTTGTATGACAGAATGGGGGGGGGGGGGGTTCCGGTGCCTACACAATTGGACAGAGAGAAGGGAATGTGAGGAGTGCAGAGACTTCTGCATGGATGGAAAGTATAGCTAATTGCCTGCCCCACCTCTATGCCAGTGGCATAGAGGCAGGGCAGGCTATATATGATTGGCAGCTAATATTTTTAAATACCATTACAGGTAAGGATGTTTTAATTTAAAAAGAAATAATTTGTTTTTCATGTTTAATTTAGAAAGGTCTTTTATTTTACAACTTTTTACATGTCCCCTTTAACAGGCCCCCTTTATCTACTCCCTTGTGTTTCACAGCACTTTCACTGAGTAATAGCTAGTTTGAAGATTAATACCTGGTATTGGATCTCTTAGCACTGCAGTTAGTCCTTGATAACTGAACAGGTGTTTTTATATTTATCATTTTCAGTAGTACCAATAATTATACAATCATAATAATCATAGTGTTACATCAATATTAAATTAAGGGGGTTATTTATTAGTTGAAACAACAAAAGCTAAATTTTTTTTACAAAATCCTAATTTTTAGTGGAAAAAACTAAAATTTTTTCGAGGATTAGTATACCCCGAGGACGGAAAAAGTCAAAATCCAAAAACCCGACATCTCAGACCTATCAAGGTAATAAATAAGTCAATGGGAGGGTCCCTATCCTATTTTGAAGTTTCTGTGGTTTGTGCTGGAATCAGACTGAAAATCCGACTGTTTCTGACTTTATAGACAAAAATTATGGCTTTTCTGTTAAAATCCTGAAAAAATCAAGTGATTTGGGGAAAAAATCCTAAACAAATTGTACAATTTGGATTTTCGTGTTTATTCCTGAACCGATTAAGTTGTGATTTTTTTAATAACAAATAAGGTTCAGTTGTCGATTCTAGTTTGGTCGGACTTTTTTTATTAAAATATTCAGATAAATTTGGACTTTGATAAACAAGACCCTAAGGGACAGATTTAAGAAAATTCGAATTTCAAAGTCATTTTTGGATACTTCGACTATCGAATAGGCCAAAATTCAATTTAAAAATTCTACCATGAAAGTACTATCTTTTAAAAAAAATCAAATTCAACCCTTCATCACTTTAAACGTGCCAAATTACTGTTTTAGCCTATGGGGGACCTCCTATAACTTTTAAGGGTTGTTTTTGAAATTTTTGAAAAATTAAATTTTTTTGGAGGAAATCGTTTGGATCGAACTATTTGAACGATTTAAATTTAATAAAAAATGGACCTATTCAATTGAAAATGGTCAGCTTTCGATCGTAAAAACACTTCTAAAAATTTTTTTCACTTTGAAATTGGACCCTTGATAAATCTGCCGCCTTCACGTATGATTTAGAAATGCTAACAGTACATAGGTATTTTCATTTCACAACAGTATGCTGGTTCACCATTATACACTACATTATTTTGTACGTGTTGTCATGTGCACTTTCATTTTACGTATGTGAGTAGATCGTCATCACCAAAGTGTGGACGACCCTAATGTTTCAGTTCTTTTTATTTGTGTGCATAATATACTGTGGGTTCTTGTGCTATTAGTTGTGCTTTGCTGGTCTATTCTCATTTCTAAACATATTAGGTGCATTGTTATCTCTGATAAAGTACTGTAGCTGACCATATTCCATTAGGAAAGAATTATACTGCCATGCATGAGGCACATTTGCTGCCTATGATTGCACATTGCTACATATCTTGGGAAATATAGTTGATGAAGTGAATTCAGTCAAAGGGACCAACAGGGCATTGCACATTAATTAACTCCTCTCTTTGCTATTTTAGTCCAATAAAAGCTACTTCAATTTATAGAGTATCAAATACAGTCTGAAATTATAGCAGGGGATTTGCAGTTCATTTTGTCAGATAATTTAGAAATGTTTTTTTTTTTCGTATTTAATTGGTCACTGCACAGACTTTCTTGTTTAACTCTCTGCTATCTGTAGGCAATACCCCTTCAGATGAGTCAGAGGAGCGAGAGAGAGACCCAAAGGTACTAACTTTCCCTGAATACATCACCAGTCTGCTAGATACTGGCACAAGGCGAATGGCACATGGAGTTCGAATGGAGTGCCAGAGTCGAGGACGCTGCTCATCCTATTGTCAACTGTGCCATGTAACCTCCAGTCCTGATGCTCCCCCTGAGCCAGTGCTTCTGGAAGTGACAAAGGCAGTTCCAATATATGAACTGGTCACCAGCAACAATGCCACCCAGCAGGTGAGTTCAGTGGCTTAGTCTTGCTGTTTGGGCTGACACCAGCATCAAGCATTAGGGGGTCCGTTTACTAAAGTGCAGTAAATTTTATTGCTGAGAATATTTTTCCGCCAGAATATTTGCAGCGACTAAGTTTACTAAACAGCGATGTGCTCAGAAGTCATTGCGATCACTTGCGGTAACTACGTTCGCAAACCTGCTTACGTTAGCGGTCATTTTAGCGAGTTGCGAATTTTCTGGTGGCAAATTACATTTGCAAATATTTATTCTAGAAAATAGTCTTGTTTTATGCATTAATAATGGTGTTAATTATGGCAATTTTTACTATGACGTTTATGGCCAGAAATGCATCTTCAAAACTCATAAACTTTATTGACTGATGATTTTACCATCCAATAACATTACCAGAGTGACACCAATCTAACATGTATGTATCATATAAACCCATACTTCATCCATCCACCCACGCACCCTTCTGCCAATAGAATCATATGAACAAGAAATCATACCAGTTATCTCTTTGTATCATTTAAATGCACAGTTTAAGGAGAATTAAACTCCCATTGAGAAATTTCTGGCCAAAAAATAAGTTAACGCCACTATATAGATGGCGGTAAAATGTTTAGTGAACCAGGTGTTAATGTGTACGTAGCATTATTTTCAGCGGATGCGATAACTGTTGAACACATATTCTTGTGCAAGAAAATTTGCTAATTTATATTTACCACAGGTTAATAAACTCGCGAAAACATATTCTGCATTAAATTTGTTTATATTTTGTGCGCAAATTTTTACCACACTTTAGTAAATGGACTCTGTTCTTTAGCCTTTTGAATGGCCTCTATACTTTCTAATATCCTACAGAGCTGGCCTTAATACCTACACTGGCAGAGCTTTATGCAGGCCCAGCCTTATATGTATCAGCTGTCTGTTTTTATATGTATCAGCTGTCTGTCTCTTTCCTGTAACATGCTTTCATCTGTATCAGCGGTCTCTCTATTGGCTGTATCATGCTTTTATCTGTATCAGCTGGGCCATAATATGCATCCATCTGCATTAACTGTCTTGAAAAAATACAACCAATTTTGTGCTTGTTTTGCTAACAATTATATAAGCTGTCTGTCTCTTTCCTGTAACATGCTTTCATCTGTATCAGCTGTCTGTCTCTTGGCTGTAACATGCTTTCATCTGTATCAGCTGTCTGTCTCTTGGCTGTAACATGCTTTCATCTGTATCAGCGGTCTGTCTATTGGCTGTAACATCATCTGTACCAATGGTTTGTTTCTCAATTGCTGTAAATGCTTCATCTGAATCCACTGTCTGCTGCTCAACAAGTCTTTCATCCTGATTTCACCACTTTGTCTCACAGATCTTTAAATAGCATTCTATTAACCATCTGTCTCAGATGTTCTCTCCTGTTATTAACTGTATATGTCTATGAGTGGCTTTGGTGTCCTTTCACGAAACATATGTGTGTCTCAATGGCAACAGGCTGTGGTAGGCTAATACAGCAAATGAGATGGGCCCAAAGTGAAAACTGCAACAGCACTGGGAAAGTAGAAGAGCTTAAGAAATGTTACAGTAATTGATTCACTGCTTCTAAATGACTGTAGCATACTATATAAAGTGTAAGACCATGTATCTATTAAAACGGTATTGGGATATAAACGGAATATCTGTTTACCCATTACTATAGCATGCTCTCCACTATATTTGTTTCCATTACTGTATTATCCTGCTTAAAGCTATGCGCTGTTGTCTGTTACAATAATACTGTAGCATTATAGGTGAGACTAATGTAGGAAGCTCTCCAGAAAAAAACATTCTTCTAAAATAAAATTGTCCCTCGCCTTCTCTTTCCCACTCTGGTACCCTACTAACAGCTGTATTTGTGCCTGCTCATTACTGCAGTACTTTGTTTTCAGCTGCGTCTCCCACTATCTATGTATCTCTCTGCCTATTGCTCTTGCACGCTGTCAATATAATGTGTTGTTGTATCAACTAATATACTATTGTATCGGCAGTGTAAGTGCATGTCAGTTACTACAGTATCCTGTCATCAGCCATCTCTCTCATTTGCTGTTGTTCCATTTTTCCCTTTCAGCTGACTCTATGTATATAGCTGTTTTACACTGCTTCAGCTCCCCGACTGTCTCATTTACTTTAGTATTCTGCCGTCAGGTGTTATGTTGTTCATCTCCCAGAATTGTGTGCTGTCAGTTCTCTCCCAGCTATCTGTGTGTACCATTCTAACCTACTGCTGCCGCTGCTTTATAATGCTGGTTATGTTTGTCACTCTTACTTACTTGCAATTCCTTTCATATATTAGCCATCTGTCTGTCCCTCTAACTTGCTGCTGTTTCCAATCAGCTACTGTATCTGTGCACAGTTCTTGTTGCTGCACCCATCTATTATTATTTGCTGTTATATATCACTATATTAATATTCTGCTATCAGTTCTCTCTCAGTTCCCAGCTATATGAGTTGTTGTCTGTCACACAGTTGCTGCAGGAAGCTGTACTGAGCTCTATCTGGTGCTCTGGCCATGGAGATGTGATTGAGGATTGGTGCCGCTGTGACTCAACTGCTTTTGGAGTAGATGGACTTCCTAACTGTGCGCCTCTGCCCCAACCAGTGTAAGGTTTTGTGTTAAATCAGGTTGCCTTGGCCAGCATTACATGGCACACTGCATGACTGTCCCCAATTTAATGTACTTTTTATTTTTGACTTTTTGTAGGTGATGTTTAAGGGGGCTTTACATAACAGAACACAGAGTACAAATAGCAAAAAAAGGCTGCTATTGGGATTTTTTGCACTTTGCACACCGCTTCCTGTTCTTTATGAATTACCACAGGGTGTTATGCTCTCTGTTGCTCTCTGTGTCTTGCACTAGATTCTCAGTCCAATAGCATATTGCAGCAATCCCCATGGTGCAAGTGCTTGCTACTAGTGATGGGCGGATCTGTCCTGTTTCGCTTCACCGAGAAATTTGGAAAACTCCATAAAATTTGCAAAACAGTGAAAAATCCACAAAATTCAAGTCAATGGGTAGCAAATTTATTTTGAGGTGCAACAATTTTGACAAGAGCGACAATTTTTATACACACAACGCTTTTGTCCAAATGCATTAAAGTCAATCGGCGTCTGATTCATTTTGACGCACTGCTATTTTTACACACGCAACTCTTGTGTCCAAATTTTTTCTCCAATTGAGTGCAAAAATTTTCTGTTGCCAAAATCCAGAAATTTGCTGAGAATACATGCCTGGCGAATAAATTTGTCTATCACTACTTGCTATGGTTGCACTAAAGGGTGTGCTCTAGCACTTGCCACCTGGGGATAAGTCAATGACCCTTTAGTCTCTTCAGAATGAATAATTTATTACAGTAAAAAGGGGATTGCTCAATGCACACTCCTTGGTCCCATAATTTGCTAATAATTTACACTGAAAAATCATGCAGGGAGGGTAACTTTACTACTAAAAGCAAACATTTGTTTTGGGGGGGTGTAATTTTATGCTGCCCAGCTCTTTCCAAGTATTGGGTTAATTCATTGACATACAACATGTTTGTGAGACACATAATATATTAATGGTGTCATATACAGCAGTCTATGGGTAGACAATGGCCAAAAAATACTTTACAAGACCACATTGCCCTCCAATGAGACAACAGCATGTGGAAGAAAAGGAAGTAAATGATTAATATGGCAGGACGGTACATCTTGGGGGAATGCTCACCCTCAGAAAGAGAGCATGGATTGCATTTTATATAATAGTGTGCGCAATGAAGGTGTGTTGATATTTAACAAAAAAATTATCTTGTCACCAATACCTGTATATTAATAAACCATAAGACAATGGCCTCTGTTTTCTCTGGTGAACACTTTTATTGCACTTCCAAATGCTTGCCTTGAGCAACATCAAACCAATTTAGTTGACCTCACTATCATAGAAAAAAGCATTCATTGTTAGTTATTTGTGCTGAAAGATCCCTTTCAGTCAAAGATGAACCACTATACAGAAATGGGTTATATAAAGTCTATCAAAGCCATATTTA
The DNA here is from genome assembly GCA_024363595.1 of Xenopus borealis. Classification (NCBI taxonomy): domain Eukaryota; kingdom Metazoa; phylum Chordata; class Amphibia; order Anura; family Pipidae; genus Xenopus; species Xenopus borealis. Next base: position 78,767,982 of record CM044438.1, on the reverse strand, counting down.
TGAGTAGAGAATTTCAGGTCATAGCCCCACAGTAAGCACCTCTGCAAAGATCTCCAGATTATATTATAATGGTAGAGATCTGCTTTCCTGCTGAGAAGCTTCATGCTATGGGGAGTAGCAGAGCAGTGATATAAACTTACTAATGAATCCAGGTTATGTTTAACTAGGACTAAACATACTCATTGAAAACCCAAACAACATAAAAGTGTAATTTACCTTCTATAAAACTAGGAATAAAATTTGAATTTGTGAATATTAAATTTTTAAGTATTTCTAGCTGTCCACGGTAGATGTATATATATATATATATACATACATACAAATGATACAACTTGACCCCGGCACTCCAACATACAGACCCCTATAGGAACCTATTTTTGCACAACTGAACTCTAACACAACTTTTAGTTACAAAGTATGCATAAACTGATGTGCCCCAAGGCATTGCCCATGTGTCAGTCCTAACTAAGTGAAAAAAGTATCATCTTTGGGGGGGGGGGGGAGAAAGACCATACCTGATTTTCTCTTTGTTTAGCATGATCTCTTCCAAAGACACTATTAAGTGAGAGTTGGGAGAGCAAGCATTTAGGAGAGTGCCACCTTCCCATACAAATAAACAACACAATAAAATGCAGCTCATCCCATTTTATTGGTTGCACGTGGTTATGGCTTGAGATATATATATATATATATACACACAGTATATATATATATGTGTCCGTGTGTATAATGTTCTCCCACACGTGTGTTGTTTCACGGCTGCTTTCATTCATAATCTTTGGGTCAATGCCAATTGATTCTGTTAATTAATGAATGGATCTCCATACTGTGAGGCAGAAAGTAAGAGTTATTTCCCTTCCTCTCAGGCTTCGTCTGTCTATGCTACAGGAGCCCAGCAGTTCCCTTCTGGTGCTGGACTGGATTCACTTTGAGTCGCCAATAGGAGCTCGTATTGTAGATTATCTGATCAGCCAGGAAAAGGTCACTGACAGACTGGACCATTCTAAAGTGGAATTAGGTAAATGTTGCCTTATATTTTTGATTGGCATAACATATGTACAGTCCCATCTACACACCCAGAAACCCTACTTTGTTCACAGGGGAAAATGTTGACTTTTGACACTTATAAGTTCTTGCTGAGTTGTGTTTAATTGAGGGAAATAATTATGACATATGTAGGGGCATTTTCCACATCATACCTACATCAAATTTATCAATGTGGCTAGGTTGATAAATATTGATTAGATGAATATGGGACTACCTGTGTTTAGAAGCACTGTATTCACAATTCAAGGGTAAAACAGAAATCTCTGTGACCTTGACATGTTCCAAAAGGCTGCCAATATAAGTTTCATCAGTATGTATAAGCCTGAGACTTGTACCACCCCATATCTCTAGATCAAGGTTATATTCACAGTGCTGTCTTGAAAAGCAGTAACAATATATCCATTTCTGGAATTTGTGTTGCCCCTGCATCACTTTAGACACATTTAATTTCTCTGGCAGACATTACAAATGTGGCACTATGTTAGCAGAATTCTAATCAACGCATTAATCATGTTTCTATTTGAGTACTGCACCTCCTCTCTGCTTGGAGGCAACAAACCACCATCTGCTTTGTAACCTACTGTATATCCGGTGCTGCTGCTGCTGCAAGTCATATTCTCCCAACTCATTAGACCCAATGTTCTCTTCTACTTCCTTCTGATACCTTCACACCTACCTTTTCTTTGTTTGACAGAAATACACATTTTTAAAGGGAAAGATATTCACTTTACGTCCCCATACATGATCAGTAAAGCTGATGCCCTTTAATTTTTGCACTTGCAGAGAGCTTTTTATCTACACATATGCAGTAAATCATATGAAAGGGAACCACCACACTGTTTTATCTTTTGAATTATATTATACAAATCTAGTTTCTATGGATCCAGTGAAAGTGTGCTCCATAGGTCCAGTGAAAGTGTGATGTATACCAGGCTGTTCTTTTAATGTACATTCAGTTTTATCTGCAGTAACAGATAGTATGTTTTATTCTTTTATCTTTTCTATGCTTCTGCGGTAGTCATTATATATACTCTGTCTTTACCTGTAAAGTCTTTCATGCAGGTCCCTTAATATAATATGGTTTATATATTAGTTGTGTGTCTCATTAATTTCAGTAAGTCACTTTGCTGCTCCATTGTAATGTTTTATGGATGCTCATAACTCTTGCTAAATTGTTATGATTGTATTAATAGCGCGGCACTCAGTATGCAGCATGCGGCTACCTTAAATGTCACAGAATATACAAAGAATCTTCCTCTCTTCCGCATACATTATAGTAGAATGTGGCAGATTATGGAGCAACTATATCCTTCATTCTTTTTTTCTTTTCTTTCTATTTTCACATTTTCTCTACCTATTTTGTTCTATTGCCTATGTAAAACAGAGACAGTTTTGAGTTTTGTGGAGGACATTATCTCAGGAGCGAAGTCACCATGCTCAATGCCAGCCCAAGTACCTGACAAATATTCTACCACTATATCACTTATCATTCGCTGCCTAGAGCCTGATGCTACCTACACGTAAGTAACATTTCCACTCATTGGGCAGCTTATGATTTACATTGTATAACAATCTATACCTTCTTCTCAATACCAAAGGAGGAAAACCCACAATCCACCCCTTTTGGAATACAATTCAAACATTGCTTTAAAGGAAAAGTAAATGTTTTTCTTTTTCTTTCTGTAAATTTGCTCTAAACAGCCCCCCAGATTAATGTACCTTAGTCCCTGCTGCAAGTCTGCTCTGGTTTCTGTGTTATCAGCAGCTTGTTTCCCCTTCTTCCTGGTGCAGAGTGAAGCCCAGCCCCTTAGTTTACTGAGCAGTCCATTTGCTGCTGTTCCACAATAGAGAGGAAGAGGGAGCCAGTGTTTCATTAGTAAGCTAGTTTCCCCAAGCAAAAGGTGCTAAACACACTGCTCTCTGCTATGTCATAGTATGCAAATGATCTCCTGGACTAGTCCAAGCTATAAGGTCAGCTCAGAAAGCTAAGGGGCTGGGCTTCACTCTGCACCAGGAAGAAGGTGAAACAAGCTGCTGATAACACAGAAACCAGAGCAGACTTGCAGCAGGGACTAAGGTACATTAATTTGAGGGGCTGTTTAGAGCAAATTTAGAGATAGAAAAAAAAACCGTTTACTTGTTCTTTAAAAAAAAATGATCATAGGTTTTTAAAAACAAGGAATCTGTCTACATTTCACTGCATACTTCTGGCTATCATGCATTATTTAATTGATTTGATGTTCGTGCTTCCATTTAAATAATTGGAAATGTACTGTACTGTAGTGATTAAGCAAATATGCAATCAGTTGACTAAGAAATAAATTATAATTATATATTCAATTCTGTGCAAATATGAATTGTTTTTCAAATTTAGTCTTTTCATGCAATCCGCTAACAAAGCACTATATGTTCTTAGCATAAATACTGTACATATCTATACATTAACTATACAATTTCTTTACTGGTAAGATTTACACTTTGGGGAGTGGACAACACAGGAAGGCGCTCAGAACCCAGCCATGTAACTGTTAAAATGCCCTGCCCAGAGGTGGATGACGTGAAGTCTCAAGGTAACAATAAATCCAGATTCTAAATGTACACATTAGTTGGCATTGCAGCAAGTGTTGACTCTCAAAAAAGTATGTCATGTTATTTAATTATTAGTAGAACAAAAAATCAATTCCATTTTCAAATGCTCATTCATATTTGCAGCACATCTTGCTTTAGCACCTTGTGGAATATAGATACAACGGCAACACGCAGATTTGCCATGCAGCATCAACAAAGCAACATTTTCTGTATTTGATTCATGTACAAAATGTTTCCACCTCCTAAACAAATCCATTAGTAGCAAAAAAACTGCTGAAGCTGAACTGAGAGATAATAAAAGAATAACAAAAGAAGAGAAAATAAAATCTGTTGGAATTGGGTAGGCACAGTTACATGCCTTTTACAATCAGCAATTTTAAACCAACTTGTGTTTGTTTTATTCATCCTGCGCTTAACACTGCATGACAAATCTATATAATTAAATGAAAACAAAGAATAACATTTGTTATAGATAACATATGGAAGAGAGGAAAAAGTTTACAACCTCCGCCAGTTCATGCTGTAAAGCACATAGAGGTTCTGTCATCAAAATAATGAGATATGTATATATGATGTGTTCAGTGCTTCGTAAAGAATAGTCAAGATTAAGATATACTTTATAGGATCACATATCCAGTCACCTGCCTGCCCAACAAACTTAATTTGAATGTAAAGATATTAATAAGAAGAAAGTTCTTTCTTTGCTGCTGTTGAAGTCTTTTCTCGGAAGGCTGTCCACTGTATGGTGGAACATTGTTGGTGGGATTTGCTTTCATTCAGCCGGAAGAGCGTTAGTGAGGTCGTATGTGAACAATCTGATCTTGCTCTGAGTCAGCATTTCAATTTATCTAACCTATGTTTAGTTGGGCTCTAAGCATGTCAAGTTATTTCATTCCAATCTAAAACAAAGAAAACAAAGTTGATATAGTGTTCATCATGTGCAAAAGGGAATTATCCTGCTGAAACAAACAAATGTGGAATTGATTCACTGGAACAGGAGTCCTAGCTCAGGCTATGATAAACAGTATAGCCCCAAATCATTATTCCTTCTCCACTCAACTTTACAGTCAGCTTTAACTATTCCACCGATATCAGACTTATCCTTCAGCACTATGCATTTATGCAGGCTGAATTCTCCTGGTATCCTACGTCTAAGCCCAGACAAATTTTCAACCAATCTGCCAGATGTCCCATTGTGATGACCTTTACAAAGGTGATTCTTGGACTTGTCCATAGTCATGTTAGTGCTGTGTGGCCCCTTAACTGTGAAAACCCAAAATGATATATTAAAAATGAATTGTTGTAGCTCGGTTGAAGTTTCTGACTTAGCAGTGGTTGTTCCAACTGCGGACATGCATCTATTATATGCTATAAACACTAATTTGGCTCCCCAATTCTTTAGGGGGAACCTACCATTTTGCACCTCAAAAGTTTTATCTCATATGTTTTCCAATAAGCACATTAATTCACTTACAATTGACTGAGACACATCTTGCAGAATAGAAATTTTACAAACAAACTTGTTGGAGACATCCTGCAATCTTGACACATTATAAGTCACTGAGCTCTTCTGTTCAACCCAACCTATTGTCAATGTTTGGCTGTGTTAGCAATAAAGATGGCTACAATAACCAATGATACAATTAGTTATGGATATAAATATTTAAATCATGTTAATCGTAATCATAATAACATTTTATCATGTTTAACCACTTGCCTTGTCAATTTTTTCAACCTTATGTTTACATCAGAAGTAGCTGATAAGATCTACAACCTTTTCAATGGGTACACCAGTGGGAAAGAGCAGCAGACAGCATACAACACTCTTCTGGAACTTGGCTCCCCCACTTTGCACAGAGTTCGCTATCACTATAACCAGCACTTCCAGAGCTTTGGAGAGTTTACCTGGAGATGTGAAGATGAATTAGGGCCCAGGTATCTTTATTTAAGTTTTAGAGTGTTTATTTGATCATTTTATTCTCACACATAGGGGCAGATTTACTAAATTCACATGAAGGATTCGGAGTTCGATCGAATTTTCAAGAAGATTCAAATTCAAATTTTCAAAGATTTTGAAGACCACTTCGACCAGTCAATTTTGAAAATTCGATCGAATCGAATGATTCGAATAATTCGAATAAAAATCTATTTGAATATTCGACAGTCAAAGTACGTCCCCTTTAAATTTTTATTCGACTGCCTAGTTCGCCAGATCAAAGCTACTGAATTGGGTTTCATTATTTTTTATCGAATAAAAAAAATTTGATCGAATGGTTAAAATAGTTCGAAACGATCGATCGATCAAATTTTTTTCGATTCAACCGTTCGTTCGACCAATAGAATTGCAGTAAAATCCTTCGAGATTCAATATTCGAATTTGAAGGATTTTACTTCCCACAGTATTCCCATCTATTCCCATGGTCAAATTTGAGGGTTTTTTAACCGTCGAATTCGACCCTTAGTAAATCTGCCCATTAGTATATATTTCTGGATGATATCCTGAGCAGGTGGTTTGTCCTGGAAAGTGCTCCATGTATCAAAAAGCACAATTCATCAAAATAAAATTTAAAGGTATATTCATAGACAATCCCAGCATTGATGGAAATGAAGTGAAGCTGTAGCAGGGTCATATGGAAATATAATTTATTGCTGAACTCTTTATTAAACAATAGTCTCATAAAGCATGTTTCTCTATTGCCTAGCCTGACAATTACACAGCTTTTCTTGTGCAAGTTAAATATCTGTCTAACTGTAAAATGTATAGGCAAAATTCAACAATAACGAGAAATAAACTAGTATGCATTAACATTTAACATTAAGAGCAACATTCCATCCTCAGAACACACACTCAATCTCAGGTGCTATATTGTAACAGTTAACAATAGGTCACCTTCATACAAGACAGCAAATGGTGTGATACATCTGAAGGTGAACATAATGCATGTGTATGTGAATGTTAAATAACTAAAGTTCCACCCAGCAACATACACATCTAGCAGTTTGCAATGCATAATATGAATAATAAAGGTTTATTTTAACAGAAATGCCAGTTCCTTTGGGTAGAATATATTTGGGTCAGAAAACAGAATGAACAAACTTAAAGGCCACTCAACTCTTCAAACCACAAAGGAGATTATTTATGAACATAGGTGTAAATTGCACAGCTGCAGCTGTAGTTGCCAATAGCAACCAATTGGTTTTAAACAGTCATCTAGCAGAAGATAAATACAAGAAAAGAACTAACTGGTTCCTATAGGCAACTGCATTTTTTGTCGATAAAAAGTTTGTAAATAAGTTTATAAGTCTTTCGTGTATATCAGGGGGACACAAACTTATGCTACTCAAGCTACTTGAAAGAGGTCTAATAAACTCTAGTTTATTATGTTGATTTTTGCTGATGTCACATATCATCTATATAAAAGAAGACAGTAAATATCCTAAGAAGCAGTGTTATGTTGTTTTTAGGTCCCTAGGCATGTTGACCTAAAGGACTTTCTAAACACTAAAGGTAAATAGTAGACTGGAGAGCCATGATTAGGAATAGAAACACCTAGAACTAGGCAATAAGGCAATAACTTCATTGAAGTATTTAATGTTGCAGAGAGAGTGTCTATAGCAAAAAATTGTAGGGCTGGGGGAACCTAAACCGTACTCCTTTTAATAAAGTGAGCTGAACTAAATGTTTATGGGGGTCCTGAAGTCCACATTATCAAAATACTCCTTGCTCTGCAGTGTACCTCTGTGCAAAAGCAAAAAGTAAATATGCAGATATGGGATCTGTTATTTAGGGATCTATTATCCAGAAAGTTCCACGTTACAGGAAGGCCATCTCCCATAGACTCCATTATAATCAAATAATTACATTAGTAGACTTAAGGTATGGATATCCAAACTGAGGTTTTCAGCATAATTTTTAAGTCATGGGGAACTACCTCCAACAACAAAATAAGATTGTTCATAGCCTTTCCACAGTTCCTTTGTCAACCTCATTGTAAAGTAATGTATTGACCTAACTTTAGTAGCTTCAGCAAATCTTCTTTTTGTGCACTTGATATACCAGATAAGGCCTCAAGTTGTTGTCAGGCGCACTAAACAATTACACTGGTTTGCCTGATATAAGTTTTCCATAATTAAGTGATGAAACAGCAAACTTTTGAAATGATTTATCAAACAGCATAGGATTATTACATAACCACCTGAACTATGTGTTTCACAGATTATTCATAAAAAGTTATTAGCCAATCAATGAATGTGCAGCATCATTTTTAGATTTACTTAGCATAAGTTTAGTAGCTGTCTCACAAACAAGTATTGTTTGGGGGGGGAAAAAAAGACAAGACGATTCCCTACACCACAGGTCTCCGGATGTCAGGTCATCATTATATCCTTCTTATAGAAATCTTGAGATGTATGTATTCTCAAGAAAGAGTAAAAACTTTAGTAAATATATATATAGTATGTGCCTGTGTTATGTTTGCGTTTTTAAAGGAACAATAACGTCAATAGATTAAACTGTTTTAAAGTAATGAAAACATAATGTAGTATTGCCCTGCACTGGTAAAATTGGTGTGTTTGCTTCAGCAAGACTGCTATTGTTTATATAAATTAGCTGCTGTGCAGTCATGGGGGCAGCCATTCAAAGCTGAAAAATGGGTAAAGGCAAAGAATATACAGCAGATATACGCTTTTTTGGGCTATGTACAGCACAAAGGATTAAGTGTCCAGCTAGTGATGGGAAAGCATGGGTTACACTGCGACCTACACACCAGGGCAGGGCCTTTGCCAGGTGGAAGATTTCCTTTAGGAGGTAGTATAACTACAATACCCAGGCAAACTGTACAATAAAAGATGAAATGGGTGCAAAGAGGTTCTTTAAAACAAAAGGTGAACGTTTATTAGCATAAATGTAATATCCCCAGGTTTGTACTCACGCAGGAGCATCCATAGAGAGTAACAGATGTTACACAGGAGTAGTAGAGATGTTAGCAGATTTCCATACAACACATTACAGTGGGGATTATTCCTCAGAGTCCTGATAAACAAGGGTATATCAATTCCACTACAAAGTGCCTGTTGCTGTAATGTGACTGATTGGAACACCAGGTAAGGCCGGATAGCTGCTGCTAAGTCCTAGCCCTTATGACAATGAAATCCCTGCACTAAAAGCATCACATGGGAGCTTTGTAAGGAAGATCTCTTCCTGCTAGCATTCCTCATTGGAACACATGCTGTTCATACTAAATACAGCTGACTATCTTTCTCTCTCTAGAGAGACTATTACAGTACTACCCTGCTCTTGCTATCCCTCATTCACAGGGTAGCCTGGTCCCCAACTTGGATCACTAACAGTTGGAGGTCCTGTTAGGGCATATGGCTTACTGGAGCCTTGTGGATCCCAGGCTCAATTAGCAACCAGCCTGTTCAGTACCAGCAGCCAAAGAGGAAGAGGCCACTCCTTTCCAGCACTATAAAGCTATGTGGCAGGAAGTGGTCATTACACTCTTGGCTCTAGCTATTGGTTAGAACTATACAATTGAAACATAAACTTCTGCCTAGTAACAGAGATCAGGAACTTAACTCCATAGGTGCCAGTAGAAAACTTATGGGTCCCTACATATACAATTGGATTCTTTAGAACTTATCTGTTATCTACTGTGAATCCTGTGCTTAAATTTCTGCCCCCATAGCTACACAGCAGCTTGTTTATATAACTATAGTAGTCTTTCTTAAGCAAACACACCAGTTTTACTAGTACAGGGCAACACTAGATTATATTGTCATTATTTTACTGTTCCTTTAATGCCATCATTCCATGTCATCCTGTTTTCCTCCTTAACTATATTTAAAGTACATTGGTAAGACAAAATGAATAGCGTGCAATGTTTAATAGAAACACGTGGAATGAATATGTTCAGCATGTGTAACTTACAATGAATAATCATAGCCTCTAATAATTCAGCAGCGACCTACACCTGACTTCCAAAAGGTGCATAGGCTATGTCCCCTGAAACTAAAGGTCCACCCAGAGGACCACTGACTATCTATAATCTACAGTATATCAATATAATGGGCATCAGGGCTGGACTGAGAATTAAAATAGGCCCTGGCATTTCAGGTACACAAGAGGCCCATCAGCCCACATAGAGGCCCAAACAGCCCCCACCAGCCCACTAAACACTGAATTTCTATGGGACCTTATAGCAGCCCCTCTGGCATTTGCCCTAACCCACAAATGGCCAGTCCGGGCCTGATGGGCATTATTTATTTATACCATTTACAAGTATGCAGAAAGTAGCAACAAGTTCTAAAGCCCGGAACAATTGGCAAAACATTTATACCACAAAATATACCCAAAATATACAGAATAAATTCAGATACCAAAATTCATACATGATACCATATAATTGTCCTGCTTTTTAAAAATGTGCACAGACATGAGCTGAAAACGAAAATTCCTTTGTCAGTTTGGCTGTGTAAAGGCTGAAGAGGGAAGATGTTTAAACTGAGACACCCCAGACCAAAAACAAACAAGAGTTACAAAATATTTCATATGATATGATGAGTACAACATAGCGATATATGGCTAAATATTTACATTTTTCAATGTTATCTTGTTTGCAGGAAAGCTAGCTTGGTACTCTCTCAGCTGGATTCACTGAGTCCATGGTGCAGTCATCTCTTGAGCGAACCTCGGATAACCTTGCGTCGCTCTTCTATACACTACCTGGCTTGTCGATATAGTGATGTTAAACCTCACACACTCAACTGGCTTGAACTAAGCCGGGATTTGCGAAAAAGCTGTGAGGAGCAGGTGCTGGTTGTGCTTAGTAATGACTATGGAGACCGAAAGGATAACTGAACATGGCAGGGAAACAGCAGGAACCAAGAACGATGGCACAAAAAATGTGGTAAATGGTTGAAGATGGAAACCGACCATTGCAATGTTCTCGAACAGACTACTTACTGCCTCTTAACCAGGAAAGAGTCAGACAGAGCAATCCATTGACACTGGTAGATATTTCTAAATATGGCTTTGGCAAATACATTTGAAAAAAATAAAAAGAAACAACTATATCATACATTACAAAGATACACAGACCATAATGATTTTGTTTTAGCTGAGCATCAAAACAGTATTTTAGCTACATGTATTAATATTCTGGACATGGATGCAGCAAGTGTGTAAATTACTCTGTTTTAAATATGATTTTCCTTGTATAATCCAATATAGACAGCATGCCACAATGGAAGTGTAGCAGTTACAGACTAATGTATGGTCCAAATTGTTATTTCCTCCTTGGAAGGAAACAGTGTTATTGTAAAATGAATATATTTGCTATGGTTTGTGTAGGTGAATGCTACGTCTTTCAATTAATTACAGCAAAAGTCTTGTGGCTGGGGTTTTTTGTCTTGAGCAGGACCTGTCTGTGTGTTCTCCAGAATAATATTCTTCTTATCTGCCTTGGAAGAAACTGGAACCAACAGAGTTTACATAGTGCCTACGTTCAATGTATTGTTTAATTCTTCCAGGTGTAAAACGAGAAGCCACAGGTTTGTATCTATAAAAAGAATCCAAATCCTGTGGAGGTATTCACTGCCATAGCAGAACACTAAACCAGATTTCAGACTTCGTGTATCTCATAGGCCTTTCAAAATCACATATGTTTTGTGTTTGTGTTTTGTAAGCTTCTGAAATGACTGCTATGGTTTATTTGACTATTCTAACACTCAAACTATTCTCATGAAAGTTCTTTTATTAATCCCAGAAAATGTTTTTATTTCATAAAAGAGAGAGAAGCCAAAGGATAAAAAGTGTCGGTGAAAAGTCATATTTCAACAGACCAACTGAAAAGATTTTATTACAAAGAATAAAATACTTTTGTGCAACATATAAAGTATGATAACTGCATCATGTCAAGAGAAGCGAAACAAGTTTTCAAAAGATATTTAGAGAGCTGAGCTTAACAGAACAAGCAGCATGCTGGAATCCACCTACTGTATGTAAACAGTAGGATAAATTTACACATAGCTTCCAATATAGTTATATAATAATGTCATGTGTTGAGATTAGAAACTGTAAGTTTTTATTGTTTTCTATAGGACAAAAAAGGCTTTTCCCTATAGGAAACAGTACAAGTTTCAGAACAGGCTTGTTTAGGGGATGTGTTTTGTGGCTGGGTTGCTTGTTTTGTGAATGTGTTCCATGGAGAGTCATTATGAAAGGTAATGAAAAAGAATTCCATCTGGAGGGGGTGAATATCCTGTCAAATTGAACTGATATGACTCTCCACTGAGATAAACTGAAAAGCAAGCCTGGGCCTACTGTAAATGAAACATTTATCTTATTTTCTTTTTATGCAACTGAAGTCTTCTGCTTTCAGTGTATGTAGTGACCAAAACAATCCTCAGGGAGGCATCCATTTCCTTTATCTGATATGCATTCACAGTGTAGAGGGGTTGTTAAACAGTGATGATCTCTCAAGAGAGTTCTGCAGTGAGTTCTACAGTCGTTCTTCTCTGATAGCATTTCCTCTTAAGTAGATTTATATATTTTTACTTATTATGGTTTAAGCATGATTGCTTATGGTCTGCTCTGATCCATTATGTATGAGAAAATAATAAAGAGGTAAGCAAACTATTATCTATTCATAAGGTAAATGTCACATTTCCGCTCTCTTTCTGAGACTTGTTATGGCATATTTTTTTTAGAAAAACAAAATAACATCAAGGTGCCCATGTCATCATACACTAGGGGGAAGATTTACTAAGGTCGAATTTTAGAAGTAAAAAAAACTTGAAGACCCTTGAAGTATTTTTACTTTATTGTTTATATAAAAAGATACAGAGTTTTGCAGATCTTCCACTATAGCCACCATTTACTTTACACATGACCCCACTGCCCACAGGTTCTCTAGTTAGACTTTGGTTATACTGTGCCAAATGTCTACTACAAGGCGATGATTATGATAAGGGACAAATAGTATGAGTGTTGGGAAAAGAGATTAAGAAATATTTTTAAGAACAACCAAAAATAACAATTCTGTTGTAAAATGTCAGACACATTCCAAGGGAATGAGAAAACTAAGGGCCTCTGATAGTGGACTTAAAATAGCCGGAACTCAAAGAATATCATATTCTTATGGAATCCTTGGAAACATTAATTGGTTTTCATGCATGAACTAGCAAGGGTGATTGTTCTGCCTTGTCAAAAGCTATAATATAAGCAAACAACTTTGATTTACAGAAAACTTTTGTCTCCCATTTGATTCCAGTTTTGCCAAAATGGCAAATTAAAGCAATGTGCCTGCTGTTTCAACTGCCAGAGAGCTTATTCTTTCACAAAACAACTGACTGGCTGTGTAGAAAGTTCTGCATTACATTCAAGTGATCCACTGATGTGATTTCAACTATGCCTTCTAGTAGTAAGTGAGTTTGCTTCCTTGTAGTATGCAAACTTGTCTCCTAGTAGTAACCAAGTTTAACTACTAGTAGTTAGTAAGTTTGCCTCCTAGTAGTAAGTTTTCCTCCTAGTAGAATGTAAGGTTGTCTACAATAGTAAGTTTACCTCCTAGTAGTAAGTTTGCCTCTTAGTTTTAAGTAAGTTTGCCTCCTAGTAGAAAGTAAGTTTGCCTACTAGTAGTAACTAAGTTTGCCATCTAGTAGTAAGCTCCTACATACAAATACAATAACTGAAACCACCTGGCATGACTAGCAGTTTCCATTATAAGTTATAATCAGGAGCTTCTCAACTAAAATCAATGCCCTGTGTCTTATAGGCTCTTGCTTGATTAGGATCTGAGTGTTTTATGAACTAATGAGAAACAATGGCTGGCTAACTCTAATCAATAAAATCAAATTATCTGTAAGTTTTAAAAAGTATCATAGGAATTGAATGTGTTGATGCAGAACTAGCTGCTATTTTTTTGCCTTTTATTGCTGTTTTTTATAAGGATTTTATAATTATTACATTACTACATTATTTAGGCATAATGATCGTTTTCTGAAATTTTAGTTCATCATTAACATATCTCCGTAAAAACCACCAGTAGTAATGCTTGTGCTTCAGCTTTTATTTACTACCATACAGGATTATTGTACTCTGTATAGGGCTGAGCTGTAATAATACGTAATGTGGCAAGGAGAGCGACTGTTAAATGACTGAGAACTTGGATATTGCTTGACTTTTATTTAAGAAAACTTTTTAATTATAATAGATACAAACCAGTGTGCTACTCTTTAGAACTAAAAGACCGACAGATGTGCTTTAATGCACAAATCATAATGGCCCATGAACACACCATCAATATAATTTTGAATATTTGTTATTCAGAGTTGGCATGACAGTTTGGTCATAGGCAATTAATCAGTTGGGCACAAAAGCACACATGTAGAGCACTTGTTTATAGATGTAGCTGCTTTTCAAATATTTATCTTTGGATTTCAAGGGTAGTTCTTTAAGGAAGCAACCCTTTGAAACTTCTGGGAACCCTTTGGTGCTAGTTAGTTATAGCACACAAATGGTATCAGAATTTGATCCATGAAACAGCTGGGGAAATAATGGTGTGGGGTCGTAGCCAATCAGATAATTTGGCACTTAACCATATTAACAAGTTGTGAATTAGTCACAGTTGATCAGTACCCTAGTGCAGTTAGGATAATCAAATATCTAACTAATCTTTATTCTATTCTGCTTTTCGGGCATCCAAATATTTTGAATGGAATAGTTATAAGATAAAATCTTGTTTGTTCTGGCATTTAATAAAATAACTTGCACACAAGACAATTCTATTGCACTAGGCCTGTAGAATGATGGTGTCCAAAAAAAAAAAACATAAAAGAAGACAGTAGAAGAAAATCAGAGAATTGAAGAAAGGTAAGAGGCCATAATATGAGAGGTGACTACTATAGAATGTAAATTCAACAAGGAGAAAAAGGAAGCTAAAATAAAGCAATGAAACTAAAATGAGAAAAACAACAAAGGAAGAAATATCAAATGAGAGAAAGAGTCCAATTAGAGACTTGTGAAAATGATAAGACAATGGAGAGAAGTGATTATTTGAGAACATGTGTTACAAAAGAAGGGCAATTGCAATATAGAGGCAGTAATTGAAAGAGCAGAGAGTAGATGAGATGAGAAAGAAGTGATGCAAAGAAGACCAGTTAGATACAAGGAAACAGAAGAAGAATAACAAAGGTACTCAAATGACATGTCTACTTCATTTTATAGAATTACACTTTTCCTGCTTTTTTGTAAGGTTACACAGGATCCTTGGGCTCTGTGGCTATTTTCATGTTGATGGCTGTCAAGCGAAGCAAAGACCTGCTTTTAACACATTTGGCACAGTGGTCAAGATTTAATGCTTCTTACCCAGTAACAGGTCTCAAGACTAAGTTGACCTAAGAGACATTTAAAGGTCTCAACATGTCCAAATTAAAGAAATCAAACAGAAGACATGTTAGAAATTGGTAGATACATTGTGTTTCACAAGGTTAAAAAGTTGATAAAGGGATAAAAGAAGATCATGGTTCTACAGAGTGACATTAGAAGGGAAAGCACAAAACAAAAATAAGGAATACATGTTTAACTGAAAGAAAAAAGACAACTGATAATATAATCTAGAAACATATATAGAGAAGTAAAATTAATGAATATATTTAAAGTTCTATATGGGCTAATGATATACCTGCCTCAAAAAACATTGGCAAGTTTAATACTATAACAGTCAAGTAACATGAGAATAATTGCTTTTTGTTAATAAAGTGTATGACAACTATTAATTTTTTTATATATTAAATCCTGAGCTAACCCTGTCTGTTCATAACCTACTGTGCAAGCATAAAACTAAGGTAGAATGTTTAAACAAATGTTTAATGGAATTCATGAATGTAATTTCTTTAAGATTTTGTTTTGTTTCTCTGTTTTGGGAGAATTTTACAATTTTTAAAGTTTTTTTGTGTGATGCCTGCCATTGATCTGCAGGAATAAGGGAAAACTTTTGTATAATCCTAATTTGAAGTAATACTCTTGCTGATTTGCCTCACGTTTGCATGCAATCCAAGTGTTGCTGCACGCTCTCAGAAAGTATTTCTTTACAGAAATGTGTTTATGTTAAAAGTTGATGAGTGGTTGAGCTATTCCCTTGCTTTTTCTGCTCCTCTATGTGCAAAGTGGAGACATTCTCTTTCTTCTGCTGCCATTCAACTCTGCTGTTAACCAGGCACAATAAAAAGACACAGTGGGGGGGAAAATGATTGTTTAACAAAACTTGAACCCCAGATGCACCTCCACATTTGCACACTATCCCTGGTTTGCTAATTATTTTCCTTGAATTGTAGGCCAACCCAACAGTGAAACACATAAGGATCTGCACATACACTCAATTCAACAGGGGGATTTACCCCCATTTACTGAAACTATTAGTGCAACAAAACATGTTTCCCCCTCAAAGTACTAATGGTATGCTGGTGGTTTTAGTAACTAGAGTAAGCCCCCATTTTAGTAAAACTTTATGGGGACCCTAAAACAGTACCATTATTTCACGTTGAAAATGGAAAGTTCCTTTCATTTGTTTTGGATATTTCTCTGTTACATGAAAATAAGATAATTGTGGAATTTTCTCCAGAATTTCACTGCTACTTCTTGTTTTAAATACTGCCCATGTGTATTACATACCTATGAACATCCCAGGAAATGTACTGGAATGCAGTGAGACAGGACATGGAAGCTTTTCCCCTGTTGCATCTCATAAAAATGATGTGAGAATGGAGATGGTATTCATGATAAAAACTTTCTGGCATTTTATAACTAATGAATTTTCTTTCAGTGTATCATTAGGATAGCTCTATGACGCTAACTGAAGCCCCAGTAAAAGGGGTTATTAATGGCTACCATTGGCGGAATGTTTTTCAATGAGGATAAAGAATAAAGTGCATTTTTGTGTTTGTTTACATGGTTATCTCATTTAATATGTTTATTATGTCTAAGCTTACTCTATGATTTCTATAATCTCACTTGTTTTATGTTTACGCTATAAAAGTGTATGATATACTTGTATATTTGATTACTTGTAAATAAATATTCAAATAACCCACAATCTCCTGGATGTTTCAAGCTATAAACTGTTAAAGGCTATTGAATGATTTTCATGTTCATAAGCAATAAATAGAATCTATGTTTATGGCTGTTTACTGACAATTTATGATGCTGGAGCATGCTGAGCCTGATAATGAAAGGAAGAGAAAAAAACATAATGAAGGTTCAGAGACACATAGAGCAGTTGGGGACTGGTGCATATTAATTCATCCTGTTAAAATGATTCAGTGCATTTAAAATGAAATGGATATTTTATTATTCATGATATTTCATATAATGTGATATTTCAGGGGCGTACATTCCACATATGCAAAAGCTAATGTGTTGTATAAGCTGTTGAAAAAGAAATTTTTTTTACATGAATTGTAATCTAGGTAGAGGGTTGTATCATGCTGGCCACACACATAATACAATAGCTGGGAAAATCCCTGGAGGGAAGGTATTATTTCTCCCAGAATGCTCCATGATATGATTGTTCACTTAGGCTGAAAAGTCAGTACAAGCGTTGGGTTTGATTAGTAACAATCTGTAAAAGAAAGAGTTGAAAGAGCAGGTTTCCTAGATATTTAGACAGCATTGTGTCCATCTGCACTGCTTTCAAATAAATACATTTTAATTTGTTTGTTTGCATATGCCATGTGAAAACTTTGCTGTCACTAAAACACAGGAGCACACCTGCTTTCAGTTACACTAGGGTGCCAATCATTTCTCCATCACACAGCAACTCCCATCAGGAATGTGTACAGAGAGAAGTTTAAAGGCATTTTTCAGTATAAAAATAAAAACTGGGTACATATGCTGTACAAAATTAAAAAAAAAAATCTAATGTCGTTATGTAGGGGACAAGAGGAATCCTTCCCCTGTTTTCCTGCCTGTGACATCATCCAGCCCAGTTACAGGATGGAGAGTGATCCAGTTGGCTGGGCACCCCAGAGAGGATGTGCCTGACTTTGGAGCCAAATCTACAGGGTCTGCAAGAGAGCTGAACAGAGCTGAACAGTAGCTGTAAGACTGTCAAGTACAGAAAAGCTGTTAAATATGTGGAATCTGTGGAGGTACAGATTGAGCCCAGCCTGTACCCTGCCAAGCTGCTTGAAACTCAGAAGGAGAAAGGTGCCACTGTTCAGATTGATCCTGCTGCACAGCTGCCTGTAATCTCCAATGTGACTGCCTCTGTGGGCACCCCGGTGAATGAGCCACCCAAGGGAGGATACTGGCATGGATACAAGCATGGGGCTACAAAGTGAAGACAGATCTTTTCTATTTACCTGCTTTGTGGGAGCTGCTGCTAATGTCCAAAGCAGGGTCGGGCCAAGGTAGTTTGGCACCCTAGGCAAGGGCTTCAATCAGCGCCCCCCCCCCACCCCCCCCGTTATCTATGAAAATTCCCCACCTATTCACTTTTTTTTTTTAAATAAAGAAACCTTAGAACACATTAATGAATCAAACTGTATGTGTGCCAACCAGTAGCACCCAAAATATCGCCCCAAATCTGTACCTGTGCCCAGTGGCGTATCTAGATGTTACTGGGCCCCACAGCATATTAATTTTAGGGCCCCTAACATATCCAGTAGTTATCCATTTTACTAGTATATGTTGAAATTGTTCATTAATTAGGGCATCATGGGGCCCCCTATACCTCTTGGGCCCCCCTGCAGTCGCAGGGTCTGCTTCCTCTATCGTTACGCCCCTGCCTGTGCCACCAGAATTGCCTCCCAAGTCTGTACCTGTGCCATCAGCCATTGCCCCCCAAGTCTGTACCATCAGCCATTGCACCCCAAGTCTGTGCCTGTGCCAGAGCAGCAGCAAAAATATTGCCCCAGATCTGTACCAGGCAAAGGGCAAGTAAGAGGGAGGTGGGGACTGAAGTAGAGCAGATTGCTGCTACTGGAGACAGGGGTGAAGTTAAAACTTAAAGAAAAAAAAATGTTTCCCTTCTAAAGTGCGCCCCCCCCCCATGACTGCGCCCTAGGCAACCGCCTTCTCTGCCTACCCCTAGTTCCGGCCCTGGTCCAAAGGGAGAGGTACTTTTGGGAAATGGTAGCACTACCTGGGGAATAAGAGCTCTGGTGAAGGGACATTTCATTTGAACTGTATGGTCATTAACCCCTTCCAGAGGATTGAGACTTTGATATTAAAAAGGACTGTGTTGGAGCAACAATAAAGTACCCAATAGTGATTTAGGTAGTGTCTCACATGTCCCCATTGTAGGAGTGCATGGTGTATTAGTTTGCCCAAGTTTCACTACAGTTTAACTAAACTTTATATTTGTGTTTTATTATGCCTAGTGGAATCCCCATAAGGTGTGCTCCTCAGTGTTCACTAGGTGGAGGCACTGTGCTGTAATTACCAGTTCCAAGTACTTTTTTTTATACGCAAAAGGGACACAGAGCCCCTGAATTGCCAAGGGTAAGTTGCTATTTAAAGAGACAGTAACCAAATTATGGTTGTAGTTAGTTAGCCAAAAATGTAATCTGTAAAGGCTGGATAGATCTGTAATATAATTGCCAGAACACTACTTTCTGCCTTTCAACTCTCTTGATTTCCACTTATTGGTAACCAGACTGTAATCTGTCAGAGACTTGAGGGGGAGGCCACGTGGGTAATACCTGTTTGCTTTTGAATCTGAGCTGAATACTAAGGATCAATTGCAAACTCACTGAACATTTATGTCCCATGTGGTCCCCCTTAAAGTTGCTGACTAACTCAGAGTTAGAGAGTTGGAAGTAATGTCCTGGCTATTATGTTAGATATCCAATCACTCCAGCCACTCCAAACATTACAATTGTTAGAGGGACCATCTAAATGATTTTGACAAGTTTTGGCTGGAGTATTTTTGGATTACAATTTTTAGCAGCTTCAGTGCAGAATAAATCTTGAAAATTTTTGTCCCTTTTATAAACTTGACCAGAAAATTTGAGGTTTAATAAATAGGCCCCCTAATGTCTGCAACTAGAACACCTTTTGAAAGTGGTATGCATGGGGATGCCAACATCTTGCAAATATGCTGTTTTCATTTGTGTGCTGCTCTAGTAGAGCAAAATTATTTTTAAAGTCTACAAGGATTGCCCAGCTTATACACTCACTTTTACTGCAGTAAATAATTTGTTTAATTTGTGCACAATATACAATTGTTTCAAGGATTTGCTCTCATCAGTTCATAAAACTTTATTATATCATTATGCTAAATGTTTTCCTGGTTGTCATCAGGAGACCACCATTGTGACTTTCCACTTCCTTTTGCTTGCTCACATGTGCACCGTACTAGCAATTCTTTATTGCATCCAATAATTTACATCCAGTGATTATGTGGTGCAGCAGATGGTTAACCTAGAAGGAGGTTCTTTAGGAGGTACCAGGGGCAACTACCGACCACCAGGGAGCCCCTGAACCCTTTTAAGAGTTTAGTTAGGGCCAAGGTGGAAGCTGAACTGGAATCATGGGAAGGCAGATATCTGAGAACACAAGCTTTATTGCAGCAAAACAAAGAATTAAAGTTGGTTTGACAGGTAGGCACATTGTTGTTACAAGAAAATCAAGGGAAGTACAGGTAATACAAGGCAAGTACAAACGTAGCCCTCAACAAGGCACATAAAGACAATGAAAGGGGCATACTCAAGAACATCAGAAATACCAATCACAAGTAAGGTGACCGATGAAAGAAACACATAATTGATGAATTTTGGGCTACAGTTTGGCATGCTGATGGCATACCATATCTGCCTAAGGTGGGTTCTGCAGTGCAATGGTGTTGACTTCAAAAAACCAAGCCACAATGCTTAAACCATAGTGGATAGTTCTGGGAATTCATTACAACTGGGGATAAAGACTCAAAATTATAATGTTTATGAGAGACACTTAATTCACAGTTGAGTGGAGAGCATATGAAAGGCAGAAATTCAACAAGCACCAAAGGAACCAGTTTAATTTGAGTCGCATGCCCTCAATATGAATGAAACTTTTCTGCGGAATCCTGGTTTATTGTTTGTCCACGTTAAAGTATACCTTTCAAAAGGTAAAATGTACATTTGGCCCTAGTAATACTCCCCTAAAATAAGAATTTACAAGCACTATAATATTTATGTGTCAGGAATTGTCCATTGACATTTGAATATATCAATGATAATTTCATGAGATGATAGAACTAGACCCAGAGGAGGCTTTAATTTATGGGTCGGTAACTACTTAAATGAAATTGATTGTCCCAAGTGCCTGAATATTTATATATTCTTACAGATACACATCTATCATCCAGCCTTCAAGATATCCTATCATTTTGACCATTGGAACTCATTACCAGCAATTTGCTTAGTATGCAGATTAATTTTTACAAATTGCCGGGCATTCCTAAAGGAAACTCCTCCTGTTGGCTTTGATAGTATTTATACTGTTGGTATCTAGTACTGCAAGGATTTCCTCAGTATTGTTCTTCTTGGCCAATATGTACATGAAACCCTTTGAAAGACTTTGATTACCTATAGTATATAATTTCTGAGACTGCAGATAATAGTGTTAAGGTTATCATCTTACACATACTTCAATCAAACAGACCAGAACATGCTACTAATACTCAATAGGTCTTTTTCCACAAGTAATATTATTCCTTATGCTTCCTGAGAATGTTGCAGTGATTAGGAAAAGGGTGGCAACAATCATAGGAACAGGTTATGAAGTGAACATCAAGGGGGTAAAATAAGAGCAGAGTGATAGATTGCATGCTCAGGACTTGTCAATGAGGGAACTCATTGCTAATACAAATGATAACACTGATGGATTCTCAGATGACCTTCAGTATGATATTTACAACTGCATTGGAATTAGACTCAGGGGATTTGTCTGTACCTAAGCAATGTTTGCAGTTAAACATACATACATACAGAAAAGTGTTGTTTTCCATATCGCTTTCCATGGCTCCCTTTTTTTCTTCCACCATTTTTCTGTTTCCCTTTAACAAGTAAATGTTTTTACAAATGGTCAATAGTAATATGAACTGGATAACAAAGGTTAGATACTCATGATTAAAGATTCTTTGTCATTAATCATTGATGGATTAAAACGATGCAGTTTCCTAGATAAAGATATATAAGGAAAATGTGGAGATTTTGAATGCAAGAGCTCGCAAGTAATTGGCGGAGTTGCTATGCAATGCACCGTTCCATATCTGATATACATTAGCTGAGTATGATAAAAATAGAGAGAGTAACAGCACAGATGTTTATTGCAGTTGTGTGATTAAAGTTCACATTTGATTTTAAGTGCAGTAGGAAATTATTTTTGCCACCCCATAAAGGTACAGCAGCTACTCTGCTGCCTGGATTGAATAATTAAAAGGAGATTGGTAACACTGGAAGAGCTATGTATATGCAGACTTGCAATATCATTTGGTCAGATTCTGAAAAATGTGCTGGGTATAATGCTATAATAGAGTTTGTGACATTTTATGAAGTCCTGAGTATGGATCCTTGAAACAATTGTGTATTGAAGAATGCTAAATATCCTGTACCTGGAGCCTGTGCTGAGAATTTGTGCATGCACTGACTTGATGAGGTTATTTGTATACATATATACTGTGAAGAAAGCAAATAGCACAAAAATATTTTAATAAAAAGGACACATACACAGAACCCACCCGATTCATATTTATACAGTGAGACAATTAAAACTATAACAGTAACTTCCTTCTGTTCTGTAATTATATTATACATGCCTCATACTAAAAGGTTAAATAAAAGGTGCCAATCCAACAGAAAACTAATGTACTCACAACAGAATGTGTTCATGCAGGTGACAGGACACAGTGATATACAGTAGAATATGATTGGCTTCTTCTTCATCTTGAGATTATATATTTGTGAGCATGGAGCCTTACACAAAGTAAAACCATAAAAGGCTTTGGAATCTCCTTTTGGTATGTTAAACAATTAAAATGTCAGGGGCACATAACAATTCATGTTATAGATATGTTTTCCCAAAAAGTGTGCACATGGATACATTTCCATTTTTGTAATAGTTCAAGTTGGGTGAAATCTGTATCTTTGGTGTCACAGTTTTTTCTTCAGGGGCATCCATATCAAGATGGTGCACCCCACTCCAGGAGGCACTCATGAGGTTATCAATTATTAGGGCACTGTCCCCTGTAGCAGCTTTATTTGGGCTACTTATGTCACAGCAATTAGGTGTCACTGCACCTCTGGGCAGTGAATTTTGTTCTCTTCTGCATCAGGGTCACGGCATGTGCATTCGTCCTCTTCACAATCACCAGCAAAAGGTATTACCTGATGATAAATGCAAGGTTATGGGCACAAACAACATATATGCCAATTATACAATGGACACGTGCTGGTTATCTCCTTAAAGGAAGAGCAACACCAACAAATGAAAGTGTATTGAATTAATTAAAATACAATGCACAGTTGGCCTGCACTGGTAAAACTGATTTGTTTGTTTCAGAAACTATATTATAGTATATATAAACAAGCTGCTGGGTAGCCAAGTGGAAAGCCATTCAAAGCTGATACACAACTGATACCAAATAAGCACTGTAGTATACAATGCCATTATATATAGTTATCTGTTATCTACTTTTTGTCTTGTGCTTGAATGGCTGTCCCTGTGGATACACAGCAGCTTGTTTATACAGATGCAGTCACTTGGATTTGTAAGTTAAATGCGTCGTAACTCAGGGCTAATTGAAGAAACTGTGTTATCCAAAGTTATCTTAACTCATTTAATGCATTTATAGGGGAATGTAATATAAGTCGGTAAGGCAAAAACTATTCGCAATGCGAAAAGTTATGCCTCTGTGCGAATAATTTTTGCTTTACGCGAATTTAATATAGCTTTTGCAAAACCGGAAACTGTTTAGCAACCACTTCCGACAGTGGAAGAGAGTTTGCGAATTTTACAGCTTGCGCCAATGCGCAGTCAATGTAATAAAACTTCTTACTGAAAAAGTCGTTATGTTTGCTCCTAAAGATTACGACACCTTCAAGCACTTCTTAAGAGTGCGCAATTAAAATTCGCAATGCACAATGAAAAGTCGCAATGCGCAATTAAAATTTGCAATGCAATAACAGTTTAAGGAACAATATTACATTGCGAGATGTGGATTTTTAATCTTATTGATGCTCATTCTTTTGCTCTTTGCGAATTTAATTACATTCCCCCCTTAACCTTTTCATTAGCATACCAAAGCACCATTGTTTTCAATTGTGAACTCTTTAATTGGATGGGATGCTGTGACACAATATTCTGTGCTAAGTGGGATAAATGAGATAGATGAGTTAAGTCATGACGCATTTAACACACAATCCAAAGTGACTGCATCTGTATATAAACTATAATAGTCTTTCTGAAGCAAACACCCCAGTTTTACAAGTGCAAGGCAACACTAAATTATTTATTCATTACTTAAACACATTTTTTATGTTACTTTTCTTTTAATTTATAAGGATTTGAGGATTTTTGTGGATAATATGCTTTGCAACATTAAAGGGAAAAAATGTCATTGAACAAAATGTTTTTTTTTAAATGCATCAGTTAATAGTGCTGCTCCAGCAGACTTCTGCATTGAAATCCATTTCTCAAAAAAGCAAACAGATTTTTTTTATATTTCATTTTGAAATCTGACAAAGGGCTAGACATATTGTCAATTTCCCAGCTGCACCCTGTCATGTGACTTGTGCCAGCAGAGAACACTGGGAAGGTAACCAGATAATAACTCCCTAACACAAGATCACAGCTGCCTGGTAGATCTAAGAACAGCACTCAATAGTAAAAACCCGGGTCCCACTGCGTTCCATTCAGTTACATTGAGAAGGAAAAACAACAGCCTGCCAGAAAGCAGTTTCCTTCTAAAGTGCTGGCACAGGTCACATGGCCAGGTACAGCTGGGAAATTGACAAAATGTCTAGCCCCATGTCAGATTACTTTGCTAAAGGAATGCAGACACTGAACTAGGTGCATGTGCAGTTGGAGCAAGTCTGGTATTAATATATTATGCTCTTTTTTAATAATACATAAGACAATTGGCCAATTTTCAAGTACAGTCTCCCAAACCCAGTACAGGAGCCAAGGTTCACTTTGAGCCCTCCACTACTCAGGTGAAACCAGGTCTTAAATTGAAAGAATCACGTCACAGGTTCTGGGCAGGGAAGGTAACCAAAGTGTAAAACAGATGAACGGGGATCAAGCATAACGTAGTCAAGGATCAGGACAAGGTCGAAACCATGAGAGAAGTGAAGTAGCAAATCACAGTCCAAAATTGTAGTCAAGAAGCAGGCAAGCAGGTCAGGACAGGCAGCAATGGATGGTAGCAGATGGGGCTTTCTCTTAAAGGAAAACTATACCCCGCAAACAATGTAGGTCTCTATAGAAAGATATTGCCTAAAACAACTTATATGTAAAACCCTGCTTCATGTAAATAAACCATTTTCATAATAATATACTTTTTTTAGTAGTATGTGCCATTGGGTAATTATAAATAGAAAATAGCCATTTTAAAAAATAAGGACGGCCTCCTGGGATCCTAGGATCCAACGGTGCACACAAACATACCAAACAAACTATAAAGTTAGGTCACACCAGCCAATTAACAGACAGAGTTCTGTCTTTTGCTTCAACATTTCTTCCTGTTACAGTTAGAGTTGAAATATTTCTGGTCAGGTGATCTCTGAGGCAGCACACAGACCATCATGAAATGGTGGTTCAAGGCAAGAGATGTAAAAGGGCAATATGTACTTAAATATATATTCCAGTTTGGTAAGATTCTTTAATATGTCACTTAATTTGATATAGACTATCTGTTGCACAAGTATTCATTTTGGGGGTATAGTTTTCCTTTAAGGGGGAGTTTATTTCTCTTTTAATGGCTAATGAATAGGTTGGATGCTTTCAGTACACCGTAGTCCATTATTTAGGTCTTACAAGAATTGTCTTTATAAAGTACACCAGTTTTCTGAACTGCAAGATTGATTTACGTAATTAGCCAAAAGGTATAACCTCAAAACTACATTGTCATTTTATTCAGTTGCAGAGGTACTACATAGGTTAATTCGTTCTCTCAGCAAGATGAATGTTAGCACCAGCAAAATCTTACCTAACACTGATAATTATTTTAATAATATATATTCTTCCCAACTGGAAATGTTTAATTTCTAGAAAATAGAAGCCTGAAAGCAAATTCAGCAGAAGTATTCCACAGCCAGATAAGATCCACAAATAAGAACACATTTTCAGTGGGTATCTTTAGTGGGGTTAGTGTCCCCAAAAAAAGACACCAAATGCTACATTTTCATATATAAGTTCTCCAATGGACAGTCTTTAATTGGTAGCCTTCTGAAACAAAATTATTACCAATGTTTTCTTTCCTGTACATCAGTGAGGATTTCCATGACCATATAAAGGCATGTGACTGTAATCAAGTACTTTTATATAGGTCACAGACATTTTAAATACAGTATGTTAAATATATATGATACTTGTTAATTACAGTATTTCTATCACACTTATATTTTAGTGAGTCATGTGACACAAGTGACATCACTAAGCACTGTTTACGAGAACATTCTTTTCAGATTATTCCTGCCGCTTAGGTTTTATATATTGATGCTCTGCACCTGGATAGTGGGTTTCTATCAGAGCTGTATATTTTAGAATTGGGTTAAAAAACCATCTCTTGCTTATTTTCGTTGGGCAGACTAAAATTACTAGGCCAATCAGGCATTAATTTGCTTTCAGATCTCGACTCAAGTTTTTTTTGGTTTGTTGACAGCCCAGTTTTCTGCTAATTGCATGGTTTTTAGCCCTCTTATTTTAGCTACTGAGTGCTTCCAGTTCCCTGTAAAATTTGTAATTTATTTACTTACAGTCTACAAATCTAGTCTACTTAACTGATACATTTTATAATGGTTCTCATTGGAGTACAAAGGGCATTTGTATTTAATGGTGCTAAACGCACAACTAAGGAAGGTAATGTTGCTAAATTACCAGCAATTAAATGCTAACGTGTTAATACCGAGTTAAACAAAAACTTCAGCAAGGGTCAAAGTAAAAATTCGAAGTACAAAAATTTCTTGCTATTTTTCTGTACTTCGACTAGGGAATAGTCTAAATTCGAATTGAATTTGACAAAAATGTGATAATTCAAATATCAAAATTTATCATGTACTGATTTTTTAAAAATTTTATTTTCACCATCTAAAACCTGCCAAATTGCTGTTTTTACCTATGGGGGACCTCCTAAAACCTGTTTGGAGTCATTTAGTGGACAGTTTTTTTTTTTCTTTTTTTAAAGCCTTCAAAAAATTTGAACAATTTGAATACAGCCTAGTCACCCCAAGTTAAAAACTTAGATTTTTCATAGAAAAGCATTTTTTCTTCTAATTTCGAAGTTATGGGAGTTCAAAAGAAACTCCCATTACTTTGAAATTCGACCCATTAATAAATCTGCCCCTAAAAGTACTGGTAAAAATAAATATTGAGGGCTTTTGTGAAACCAGGATTTTATGGGTATGTCAAAAGACATTTTTATCAGGGCTCTTAAATGGCCCAGTTTTTGCATTACAAGAAGAGTTTCTGAGCAGCAAAATAGTGACTTTAAGCAAGACTTGCTCCCTTGTTCTGTCTGTCACCAAACTGAAAGATTATAGGATAAGGTAGATTTTCTTTGTACTGTTTGCTTAAAGAAAAAAGGGTCTGCCACTAATTACCTGGACCCAGGGCCTCTCCAAAATGAGGCAAAGTGATCTTGCCTCGGTTGGCACGGAGCAGCCAGTTACCAGGGGCAGCAAAGAAACAACTCTGATAACTTTAAGAGCCAAATTTCCATTTTTCACTGCACTAGTGATGCAGCCCCTCCTCGACCCGCTCCAACGCTACAAGTTAACGCAGAGCTGATGGGGGTGGCATCGGGGCTGAGGACACCTGAAACGCGCCTGCCTGGACGCAAAAACCCATGGGCAATTGCTAACCATATACAGCCATATACAGCCATAATCAAAGGCAGCCATATGTGGATCTAGAGTGAAGTACATGTCCGATATTTTAACTAAAACTCGCTGAGGTGATCGGTCTGGGGCCAAGAATTACTTAGAGTGGTGACAGAGAAGCTAGGAGTACCCAGCGTTAGAAAATATGGAACAAATATTAGCTATTGAAAGTCATACTCTGAATACGGGAGCTGCTTCTCACGCTGGCACCTCACAGCTTCTTACAGGCAGCATACAGAACTCACCTCTATTCTGCGTACGGATTGGGTAATCAGGATCTTGGTTGTGTCCGAGAATACACTGGGTATGGATCCGGATAGGTAAAATAATTTGGCATGACAAGGGCTCTTTTCTTTACCCGACCCCTATTGTGGGATCGATGATACTTAAGTCATATTTGCTTACCCCACTATTATGCTATGTCCTTTCTCACTTTACTCTTTAGACATATGCGCCTTTGCTAGGCTTACCTAGCTTGGCACCTAGACTTGGCACCCAACAAAACATTTGGGGTTTAAATTCTGTGGGACCATGCGGTATCTGGTGGTTTGTTCTGTATTCTCCTGACGAAGATCCCGGTGTGGGATCGTAACGCTGAGTCTTCAATAAATAACTACTTTTATGTCTATATATGTGGCGCTGTGGATTTCCTAGAGTGACGGTTGGTCCTTTTCTTTTTTGGCCCTGCATGAATAGTTTACTGCTCCCCAAGCTGAGGTCTGGGGATGGTGCACCTGGACCACTGATTGACTACTTGGTGAGTTCTCTACCTTGGTTAACTGTGGTACCTTTCTTTTCTGATTTAATAATTATGCCAAGTGTACATAAGGGACAATACTGCCCATACCTTATGTCTACCCCATTTGTACTGGCAATTGTTTTCCTGATTATTTATGAGTTGCAGAGTTACTACCTCATCGCATTACCATGTTTTTGTTTTAATTTCAGAGCACACAAATACAAAAGAAAAGTAATCATAAAAAATATCATAGAGAATTATATTTTAGTGCAGGACATAATCAAACGGAGATAATTATTTAAGGATCTGAACCCCTTTTACAAAGCATTGTATATAGCTTTAAAAACTGTATATGCTGTATAGATAGATATATAAATGGACATTAGATAAAGAAAGAGTGTGTTTGTTTATAGCCCCACATTGCCTTGTTTTTGCTTACCTTGTGAGAGGACAGAGTAGAGGCGCAGCAATCTCCTCCATCATACTGACAATATGCACGGTTATTAATGGTGTCACACCAGCCATCTGCTAGAAAAGGCTGCATAGGAACACAGTCATTCTCCTCAATACACCAAGGAAATCAATACATAGTCTGCAACCTTTAAAGCTTTGACACAAAGGGGATAGTGAGCGATACTTTTTTTTTTTTTTTACCTTACTAAAAATTGCTGAGATGAAATTCTAACTGCATTGTCTAAAAGATATATTCTGGAGACGTGTAGATGGATCTGATAAACAGCATTGGCAAATGAAAAGAAAGCTGCAGTGTCTGCTATTTGAATGAAGGAATCATATCTACTCTAGCTAGCTACTCAAACAAAAGGGACATAAATTCATCTTAAATTCCCTTTGCCATGATTGGGTACTTTAAACAATACATATAGGGGCATATTTATGAAAATCAGAAGTGTTACCACTCCAACTCACCGCATATGTGAAATACATTGACGGATCATATGTAGTTTAACGGATGCTGGAAACACCTTCTACAGAAGGATCTGCTGGTAATCAAACTCTAGTCACTGTGTCTCCACTCACCTGCATGTGCCTTGTGAGCCACTGGGGGCTCTTGGGGCTGGTTCTGAACTTTTGTGTTTGATCTTCTTGTTTTGCTGTTTTGTATATCTGCTTGTTCCCAGTGTGTCTCCTCCCTGTTTTCCACCCATCTTATTTACCCTCATGTGTCTCCTATTTCTAATCACCTTGCCTTTATAAACCTGGCTCTGATCTTTGCTGGATGACCTGCCAATAGTAATGGGTGAATCTGGAGCGTTTCGCTTCACTAAATTTCTTGCGAATCGGCAACAACATTTGTGAAACGTCGCCAGTGTCTCATTTTGGATGCAGGCGCCCGTTTTTGGAAAAAATGGACGCCCCTGTCCAAAACATCTGCGTCCAACTGACCTTTTCTGACCCTGCATTCCATTGTGCATGCTGAAGATACCCAATACGTCATCCATTCTCATGGAAGTGTTTTCCAAATGGGGGTTTGCTCTGTCTATATATCACTGTGTGGTTAGCTAGCATTATAAACCCATGTACCCGATGTCCAGAGCCTGTAAGGATTAGACCCAGACCAGGTCAAATTTGAGGCAGGGGACCTTTGGAGTAAAGAATAACAACTGGGGCAATATTAGAAATATATCTATCTATTTGTTATAATAATAGATAGATATGGGTAGGTACTATAGCTGAGAAACTATTTGTTCCACCAAACTATAGTGGGTTAATGCCCAGTGGTTGATCTGCCAGAATAGGATAGGAATAATGACTGTATATTTCATTAATACCATTAAACATGTTTTACAATTACATTTTTCCATTCACCATATTAAATATAAAGGGTTTCCTCTAAATGTACTGAGAGTAACAAGAGATTTACTGCTTCAGGTTGCTGTAGGGGCCTGCAGTCAATGATAGGGTTATACTTAAGTAACCAGTATTTAATATTCATTAGCATCCTCTTTGCCAGCTGATTACTTTAAAACAAAATATCCATAAATAACACATTCCTCAGGGCTGATTATTAGTCAGAATAAACGGTGTACTACTCTCATTTCCGAACAATGGTCATAGGAGAGTAGGGGGCTGACATACAGTAGATGGAAATCACCACCATAATTTAATGGACAGGTAGCGCTCTTCTGTATAAAACTTGCTGCCAGCTCAAGTGTCATGACCGTCTTACCTTCCCGGAGGTTGAGAATCCAAGACAGCAGCGCCCATCCTCAACACACGGGTTCTGTGACGCTGGCACAGTAACACCGGTGTGATGATGTCACTACTGGCGCCAAGATTGGCAACAAGGGGGCACCCAGGACTCCAAATCCCTGCCCAAGTATAGGTTCCCTTTCTAGTCTTCCAGGGTGTTATCCTATTGCTTTTGATTGATTTTAGGACTTGACTCTGCCTGAAATTTGACCTTGTCTCCTTCTGTCTGCCTATTGATCTTTGCCTGGATTTTGACTACAATTTTGCCTGAACCCTTGCCTGTACCTTCAACTTTGACTTTAACACTGAAGCTTCTTCCTTGGTCCTGAGACTCCTGACTACTCCTGCTGGGAGCCTATATGCCCCCTGGCATCAAGCCAGCTATTCTAATGAAGCACCTTGCTACTGTATCATGCTGTGCTTCCACAACAGTAAGTTGGGTAGATGGCAATACAACCTGCACTGCTAGTGCCTCCTTAAGATTGCATACAATAAAAACTGTCCATGCCCCCTATAAATTCAAGGAAAATTATGCTGCAGGATTTTTCTGCCAAACGGTCAGTATTCCTTTCAAAGCCTATTGTACGGAAAGCAAAACTCAGTTTGCATGGTATCACGTGGTTACAGGCTTTTGATACACAAGCCCTTGTCATCTAATATATTATATGTAAAATAAAATATAATGTAATATTGATTTAAGATACAATTAAGTACAAAGTTAAATGTTATGAAATTAGAAAAATCTTTAAAGGACATCCAAAACCTACTACTATATTATATAAAAGTCAAATCATTTCTGTGAGTAAATATTGTGGTGGAGCATTATTTGTTTTTTAAATGAGGCTAAAGCCTACAAATTATGTGTTAATATGTGTAATATAACAGGATATGAACTTTCACTTTCCATTCCTTAACAAATTTTTGGGGAATGATTTCATACATCAGTGTGCTACTATATGATATGCTTAGACTTAGCCATATGAGTTGAGTTTACCTTTCAGTATCACCCTACAGCTCTGCTTTGCTTGACTAAACAATATAACTTGTAAGTAGGGATGGGTGAAATTGACCCGTTTTGCTTTGCCAAAAATTAGGCACAGGTGAAATGTCGCAGACACACATTAAAGTATATGGACATCAAAAAAAAGAAGGGGTTGGATGACTTTTTAGCAAGTGAGGGAATAGAGGGTTATGGAAGATAGCTCATTATACAAGTTGATCCAGGGACTAGTCAGGAAGGAATTTTTTCCCCCTCTGAGGCAAATTGGAGAGGCTTCAGATGGGTTTTTTTGCCTTCCTCTGGATCAACTAGCAGTTAGGCAGTTAAAATTTAAAAAAAGTAAAAAAAAAGGTTGAATTTGATGGACGTGGGTCTTTTTTCAGCCTAACTTACTATGTTACTATGTATGTCTTTTTTTTTTTTTTCCACTTGACTCCATTCAAGTCTATGGGGGTCATTTTCGCAGCGAAACAAAAAAAATTCACCCATCCCTGCTTGTAACCACAATGGGCAGATTTATCAAGGGCCGAATTGAAAATTCAAATTCACATTTTATTTATAGTCAAAACCCTCAAATTCAATTTGAGTTTTGAATTCGATTTTTAACATTTATCATACTCTGGCCCTGTAAGAATTTGAATTTAAATATTCACCACCTAAAACCTGCTGAATTACTGTTTAAGTCAATGGGAGAGGTCCAGGGATCAATTTGGAGAGGTTCGCAGCTTTCCTGACATTCAAGTTGTTTCAGAGAAAATACTCAAATTGAGTTAAATTGAATTTGATTTGAGTTTTCAGGTCGTTAATTTATTAGTTTTATTAATTTGATTTAAAAAATCTCACATGAAGTAAAATACCCCTCAAAGATCCAGTGTCAACTGGCATCTAATCTTTATTGACAAGTCAATGTAAAGGACCATTGCCTTACACTTACCAAATGAATTTAAAAATGAGAACATTTCAATGTTATAGTGTTCTTACCTCACAGGAAGGAATGCAGTAAAGGGCAAAGGGTTCAGGGTGCCACTTTAGGATACCCGTGCACATTATACCCTGTAATATTAAAAGACAACATATTTGAGACAATTTCCCTGTTCCTTATTATGACTTATAGCTAGTACAAAACAGGTTGAAGAAACATCAGTTGACACATATATATTTATAAAAAAAAGTATGCACTTAAAGTGATACTGATGCTGGAAAATGTTTAGTTAAAAAATTACCCAATGATTTTTTTTTTCACTGATAGTTCTGCTTTTGTAAGTAATTGTTACTTGAAGTTCCTGACTGTTTTGCTAACCTGACTGTCCCTTCTCATCCTGTGAGTTAGAGTTTCTAATGCTAAGGTACTCCTGCTGCACAAATATGGCAGCCCCCTCGGGGAACATAGGGATAAAAAAGGTAATGTAAAAACATCTTGAAAATATTTTTATGGCAAAATTATAAATAGTGTGCAAATACAATAGTATGACAAGTATAAAAAAGGTTAATTTCTGGTGTCAGTATCTCTTTAAAGGGATTCTGTCATGATTTTTATGATGTTGTTTTTATTTCTAAATTACACTGTTTATACTGCAATGTAAAATTTAATTCCTGAACCAGCAAGTGTATTTTTTTCAATTTATAATATTGTCGTGTAGGCAGCCATCTCAGGTCATTTCACCTGTTCATGTGGTTTCAGAAAGAGCCAGCACTTTAGGATGGAATTGCTTTCTGGCAGGCTCCTATTCAATGTAACTGAATGTGTCTCAGTGGGACTTGGATTTTGAGTGCTGTTAGATCTACCAGGCAGCTGTTATCTTGTGTAAGGGAGCTGTTATCTGGTTACCTTCCCATTGTTCTTTTGTTAGGCTGCTGGGGGGGAAAGGGAGGGGGTGATATCACTCCAACTTGCAGAACAGAAGTAAAGAGTCACTGAGGTTTATCAGAGCACAAGTCACATGACTGGGGCAGCTTGGAAACTGAAAAAATGTCTATCCCCATGTCAGATTTCAATATTAAATTTAAAAAAATCTATTTGCTCTTTGGAAAAAATGGATTTCATTGCAGAATTCTGCTGGAATACATGTTTTTCATTATTATAATGCTTGTTGCTAGTGATGTTCACTGTACCTGCACTTTGGCTGGAATCATCCAGTGTTCCATAGTATCTAGTAATATTCTCTGGCAAAACCACTGCATCATGAAGGGGGTAAATACATGAAGCTGTGCAGATAGACCCTAAAGAAAGACCAAATAATGAATTATTGTCATGTATTATGCATATATGTGGAATCCTCTAAACCCATTTTGCGGCACCAATCAAGACAAGGGGACTCCTCTTGACACTTCACTTTGAGCTATCCAATTGAACCCCATTATAATATACCTTAATGAAACCAGGAGACAGAGATGGGTGTAAAATGGTCACAGCATTTAATCACATTTTATTAAATAAATAGGACCTTGCCAGCTTAACTTGAGGCAATATTCTAAAGCCAGATTGCTATTATGCTCTGCCACCAACATGAGAGAAGTTCAGCAGCCCTGCATCTGCAGTGAATCAATCATTGGAAATCCAAGCAGGCTGTCCCCAAGCACAAGCAGTAGTAGTGTCTGTATCAATCAATCCACCATGTAATCACAGGAGAGAACCTCCTTTGTCCCTCTTCTAAACTTACTCATGCAGTATTCTGGCAAGGTCCTACCGCTGCTGTGACAAATAAAATTTTAAATATAATATCATATGTGCACTGTTTTAATACAGAGGAAGGCAAAAAACCCAGCCTGAAGCCAGTGCCAATTATGCTTCAAGAGGGAAAAAAATCCTTCCTGTCCCCAATGGCAATTGGAAACATTCCCTGTATCAAGCATTTGACATCATTCATTTAACATAACTCAGCCTCTCACAAGTATACTGTATAAAGAT
The DNA here is from genome assembly GCA_024363595.1 of Xenopus borealis. NCBI lineage: Eukaryota > Metazoa > Chordata > Amphibia > Anura > Pipidae > Xenopus > Xenopus borealis. The sequence continues at coordinate 78,733,407 of CM044438.1, read as the reverse complement.
ACAGAAACCACAAAGTAACAGTACATTAACAGACATTTGCAAAAAAAAAGTTTCTACCTGCTCAAATAATGACACTGCCCCTGGGCCCGGCCGACTCCTGCTCTAATTCATTCCTTCTCACCTAAACACAGCTATATGTGATTCTGCCCATGTACCCTAGATCAGTATATTTTGGCTGCTGGTCATTCAGATCCCTTGCCATGCAGCCCCTACGCTTATAGCTCCAGGGCTTTCCTTTCTTGAAACCTGCTCTACAGTTATGGGATTTATGGTGGAAAGTAATGAAAGTCAGTAAAGGAAAAAATATTTGCAATGCAAAAAGTCATGCCTTTATGTAAACAAACTTTCCTTTCCTGGAATTTAGGGGCAGATTTATCAAGGGTCGAATTGAAAAATCAAATTTTTACATTAAAATTTCAAGCTAATTTTAGGGGCAAATTTACTATTATTCCCCAAAATTAGTTTGACCAAATTCGATATTCGATTAGCATTCGATCGTCAATTGCTAAACAAATAGTTTTAGGCTACCTTTTATTCGATATTCGATCATTCGACAATCGAATACAAAGTTATTCGATCAGTCGAATAAATTATTCGATCATTCAAATGATTAGTACGATTCGAACAATCGAAGACTTCAATCGTACAAATCCTATTCGATCAGGACTTAGCCTCAGAAGCCTATGGGAGTGCTCCCATAGGCTTCTATTGCAATTCGGTAGGTCCAATATGCCGAAGTAGACAATCGAATAAACTTAAAAAATTAAATCCTTCGCTGATCGAATGACCGTATGATCGAATATTCGTTCATTCGACTCTATTTGAATGTATTCGATCGTTCGACCATTCGCTATTCGATGATCGAATATGCCAAAATTTGCATATTCGACCAAATGAATAAATCCTACGTTCGAAATTCGATCGAGTTCGATCGAACTTCGATCTATTCGCGTTAATTTAGTACATCGGCCCCTTAGTGTACTTCAACTAAGGAATAGTCGAAATTAGATTTAAATTTGAAAAAAATTCGACTTTAACTATACACCATCTAAAACCTGCCAAATTGCTGTTTTAGCCTATGGGGAACCTCCTAGAACCTATTTGGAGTCATTTGGTGGACTTTGAAAAATCAGTTTGTTTGTTTTTTTTAAATGCTTCGAAACGAATTTGATGGAATACGATCTGAATTCAATTTGAACCATCGAATACAGCCTATTCACTCAAAGTTAAAAAATTTAAATTTTTAACTGAATTTCGGTTGGTTTTTTTTATTTGAATTTTGAGTTGATGGGAGTTCAAAAAACTCCCACCTTCTTGAAATTCGACCCTTGATAAATCTGCCCCTAAATGTGGCTTTTTCAAACCCAGAAACTATTTAGCAACAGAAGGTTTGTGAATTTCATAGTTTGCACCAGTGCGCAGTTAATGTAATAAAACTTCTTAATAAAAAAGTAATTTTTCGCCCAAAAGATTATGACACCTTCAAGCACTTCATTGCAATTAAAATTTGCAATTCAATAACAATTTAAGGAAGATTATTATGTTGTGAAATGTAATTTTTTTTTTTTATTTCTGCAAACTGTTTTTCTCTTTGTGACTTTTATTACATTCCTCCCTTGGTGTTTTATTTTAATTGCTTCACTCTAGGATATTACATACCAATACTATGTCCATGATCGCAGGTGTATTGAACGTGGTTCATTTCTGGAGGTGGAATACATGTTCCTTGTAGGCCATCACATAAGCTTAGTTTCTCTGTCCAGGTCCCATCTTTACCGCAGACTGTAGACACCTAGCATAAAGTCAGTTAGCTTAATTCTACATGGCTGTATGCGGTTTATTTCTAAAATATAAATAAAAACAGTGCAATCTACTAGATTAACTCTAGAAACACCCGTAATTTTTAAAGGAAATATATACCCCCCTTTAGACATTCTGTTGATGTGATAAGGGGCATGAATACTATCCAAATGTCCACAAATAAATATAATTATACACAGGCATACCTGATTACACAGATTAAAACTATCCATGTTAAGCCTGAACTACGCTGACGTTTTGTCCGTGATTCTGCCGGACAAAACGCCCGCATCAAGTCTGATGCGGCAGGAAACAAAGTAAGTAATCCAAAGGTCAGACGGTGTCACAGCATTGAGCCGATGCAACACGACTGCGTGCAGCATCTGCATCCGACAGATGTGTTGCGTCGGATCAAAGCTGTGACACCATCTCACAATGCAATTACTTACCTTATTTCCATCACAACCGACTTTACGAGGGCATTTTGTCACCCAGCGTCAGATCCAGCAGAATTGTGGCCAAAAATTCCATGTAGTTCAGCCCTTACACCATTGTCTGTAGGCTCAATGTCTAATGCAGTTTCACCCTCCCCTTGTTCCATTGTAAAGCAAGGGATTCTCAACTTGTTCCATTGTGAAGTGATGGAGTCTCTGAAATGCCGAAGGACATCTAGTCCCAGAATGTATCACTTGATAATGGAACATTGCAAGGGAGAGGCTGCATTACACTGTGAGCCTAAGGGATGTTAGGGAAATGGTTTCATTTCAATATGGAATTAGGTATATCTGTGTAATTAAAAATAATACATATTTTTTGGAAATTCAGATAGTATTTACACAACTTTTCTACATAACCCCAATTGAATAATGTCATTATTACTCCTATTTAGTCTTTTACCATACTCATAAACATAAGATCTAAGAAAGCAGTACCTGCATTAAAATCAATAAAAGCCATGGGGGGAAATTCACTAAGCAGCAAAAATTCGCTAGCTTTGCCTTCGCTAACATTCGCCGCACTTCGCCAGGTGAATTTTCACCAGCGCTACGCAAATTCACTAATTGCGCTAGTGTTACTTCGCCAGGGAAAGCGCATTTACGCTAGCGAAGGCCTAATTTGCATACAGCGCAAATTTCAAAGTATAATAGAAGTATATGTTACAGCCACTACATTTCACTACACAAGCCCAGGAAACCTTTAATAAATAAAATAAAGTTGTCCTATTGCCTTACATGTGCCCCCTGTATAGTTGTGTTGCCATATGTTAGAAAATGTGGGGGGGAAGGAGGGTAACCCCCCCAAAAAATTAAGCTATTTTTCAGACTATCACCCTAAAAAAAGTAAAAGACGCTGTTTAGAAAATATTTCAAGTTTATTTTTTCAAACTCCTATATACTGTATTGAACTTCGCCAGGTCTGACCTGGTGAAGTAAAGTCCAGCGCAAGAGGTAACGTCTTAGTGAATTAGCATAGTTTCGTCCCTTATTACGTTCTTTTTCAGCCTATCAACCTAGAAAGGTAAAACACGCAAGTGTATTTCAATTTTTTTTTTCAAACTCCTATCTATTGTATTGAACTTCGCCCGGTCTGACCTGGCGAAGTAACATCTAGCGTAAGTGGTAACATTCAGTAAAATGGTCATCTTAGTGAATTTGCGTAATTACAATCCTTCGTCAGTGCGCAATTTTGCCTGGTGTAGGGGTGCTCAGTTGCGCAAGTCTATCTACTTCGCTAGCGAAAATTCGCCAGAGTCGGTGTTAGTGAATTTGCGAAGTTACAAATTGACGTCACGCTGGCGAATTAGCGCTAGCGTTAGACGCTTCGTGCTTTTGTGAATTTCCCCCATGGTGTTTTCATCTATTCTCCATTTAAATAGGAGGCTCATCCATACCATCCCTGAATGTTGAAAGCCCTCAACTGGAGTAACCTTCCAGCAGAATTATAGGAAATAACAGTTGTTTATAGAAGGTCTAGTGTCACTACATTTTTATAGCAAAGTGAAACAAATTAAAGAAGAAACATTAAAATAATAATGCCCCCTCCCATTTAAATACAGCAGCAGGACAGGGAATATTAGAAGGTGTAGCAAAGTAGAATTTGTATTACCTGCCTTCATATTAATCACGTTGAGGCTTTTACAGTTTCCAATCATCAAGGGAAAATTTGGAATATGTTGACTACAACAGTAATCTAATTTTGTGCAGTGCTTCCAGGACTTTGGAAGGCCATGAGTTAAATATATGAGACATACCAAAAGAGATCTAAAAAATTTTTTATGGAGCATACAAGAGATAATTACAAATTGGTTGATAATTAACAAACCTCAGTTCATGTTCAGGACTTTCACAGTACAATTATAAATTCCCTTTTAATTACAATTACAGTATAGAACTCATATCTACTAAGTTGAAAATAGTCTATAGTGTGGTACAATGAATCCCTTAGCTTCAACAGAGTTCAGTGTTAAACTGGATATTTCAGTGTTGAAGGAAGAGTAACGCCAAAAAATTTAAAGGGGTTGTTCACCTTTGAGTTAACTTTTAGTATAATGTAGAGAGTGATATTCTGAGACAATTTGCAATTGGTTTTCATTTTTTATTATTTGTGGTTTTATAGTTATTTAGCTTTTTATTCAGCAGCTCTTCAGTTTGCAGTGTCAGCAATTTGATTTCTAGGGTACAAATTACCCTAGCAACCCTGCATTGATTTGAATAAGAGAATGGAATATGAATAGGAGATGGACTGAATAGAATGATAAGTAATAAAAAGTGACAATAACAATACATGTAGCCTTACAGAGCATTTGTTTTTAGATGGTGTCAGTGACCCCCATTTGAAAGCTGCAAAGAAACAGAAGAAAATTGCAAATTATTAAAAAACTATAAAAAATAAATAATGAAGACCAATTGAAAAGTTTCTTAGAACTGGCCTCTCTACAATATACCAAAAGTTAACTTGAAGGTGAACCACCCCTTTAAGTGTTTTAATGTAAAGAAAATATCCTGTAGTGTTGCCCTGCGCCGTTAAAACTGATCTTTTTGCTTCAGAAACACTACTATAGTTCATACAAAGAAGCTGCTGAGTAGCAATGGCAGAAATTGAAAAATGGCTATTTTTGAAATTGAAAAATGGCACAGGATAAGCAATGGATAAGAGATAACATTATGTTCTACAGAGATTATCTGCTATCTGCTGTGTAATTTGAGCCTTTTCTGCCTGCCCCCATGGCTACACAGCAGCTTATTTATATAAACAATAGTAATGTTTCTGAAGAAAATACAGCAGTTTTACCAGTGCAGGGCAACACTGCATTATATTTTTATTACTTTAAAACAATTTCATTTTTTTATGTTACTGGTCCTTTAAGAATCCTTCCTTGCGTGATGGTTGAGATTATTTATGTACTACCCCATTAATTTGTTTTTGGTATACAGTAACATAGTAAATTACGTTGAAGAAAGATGCGTCCATCAAGTTCATCTTTTTAAGTCTAAATAAAATCTGCCTAACTAATATCAAGATATTGTGATATTTATATATTTTATATCAGTTTTACATAGTTAATTTGTAGTCTGTTTTTTATATTCTGTAAAGAATCTTTATTACATTTGTTTATATATGCAGGTCTTTAAATTGGAAGGGGAAGTATAAGGTATTACATGGATACTTGTATTTAATCCCATAAAACCTTGCACTCGGTACAATTGAGAAAGGACTTGACCTGAAAAATGTAGGGGCAGATTAACTAAGGGTCGAATTCGATGGTTAAAAAACCCTCGAATTCGACCATCGAATTTTTTGGGAATAAAAATAATTTGAATTCGAATATTGAATTAGAAGGATTTTACCACAATTCGATCAACGATCAAATTGGAAATACGACGATTTGAATGACTTTAACCATTTGGTCGAATTTTTTTATTTGATCAAAAATAATGAAACTCAATTTGGTAGGTTGAAACTGGTGAACTAGGCAGTTGAATAAAAATTTAAAGTGGAAGTTATCTGACTGTCGAATATTCGACTAGATTTTTATTCGAATCGTTCGATTCGATCGAATTTTCAAAATTCTATGGTAGAAGTGGTCTTCAAAAACATTTGAAAATTCGAATCTTTTTCAAAATTCGATCGAATTTCGAATCCTTCATGTGAATTTGATAAATTTGCTCCATAGTGTATTTATGCTGCTAATAAAAAATACTTGCAGCTTGTAAATACTGCCTTGGAGCTGTTCAGTCTTGAATTATCCTTTTACTTTGGGGGTGTTACAAAGACACCTGGAATTTTACAGCTGTACGAACTTTGAATTAGTACATTTGAACTACAATTTAATTTACACCTAGTGATGAGCACATGTTTTGGCCAGACATGGATTCGCAAAAAAAATTCTGCTTTTTGCCATCTGCAAATTTATTTTAGCAAAATGGTGGCAAAAATAAAAAAAGGTGCTGAGACAAAATTATCACATAGACGAAGTCTCCATTAGAAAAAAACGCTCATGGGTTTTAATACATTTGGAGTGAGAAAAAATTGTCGTGCCTAAAAAAAATTGTTGCACAAAAAAAACTTTTGCGCCCATTTTGCAAATTTTGAAGAAGTGAAATGGGACAGATTCCTTTATCACTAATTATAACCTGATAATGTGCTTGTGGCTAGAATCCCATAGAAAACCTGTATACTTTTATACCTTTATTTAGCCTCCAACTAAGGGGACTGCTGTAAAACAGGTGCTATTTTTTTCCTCCCTAAGATTATTCATCTTATTGATTACTTTTATGATGACCAGAGTGGAGCTTGGCTGCATACCTAGTTTAAACACTATAGGGTTTATGTAGAAAAGCACAAGGTAGGCATCAAAAGTGCCAGGGGCACTTTGCAAAGTCACTAAAATGCAAAGTTGCATCTCAGGAGCTGAATGCTAGTGAATATTTTTTGCGTTGCTTCCTGTATTTTTTACATTTCCTGAATACATTCCTTACAGTTGAAACGGACAGTTTAAACCTCTGAGATAGCTTTTTGTGGCCTTCCCCTAAACCATGATACTGAAAGTCTTTGTTTTCAGATCTTTTGGGGTAGATTCATCAAACAGTGAAGTTAAGAGTGAAGTTCCGCCACTAGAGTGAAATTCTGCCACTCTCCATTCATTTCTATGGGATTTTTAAAGGCGTATTCATCAAAGTGTGAACTTTCACTTCACCCATTGATGAATACGCATTGCATAATTCCATAGAAATGAATTGACAGCTGCGGAATTTCCCTCTAGTGGCGGAACTTCACTCTTTGATGAATCTACCCCTTTGAGAGTTGCTTTGAGGATCCCATGCTGTCACTCTTCAAAAGAGAGTCAAACAGAAGCACAACTTGCAATTGGCCACCTTAAATACCTTTTCTCATGATTGGACACACCTGCCTATGAAGTTCAAGGATTAACAAACTAATCCAACCAATTTGGTGTTACCAATAATCAGTATTGAGCAGTTACATGCATTCAAATTAGTAAAATTAGCCTAAATCTTTGCACTGCCAGTTTTTCACTTTTGATTTAATTTTCAACTGAATACTGCTTCACTAAAAATCTTTGTTCAGTTATCTTTTTTTGTTGAAAGTGGAGTAAATTATTATGCAGGCCAAGAGGGGTTCTCAAACTTTTTCATAAGACTATAAGTGGTATCTGATATTTGTATGGAACTAGAGGAAAATCCTGCTTCATCGATTCATGCAAAGTTAGATATATTATAATCAAAGCAAAAATAAAATGTTAACATTGTATAAGCCATGCTCCATTGTTCTAGAATAAATAATAATCTATAATGCAATTTTTGCTCTCTCTCATTTAGATTCTGCTAACTATATACAAAGAAACCTCATATAAAAGGCTGCCCTTTGGATGATGCCCCCATAAACAGAATAATCTAACCAATCTCTCCATGGGGATTGTACGCTAACAAAGATGCAAAGGTGCAGTAACCCATGGAAACCATTATAAATTATTTTTCCTTAATTTAACTTGAATTTACAAGATCAAAGTTAATAGCTGACTGGTTGCTATGGGTTACTTGAATAGACTCACTTTAGCATCAGTTGTAATTAGTTTTATATATTTGTTACAAACTGGAGAATTTAGGAACTGGAGAGATTTTTATTTTATCAGCACACATCTAAAATTTTTCATTGTTTATTGTTTCTCATTTCTTTTTTAAAGCCCACGGAATTATACATGTTTAAAAGGGTAAAAATGGAGTGCTGACATGTTGTCAGTAAAAACCATTTATATCACAGGAAGATTAAGGTACCATAGACACGAATATCATTTCACATAACTCACAGTTCTCCTTAGATGACAGGATGATAAAATAGTACTAAATAATCTAGCAGTGAAGATATGCCCAACACTATCAACACATCCGTGCTGAAAATGTAGTATTAAATTGCATCTTTCGGAACACCTACCTCCCGCTGTTATAAAATCGTCCTTGTCAAAAAAATAACACCATCAAATTTGACATCTGGACAGCCAACAGATACAGATCACTGAACATAGAAGAATTTAGAGGAAAAGTTTACCCTAAATGCTCCTGATTTTGAAGTCTTTCACTGCAAAGATGTTGATATGCATTTCATACTGAGTGTACAACTCTATAGCTAATATATAATATAAATATATAATATAATATAAAGACTAACGGATAAGGACACTAAATGCTGGCCATCATAACTAACACATACAGTAGTTTAGTGTCTTTTGCATATTTTCATTGCAAAAAAAAAATAAGGCAAAAGATGAGGTGAAGGGAGTTATTTGTTAGTGAATAAGATTTTTCTAGGAATGTTGTGATCCTGTTTCTTCAGGTTTTATTTCCAATCCATAGTAACAACTTTGAAAATTGCCTCTGCACACCCTAATAGCGTTCGTTCCAGTGATGAGCCACCATAAGGAACTCCATTCGGTCCCCAATCATGGATAATAGTCCAAAAAGCAGCGGTGGCACACGGTTTAGTAATATGCTGAAAAAGTTTATTAAAAGAATCACATCATAATATGACGTTTATCAAGCTACATGCAAATGGGGTTATGATCAATTATCGATGGTAGAGACCATCATTTCGCCAAATACATAAACCAATAAGCTTCTCACTCAATCAAGGGTTTAATTTGTCAGTCAATCTCTGACAAATTTTGACCAAAGTTTTATTAAAGCAAATTTCCACCCATTTTTCAATCCTATGGACAAATGGTGAGCTGTAGATATACTGTAAACCTCCATATAGACTTTGTTTTTACATGTAACAATTTTTGCTCAAGAGAAGATAGCCTATAAAACTTTAAAAGCAATCATTCTACATGCCACCTCCATCCTGCAGAAAACAGCAACAGTCAAATCCTTCCTGTACCCCATTCAAACTCAAACATTTTGATGTGGAAATCCACCAGCCACCACTCCTTGTGGGCCAGCCAGGGAAGTCTTAATTTATTGCCATCAGGAGCAGGCAGGGGCATTAAACCCACCTTTGTTTTTCAAGATGGATAAATATTGGGATGCTGAAAGCACTCCACAGAAAAATTCAGCATGCAGTAGGCCATAGAAGCCAACCCAAAGAGTTAATACTACTGAATATCCTAGCAGGTAGTAAAACCAGGAAGCAGGTTGAGGTTAAGTTTGGAGTGGATTTTGTTAGGATAATGTTGCTTTTTGGATTAATTAACAAAAACAGCCCATTAAAAATGAAGATATCATACAAAAACAGAAATATAATATTTTTTATTGACAACATACAGTGATGAGCAAATTGGTCCTGCTCTGCTTCCCTGAAAAATTTGTCAAAATGCAGAAAAAAATTGAAAATGACAAAATGCTTTGGTCAATGGCCATTTTTTCTGTGCAACTTTGTTTTGCAAAATATATTGGAATCAATGGTTGTTTTTTTGCATCAGATTTTTCCATCCAAATTACAGTGGAGTCAATGGGCTGAATTTTTTTTTTATTTGCTATATCTTACTATCGTTTCACAAAAATCTTTGTCTTTCACTGTCAATCCATGCCTGCTGAAAAACTTTGCTCATCACTAACAATAAATCATTTTTGCAGTTCTTTGCTTTGAAGAAGTTTTTGGTTCTAATAGCAATTTTCCTGGCAGTGGGGAAACAGGGTGAATTTTGAATATATTGTATTTTTATTTGCTAAATTAGAACCAACATTCTAAAATGGATTATTTATGCAAATACATATGTTTGCCATCAGTTTGTTACTAGAGAAATGCAGAACCCAGCAAGGGGCAAAGGAAGCTTTTGTGAGATCCATATCATAACATATTCAATGCCAAGGGACCTGTGAGTCTGGCAAATCTGGCACGTCTGGCTGCCAGATAAACAAGAGCATATTGATGACTTAGTTTAATTATACCTTAGCACAAAACAATCAGACATTAATCATAAACTATAGAACAATAGAATATACTATTTTACCACGTGTTGAAAGCATAATAGGATTCAGATAATAAAATTACAAGATGATCATTTCCTTATAAAGAACTGAGAATTTTGAAACTAGCAGGGGGTACAAAGTTCAATTAAAAACCTTAATCAGCACATTGTGAACTAAGCACTTCTACATAAGGTGTGAAAAACAAGTGTATTCCAGCACTCTAATCACTGTCATAGATAATCAACTTAATTAGGTGTTAATTATGTTTCACTGTTAAAATGTGAATATAACGGCATATGGTCAAAAATTACCCATTTACCAGAAGCACAGGAATAACACCTCGACAGGTTTCAATGTGCTATATTTAAACTATTCTGTACAGTGACTATAAGTAATATAGTTATAATTAAAGTTTTCTCTTTTTCAGATCAGAAAGAAGAAAAACTTTGTGGATGGTGAAAAATTAAAGGAAAGATAAATTAAGCATATTTTAGTTTTTTGCTCTGGGAAGCTTAGAAAAAAAACTAAAGGGGGAATTATAATGAAAATGAAAATTTAACATCAACTTCAACATACTGAAATAAGACATTTTCCAAATATAATCAATTACAAATTCTGTACCATTTCTGAAATAACCACGTTTATCTTGACTATCCCAATCTCAGCATCTGTCTACAGCAGTTGCATGTAAGATATACAGATAGAGTCACTTGGATTTGTAAGTTAAATGCGTCGTGACTCAGCATTAATTGAAGAAACTGTGTTATCTAAAGTTATCTTAACTCATTTAATGCATTTAACCTTTTCATTAGCATACCAAAGCTCCATTGTTTTCAATGGTGAACTCTTTAATTGGATGGGATGCTGTGACACAATATTCTGTGATAAGTGGGATAAATGAGATAAATGAGTTAAGTCGCGACGCATTAAACTCACCATCCAAAGTGACTGCATCTGCATATGTTGACAGTTAGATTCAATATATTTTATAGAGGGACTCCTTTTGCCTAGAAGTAGTGCCTAGAAGCCGAGATTCGCTTCGCCGAAAAATTCGCGAATTTCCAGAGAAATTCTCGAATTGGCGAAAAATTTGCGAAACGAGTCGCGGGACGCTTTTGACGTGCGTCGCGTCGTTTCCGACGCGCATTGCGTCGTTTTTGATGCGCATCACGTCGTTTCCGGCGACTCGTTTTTTAAGCGAATTTTCGCTAAGCGAAATTTCGCTGGTGATTCGCGAATTTATTCGCCAGAATAAATTCGCCCATCACTACCTAGAAGATGTAGTGGAGCTCACTATATTAAAGGGATACTGTCATGGGAAAAAAAATTTTTTTCAAAATGCATCAGTTAATAGTGCTGCTTAAGCAGAATTCTGAACTGAAATCAATTTCTCAAAAGAGCAAACAGATTTTATTTTATATTTAATTTTGAAATCTGACATGGGGCTCGACATATTGTCAATTTCCCAGCTGCCCCAAATCATGTGACTGGTGCTCTGATAAACTTCAATGACTCTTTACTGCTGTACTGCAAGTTGGAGTGATATCACCCCCTCACTTTTCCCCCCCAGCAGCCTAACAACAGAACAATGGGAAGGTAACCAGATAACAGCTCTCTAACAAAAGATAACAGCTGCCTGGTAGATCTAAGAACAGCACTCAATAGTAAAACCCATGTCCCACTGTGTTCCATTCAGTTACATTGAGAGGGAAAAACGACACCCTGTCTGAAAGCAGTTCCCTCCTACAGTGCTGACACAAGTCACATGACTGGGGCAGCTGCGAAATTTACAAAATGTCTAGCCCCATGACAGATTTCAAAACTGAATAGAAAAAATATGTTTGCTCTTTTGAGAAATGGATATCATTGCAGAGGTCTACTGGAGTAGCACTATTAACTAATGCATTTTGAAAAAAACACGTTTTCCCATGACAGTATGCCTTTAAAATCACCAGACATCATGTCTCTCTACATGCAGGATTTGAGCAAAAGGCAATTATTTTGTTAGATTTTGTTTGTACTGGAATCTGCTGAAGCTTGTATTAAATTTTCATTTTTGTGATAGTTCCCCTTTAAACTAAGCATGCAGTGATGTATATGGGATTTTTGCAGTTCTGAATACATTTATGATTTTCATCACCTATATTAAGTGATAGCTTGAAGCAGGCACCATACCGTGTGAGATTCACAGTACAAAGTACATTTGCTGTCCACTTCCAGTCCTTTTGAACAGTTGTACAGCCCTTGGAGAATAGGTGGCAAAGGATCACACATGACAGGAATGCATAGGCCCTCAGCCCACAGTCCAGTCTGCAGACACTGTATTTTCAGGAATTTCCTGCAAGGCCAATGTATTAGGGTTAGGGTTAAATTCCATGCACATCTAATGATCATGAAAACTCAATTTTTAAAATTTACAGATGCAGCCACTTGGATTTGTTTGTTAAATACGTCATGACTCAGGACTAATTTCTAAAGTCATCTTAACTCATTTAATACATTTAACCTTTTCATTAGCATACCAAAGCACCATTGTTCACAATGATGAACACTTTAATTAGATGGGATGCTTTGAATTTTCTGTGTTAAATGAGACAAGTGTGATGTCTGAGTTTAGTTATTCTGTGTCAAACACACAATCCAAAGTGGCTTCATCTGTAGATCTATACTTTTATATTCATTTCAACTTAGCTTCAAAACATCTTTATTTTTTTTTTAACAATTTTACAGCTTTATTGCATTTTAGCCAGAGATAATTGTTCTTACTGGTACTAATTTAAAATTTCATAAAACTATTAGAATCATAAGGCATAGCTATGGAAATAAATGAACAGAACTGAGCAAGCTATTATGTTGTCCCAAATAGTAAAGTAAAAGGAAGACCATATCATTCTATATAGAATGGTGAACAAATACAGGGCAAGTTTCAATACAGTAAGCAAAGGTTATCTCATGGTTTATCATGTGAAAACTCATGGACAAAATTCAATTCAAGGAGAAAAAAAATCTACTAATTCAGTCCCAGATTTTCCCCATAAACTTCAACAGAGTTTTCATCTGAGATAAGTTTTTCTCTTAAAGTTAAATTGCATCTTAAATTGAATCTCATCCATGAGTTTTCACATGTAAAACATTTTTTTTTCACTGATTTGAATCTGACCCATAATTGAATCTGAGGTATAAGGATAAGATGATGATGATAATAACAATTGTGATGCCACAAAATATTCTGAATCAACTGTATTGTAGTTTGTACCAGTCCCACTGTATTTTCGTCTCTTAAATTGTAAACGTTTTGCACCCCTGGGTTAGTGTTATTAACTAATTTATTAAAGGGATTTTTTCATGATTTTTATGACTTACTTTTTATTTCTAAATCACATTGTTTACATTGCAAATAACTTACTCTACTATTTTATTCTTGAAACAACAAATTAATTTTTTATCTGTAATATTGCTGTAGAGGGAGCCATCTCTGTGCTTTGTGCTTTTGAGCTTTGAGAAGGAGCCAGCACTTCAGGATGGAACTGCTTTGACACAGCTATTGTTTCTTCCCTTCCCATTGAAGCAATTTAGCTTCCTAGCTAAAAATGGCTCCCCACCTAGTGGTAGACATGAGAATAGCACCCAAGCAGCACTTTTCCGCTTTGGTGCTATTCTCATGTAGGTTAGGGGCTAGTTAGCAATTTTAGCAATGCAAACTAATCCTTCAGCAGAGGTGTCAGATAGCTGCTACCTGGTTAGCTTCCCATTGTTCTGTTGATAGGCTGCTGATGGGCTGCTGGGGGGAGGGAGCGGGGGGGGTGATATCACTACAACTTGCAGTGTAGCAGTAAAGAGCACAAGTTTATCAGAGCACATGAACCGAGGGCTCCTGTGACACTAACAATATGTCCTATGTAAAATTTCAAAATTAAATTTGTTTGCTCCTATAAAAAAAGGATTTCAGTACAGAATTCTGCTGGAGCGGCACTATTAACTGGTATATTTTTTTTAAAAAAAAAACATATTTTCCTGTAATAGTATCCCTTTAATTAATTAACAAAAGCTCAGAACCAACCAACATATTTTAAATGCTTCAAATTAATATTAGGAATTAAAAGCATGTGTACAGCTTTCAATGTCTCTGGTATAAAACATCACAATGTTAGACAAATTTGTAGAAAAATTAAATGAATTAATTTAAATAAATTGAATTAAATAAAGAAAGTTTTGATAAACTTTCCAAAAGTTAATGACCTTCTGGTTCTGCGATCAGTGTGTTCTGCAACATAATAGCCTGGTTTACACCTGTATCGACACACAGATCCCACATCATGGCTTCCATGCAGGCAACGTGACGTGAGCAATCTGGCATGGGGAATAACTTCTGGGGCTTCACATTCAAGCTTGCAGTAACCATCAGGGAGAGACCAGAGTCCATCCCACATGCAGGTCACCCAGTGGCTCATGCCTACAGGGTAAAGACAAAATATTAGCTAGAAGTTACAAGGCCTACAATGACAAAGTCTGCAAGAATGTGATCTGCTTTGCACATAACAGATAATGACATATCACATCAGTCAGAACCCCTCAAACAGTGCCCCAACAGTGACTTCTGAGCCTGCTTGTTATGTCGCAAAGTATATTACAAAAGAAAGAAATTGCAAAGTAATGCTATTGATCAGTTCATTGCACTCAGACACAGTTGGGGTTATAAATATACTGTATTTAGCATATTAAGTTAAATGTATTTTCAAATAATATACTATAAACTATACAGGTCATAGGACCCATCCACCTGAATGCTTGGAACCTGGGGTTTTCTGGATAAGGGATCTTTTTATAACATGGATTGCCATCCATTAAATCTGCTACAAATAATTTAAACATAAATTAAACCCAGCTGGAACACCGATAACTTAGTTTGGAATAATGTATAATGTAAAATGTATAATCATAACAATATCTTTCATGTTTTATTTATCCTAATCTGTAGAACAACCATGCTCTATGAAACAGACCTCCAGGCATCACATTACATAATTTAATACAGAACTCTGTTATCCACATACTTTCACTCTATTTATCTTCTGAAATGTTCCTAAATACAGAACCCCTAATTATCTCACCTTGAAATTTTGCAGGGGGGAGGCAATGGAAAAAGCAGTGTTTTCCAAGTGTTGTTCCCTCTGGACAAGAGAAGGTGGAATTATACACAAGTGAAGAGGCAGGTGGACCGCAGTCCTGGGTTATGCACATTACTGACATATTCCAGTGTCCAGCGAAGCAACCTAACACAGCTACCTGGTAAAAAAAAACAGAATTAATTTTTAACTTCAACCTGAACACTTACAGACGCTAAATGGAAACAGGAATCTCGTAGATCTCAAGCTAAAAAATGTGTCACCTTTGCAGATATATTGCCTTCTTGATTACATTTCATCTTAGCCACCTTTAGTTTGTAACTATGCTGACTACCTTCATTACACTTATTTGGACAGACAAGATAACTCTTTGCAAAGTGCCCAAATGTTAGTATATGTGGCCTTAGTCTACCCTTTAGCCATGTCTAATCTGACAATAGCTGTTGTGTTTGGTAGCCGAGGATTAGGAGAGTATAACAGTGCTTTATTAGCAGGTCATGCAGCCCTTACACAATAGCTGGCCAATCTTATCTAAAAAATCCAGACAACAAGCCCAGCTATTGCTCAGCTCATAATAATCTCAATATAATTCTATTAGAGAAAGTGCTGTATAATTATACACTTATCATTGTACTTAGGAATTCTGACATCATATACAGTAGTAAAATTTACATTTTAGACTTTTGCAATGCAACACTTGCCTGATAATAAGGCATATAACTTCATAACTTGCACAAAAGTAAGTCATCAGCACAACGTAAAGGATGCTATTAGTTAGAAAACGTGCTTGTTGTTAAAGGACAAGGAAAGTGTAAAATAGAATAAGGCTAGAAATACTGTATTTTGTATACTAAACATAAACATGAACTTACTGCACCACAAGCCTAATCAAACAAATGATTTATGCTTTCAAAGTTGGCCACAGGGGGCTGTCATCTTGTAACTTTGTTATACATCTTTGTCTGACACTGGCACTGCACATGCTCAGTGTGGTCTGCTTGAGTTTTGCATGGCTGGTAAGTAAGGTAGGGGCTCCCCCTGCTGTTCATAAGTGATTGTTTCCCTGCCAGAAGCACTAAATGAAGGGAGAATTTTACTGCATACATTCAGGATTCTTATAAAAACGGTACACATTTTAAAATTAAAGTATATTGGAGATAGATTTCTTTTTCATTAAAGAAAGTAAAAATGGGATTTTATTTCTTTGCCTTTCCTTGCCCTTTAAGTATTTCATTATAAATTCTAGCACTTACCTGCATTATGTTGTGACCCCTTCTGCTGACAGCCTGGACTACATGTCCCTCATCACATGTTACTAAGCAGTGGGGTTGCTCATCTACTGCTAAGGAGCAGTGTATTGAGCCATGTGCAATATTTAAAGGTGTACAGGAGCTGTGGAAGTGATTTAAAACACCACATTAGTGTCACATTTGTTTAGAACAATAATGTAAATATGAGAAATCTAACCACTTAGTAGTAGGTTATTTTTATTGTTATTATTATTTTAAGCTGCAAAGGATCACATTAGCTGGATACTCTATTCTTTTTGGCACTAAGATAACTCAAATGTAAGGCCTATTTGTTTTATCAGAATATGTTTTACCAGTTTTCTCTATGAAGCCATCCTGGCTGGTCTTCCTAAGTAAGTGTGAGTTTTATTTTAATATTACTTCAGTACCTGCTGCCCTCTCCATGCTGTCCTTGGTCCATCCACATTTCTGGATGATGGAAGTCAGTGGGTGATCTCATCATCACACCATATATTCCAGCCAATGGAGAGGAAAAGTTCAGTGTAAGTGATACAGCACTATATAGTGGGCTGTTGGGGCCATTTGATCCACTCAAAATCAGAGGGTTTGTCTCACAAGAAAGCTCATAGGTTCCTGGGAAAGAGCAGAAGCATTTAGAGATTGACTATAAAATTGCACAGTGTGAGGAAGGTATTTTGAGTAAAGAGTAAGTGAAAACCAATCAAACCAGGATTATTCCACAGGGCCCATTTGTCATATATTGAATTTCCCATGGAGAACCAGTACTGAAAGCTTTTACTGGCTTTCCGCAATTGACACTCGTTTGTGCATCTGCTTTATTTAACATCTACTTTTTCTTTGGCATTTTTTATGGAAGGAAAGGAAATAAAAATGAGAAATGTCTAAGGCACATACTGAATATTCCATTTGGTATTATAATAATCTTTCACAAGAGGGTAATTTTCTGTCCTTATATGAAAGAGTATTTAGGTAAAACTTTTCAAGCATCTTAATTTGAAAACTGACCTTTCTACCAAGCTGACATCTTCTCTGTATTACTAAAACATTTTTCTCGGCTTCTGCAGTTGTTTAATTAGTTTTAATTTTTCACTTTTAATAGCAAATGACAGATCTCAAGTTACACTTCTTAAATTGTGTGCGGTTTTCTTGAGACATGTACAGTTGCAGCCAGACAGCAGATCATATTGACAATAGACAGGGTAGGGAAAGAATTAAGGTTACAGAGGGCATTCAATCAGTTACCAGCATGTAGCACACAGTGTTGAATCCTGGTGATAGAGGAATGTTTCTACTACTAGAGGAATCTTTCTATTATTGAGTAAAGGCAAAATCAAACATTGTTAAGGACCTGGACCTGCACAGGATACCATATTTGTAATGGCATACTAGTCAACAAGCAAAGGTGATGTAGAATACAGGCACCATGTCTCAAGCAAGAAAACTCTAATTATATGGAACAGGAAGTTATTTTCTTCAGGGTTGATTTGGACCTGGAAGATAATATAAATAAACTTCCCCCTTTCTGTGTTCCTTCCCTGGTAACCAACTATGATCCAGGGGCAGGCAACAGCCCAACTAAGGGGCTATTTAAGCCTGGCTCCTCCAAAAGCCTGTGCTGAAGAGTTCTTCTGAGACCAAGCTATCCATTTTTTCTGTCCTGTAAGTTGGTTCCTGCCATACCATTGTCTCCTTTGGTTTTGACTTACTGGTTTCTGGCCCCAGACCTGTTACTGGATTTCCACTTGCCTGCCTACTGCCCAGACCTTGTACATGTTTCACACATTTTTTTATTTGCAGCACACCACTTGCTTCTTGATGCTGGGTACATCCATATCCCAGGCTGCTTCCAAGTCCAGCACAGTAACAGGTTCCAAATAGGGAAGAAGCACACCAGCCAGCCTGTTTCACACACTCTGTTTACTTGCTGCCTGCCTTGACTTTGACCTAAACTTGGATTTGTTTTCTGCCTGCTTTATATTTTCTGCTGAGATCTGCATTGTTTCATTTTTTATCATTAATTTATTGTTAAACGTGTAGTTTGTGTGTAGCTTAATTATGTTTGCAGGTGTCTATGTGCACTACTAGGCCCTTCTCTATTAAAGGAAAACTACACCCCGAAAATGAATTTTTGAGCAACAGATAGTTTATATCAAATTAAGTGACATATTTAGTGATGGGCGAATTTATTCGCCAGGGGCGAATTCGCGGCGAATTCCCGCGATTTGCCGCTGGCGAATAAATTTGCGAAAAGGGCAAAAAAATTAGCCGTCAAAAATTCGCCGCGCAAAAACGAGTCGCGCGTAGTTTTTGACGCGATGCGGCGAAAACAACGTGACGCACGCCGAAAACAACGCGACGCGCGCCGAAAACGACGCAACGCGCGCCGAAAACGACGCGACGCGCGCCGAAAATGACGCGACGCGCGCCGAAAATGACGCAGCGCGTCAAAAACGACGCGACGCGTCGCGTTTGACACGACGTGCGTCAAAAACAACGCGCGACTCGTTTCGCGAATCGGCGAAAATTTCGCGAATTTCTCTGGAAATTCGCACATTTTTCGGCGAAGCGAAACACGCCCGTTTCGCCCATCACTAGACATATTAAAGAATCTTACCTACCTGGTATATATATTTAAGTAAATATTGCCCTTTTACATCTCTTGCCTTTAACCACCATTTCCTGATGGTCTGTGTGCTGTCTCAGAGATCACCTGACCAGAAATATTTCAACTCTAACTGTAACAGGAAGAAGTGTTGAAGCAAAAGACACAACTCTGTCTGTTAATTGGCTCATGTGACCTAACTTTATAGTTTGTTTGGTATGTTTGTGTGCACCGTTGGATCCTAGGATCCCAGGAGGCTGTCCTTATTTTTTAAAATGGCAATTTTCTATTTATGATTACCCAATGGCACATGCTACTGAAAAAGTGTATTATTATGAAAATGGTTGTTTTAGGCAATATCTGTTTATAGAGACCTAGGTACATTGTTTGGGGGGTATAGTTTTCCTTTAAGGATTAATTAAAGGGAGTAATGTATCAGTGTTCACATTTGAATTTTTGTCATACAACATTTTTCACAAATTCAAATTATATTTTCAAAAATGTAAATTTTTGGTATTTGTTTAGCACAAAAAAAATGAATGTAAAACTTGAGCATCTAAAAGCTTGCAAGTTGAAGTAGAAAGCAAAGGGAGTTGTCTAGGCAATGTGAGAATACCTGGTGGTCTAGGGCTGAAGTGGAGTCAAGAGGGGGACCTTGGGGTTTGTTCTGGGTTTTAGGATACCTTAAGTTACAGGTAAGATTCAAGCTATTTCCTTGACTGGGGATTTTTGAGCTTTCAAAGTTATGAATTCTAGTCTTTTGATAATTTTTCATGATTGTATTCAATTGAGGTTTTTTTTTTTTAATTTGGATTATTTAATAAATAAACAGTAGAAGTAGAAAAATATTCTAAAACTTCATAAATTCAAATTCTGATAAATAAGCCAATTAATACAGGGTATAAGAACACTGACCACTAACTTATAAAAGAAACAAAAATAAAGCTAACCTGATAACTAGAGATGTTTTAAAATGGGAAGCATAATTACATTTTAAAGTTTAATGGGGAATGCAATGTATAATTGCAAACATCATTGCGAACATTAGCGACCAAGATTTTCATTGTTTGCATCCTTTTTGACTGATTTCAAATCTCAGCAAAGTCTCACATAGTTTGCAAACAAATGTCTTTTGCGAACATGCATAGTGTATGTAATAAAATGTCACAATTGCAAAACATACATGTAACTGACTTGTGATAGCTACAGATTTTATTCTGTTTACGTTTTTTACAATGATTTAAATGAAAAAATGTTAAATTATTAAGTGCCCCAGCTATTTAATAAGGGATAGGCAAGGCAGATTATGGATGCCTCCAAACAGCGTCTTTGAGCATTAGAAAAGCATTTCGGGGTGTTACTCTGCCTTACTATGGTCATGTAGCCACAATATTATTCCAGGATCTAAAGTCTTGGATTGCAAGAGACACATGTAGCCTGCTCTTATATAGTTATATATTTAGTTATATATATATATATATATATATATACATACATATATACAGATATATATATATATATATATATATATACAGATATATATATATATATAGTTTTCTTTATATGTAATGTAGAAAATTAAATCACTCACTGCAAAAATCTAATTAAGCAGTGACCAGCTCTCTGTTGTAGCCCCCACCCTTCCCAGCTATAGTCAGGTGATC
>CM044438.1:78677520-78710843 GCA_024363595.1 Xenopus borealis | reverse complement strand
ATATATATATATATATATATATATGCAGCTGGCTGATATCTGTATCCCTCAGAGGAGTAGATCATACCTCTGAATGTTTAGCGACAATAGATTCCTGAGCTCAGCAGGAAATAATCAAATGTTAAGGTAATGCCACACAGGGCAATTGTCTGTATTTTGTTGGCTTTTTAATACAGGAGATACTTTGGGTTGTTGTCTGCCCAAAGAGCTACAGGCAACAATCTGCAAGTTATTTTTAAAAAGGGACTGACAAAATAACATATTCATTACAGACAAAAATCTTAGTCTGTAAACCACGGTTAACTTTTTATTTTAGTCTCGGATGCGTATTAAAATTAGCCTCGTTAGTTGAATCAACTCCCAAAACAAATCAACTCCTGGTGCACGTACACTGAATTGCCACCTTCCAATTCTCCTGCATATGTTGGCTGAAGTACAGCACCACAAATCTTTCTTAAGTAAAAAAAAGTCTTTTTTCAAGCTTGATAAGGCATTTTTTACTTAAGAAAGATTTGTGGTGCTGTTTTTCAATCAACATATGCAAGTGTATTAACATTTCAGCCATATGTGACCAACAGGCAAACACCAAACAGCCTGAAAAAATGCAGGATCTGGTTTAATGCCAGTTTTTAATATTCATTCTGTATATAAATGATGTATGCGAAAAAATGAATTCATTGTTTATTCATTTAGAACGTGAAAAAAAATACAAAATAAGATTTTCTCTGGCATCCAGTAATAATGAGACATTGTATATTAACATAATGTGTAGGTAGCATGGCTTGACTAATTTATATGAGTAACTTGTATTATAAAAGGTAAACAAAATATGCCACTTTATACGGAAATAAAACCTTTCCAAAAATGGTGGATGAACAGAATGCAATTAAAATAACATTGTTGAAACTACTGGCAGATTTAGAGACCATATGCTGATCAAAGACTTTCTGTGAGTCACACAGTGTTTGCCGTGGCATTGGTGCCCATTTTGTGAACCATCTATACATAAATGCACAGAAATAAATGTCTAATGCGTAGATCAGGACAAAGGCTGGAGGGCCACATGTTAAGCTACCATTACTGATTTTTCACAACTTGGTTTCTTATTAAACTTAGAATAATTGGCTAAAATGTGTGTGGGGGCTTAATGAAGCATTTTTAGAATGATCACATATTAATACGTAACATATATCTACAATATAATCACCAACCCACAGATATACAAAGCATAAAAAACGTGTATTGCATCAATACACACACTTTCCATACCAATATGACAAGTAACCCAAAATAGCTTCAACAGATGGCTTCATTTAATGAACTGGATATCTTTTGGTACAGCTGATTTTCCATATCCATTAGCAGGGAATACTGGTAGAGCCGGCATGTCCAAATGTGCAGTGCTTTATTTGTAAATATAAACTACTAGGCAACCCTTTCAAACTACACACATAGGGGAAAATTCACTAAGATCCGAAAATTCGCCAGCGTTGGCTTCGCTAGCGTTCGCTGCACTTCACCAGGCAAATTTTCGCCAGCGCTATGCAAATCCACTAAAGTACGAAGTAATGCTCAGGTCAGAGAACGGGAACGTACTTGCGCTAGTGTTAGTTCACTAGGCAGAGCGCAGTTATGCTAGCGAAGCCTAATTTGCATAAGGCGGGAACTTTAACGTATAATAGAAGTATATATTACAGCCACTACATTCCACTACACAAGCCCAGGAAACCTTTAATAAATTAAATAAAGTTGTCCTATTGCCCTACATGTGCCCCTGTATAGTTGTGTTGCCATATGTTAGGAAAAGTAGGGGGGAAGGAGGGTAACCCCCCCAAAAAATCGATCTTTTTCAGACTATCACCCTACAATGGTAAAACACGCCAGCATTTTTTTGGGGATTTTTTTTTTTCAAACTCCTATCTATTGTATTGAACTTCAGCTGGTCTGACCAGGCGAAGTAAAGTCTAGCGTAAGTGGAAACGTTCAGAAAAATGATGATCTTAGTGAATTTGCGTAATTACAATCCTTCGTCAGTGCGCAACTTCGCCTGGCGTAAGGGTGCAAAGTTGCGCAAGTCTATTTACTTCACTAGCAAAAATTCGCCAGAGCCGGTGTTAGTGAATTTCCAAAGTTACAAAATGACATCAAGCTGGCGAATTAGCGCTAGTGTTAGGCGCTTTGCTCTTTAGTAGTGATGGGCGAATTTATTCGCCAGGGCCGAATTCGCGGCGAATTCCAGCGATTAGCGGCTGGCGAATAAATTCGCGAATCACCAGCGAAATTTCGCCAAGCGAAATTTCGTCTAAAAAATGAGTCGCGCGTCGTTTTTGACGCAACGCGGCGAAAACGGCGCGACGCGCGCCGAAAACGACGCGACGTGACGAAAATGACGCGACGCGTCGTAATCAAAACTGTCCCACGACTCGTTTCGCAAATTTTTCGCCGATTCGCGAATTTCTCTAGAAATTCGCGAATCTTTAGGCGAACCGAATCGCGGGAGATTCGCCCATCACTACTCTTTAGTGAATTTGGGCCATAGCCTTCATCTGTACTGGATTGATAATGCTACTATTTGTCTTTGATGTAGAATGCTTGCAAAACAAGTATAGCTCACTTACCAAGTGAGTGGTTCTGTCCCACTATATCAGTAAGATGAGCTGTTACTGTGGGCTTTTGAGTGCCCTCTGGAAGGGAGCCATCGGCAGCCAGGTATACATGAAATGAATGTGCAAGTCTGGCATTATAAAAGCTCACCTGGGAAACAAGGAGAAAGATGAGATTATTTTAGCAAACTCAAATGGAGACATACAGTATTTATCAACAAGTGTCATTTTAGTGCTTTTAGAGGTTTTTAAAACCATGTCTAAAATAAAAAATGTCATAAAATTTATTTTAAAAAACTTGATTTTAACAAGAACAAATTACAAAAAAATGCTTATCAATGCACTAAAAAATATGAACACCTGAAAAATTGGGCAGTTACTAGGGAGGAAAAATATCCTAAAACCTCAAAAAGTCTGCATTAATTGACTTCTATAGCACCTCCCATTGACTTCTATAGCACCTCAACAACTTTTACCTGGCAATTTTTTCTTGGAATTTACACCTAGGGTCAGATATATCAAGGTTTGAATTGAAAATTTGAATCTAGATTTTTGAGATTTTTCATACACTGGCCCATTTAAGAATTCAAATTCAACTATTTGCCACCTAAAACCTTTCCGAACTGCAGTTTTAGTCAATGGGAGACATCCTGGGATCAATTTGGAGTTGTTTACAGCCATCCTGAAATTCAAGAAAAAAACCTGAATTGAGTTTTTAAAACTCAAAACAAATTTGCTTCAAATTTGGAATGAGTTTTCGGGTCGATCCTATTCACTTGAGTTTAGGAAATTCAGTTGTTTTAATAAATTTTGATTTTTAAAAACTCACAATTCATAATTGGACCTTTGATAAGTGTGCCTCCCCACAAACCTGGAATTTTTAGAGCTTTTAAAAAATATAGAAAAACATGAATTCAGGAAAAAATTTTAAATTTAATTGTTAGTAAATAATAGGATCTGTATTCCTCCAGCATAACAGGCAGTCTATTGAAACAGACTGCCTGGTGGCCTATTCAATAATAAATTGCCATAAAACTATACTGGGCAAAACACCTCCCTCATCCCTAGACTTGGGGTTCAGTTTCATAAATAATTTCCAAAGTTTTCATCAAGCTTCAAGCATTTATGATATCCCCTGAAAAGATCATTTCAACACTGACCCACCAAGGCTTAGCCTTGTCTTCTTGAATATATGCAGAATGTATACTTAAAGGTATGCTTGAAAACATATATTACAATATAGTGACTAAAAAGACTAAAAGGAAATGCTTACTAAACATTGCCTATAGTTTACACAGCTGCTCTGTTACCTTTAACCATGCATGGTGTTCTAGTGACATATTGTTTGCTGCAGTACAAGGGAACCACGGTGATTGAGTCCAAGGCAGAGGTTCAAAGTTCAGAGAGTGGCAGGTCTAGGTACAAACATAATAGGCATTATAATTACCCATTTTATGTTCTGCATGACCAATAAACATGTGAAAAGTCAAGAGATTGTACTTCTATTCTGCACTGTGTAAAGTATTTTGACATTTCCATATGGGAAGAAACTCAAGTCATGAGTCAAATCAAAAGGATCATTAGTGTGAGACCAATGCATTTGGTGTGGGGAATACAACTAGTGCGTGTGATTCAATTACATTTATTTTGTACAAGCATTGCAAGTATTTGCATTTTCCCTATATCGGATTGTTGCAGAACCCTGCTGTATACTGTATGATAATAATTCTGTATGTAGCAAACAGTTAAAAGCTTTTAAACCCTAAGTACTAAACCTTTATACAGTAAAGTAGGAGTGACTGTCTGATTTAAGGAATCATAAGAATATATTAAATTCTGGATTTTGCCAAATCACACTTTTTTCAAGATTTGGATAAAGTCGAAATTACAGATATTTGCTCAAAGATTAAGCATTCTACCCATGTAAGGATCAGGTATGTAAATGTATACCAGAATAATGTCCTATAGGCAGAATGTGGCCATCCAATGAATTATTATTTGATGCATACTATGCTCAAGGGCTTCATAGACTTCTATTTACAACATCATCATTTGAATCAAATATATGATATGACAAATTATGGGCCCATCTACCAGAATAAGTTTCATGGCACTGATTTATTAAATAGAAAGCCCACCTCAAGAAAATAAAGGCCCTTCCCTGTGGTGTGACACATTAATAGCTTTGGATATATGTTTGTGTCTACATACTTTAGTCACATATCTGAAAGACATTCAAGGGGGACCATCACCCATAGTTTAATGATCATGAGGTTAACCAGCCAAAATCACTTGCATGGGGTGTTAGTAAGGGGCTATGTGGGTAGTTGTATAGCCTGAAAATCTCAAATATATTTTTTTATAGTTTTATTAGCTTCACCCAAGCCAAAATTCCCATCCTTCTGCCTATTTGAAGATAAAATGAATATGTATTTTCTGATTTTAAGAGATCACAGAGAATAAGCATTCAATATAGTTTGTATAGAAATATGGACAGAACTATTTAGTTCTTGTACACTTTTAACCTTAAAATTACCTAGGGCGGTAAAATTGCTGCATGAATCAAGGTTCTTTCCTTGCCTTTCTGCAGAAACACCCACTAGCATACATCAGTGGATATGGAGTGATTCCGCCAGTGTTCAACACCAGTTTGGTGTCAGATGCCACCAGGTGTAAAGCCCAAATCTGACAAGGGCCCCAAAAATGTATCCAAACAAAACAAAATATCTACAGTATGGCACAAGTGATGCAGTTGAATAAGAGATAGGAGCTTATTAGCTCAAAAACAAGTGGCAATGTTTCGGGCCACTACAGGGTCCTTTGTCAAGCCTTGCATCAGTTGTGCTATGGGTATTTTAGTTTGTTTGGATGCAGCATATAACATAATGACACAAAATGGAAGAAGAGAACTTGCAGCAATGAAGTCATTGGATACACTTTATATTGCCACTGTATATTCAAGAAATAACTATGCAGTAACAAATGTTGCTAAAAGGTTTTCACACCTTTCATTTTAGTCTGACGTACCATATTGTTTACCTCTTACAATAATTTCTTATTGCAGTAAAACAGTGATAGCTGGAGACTTCTCGTGTAAGAAAATATAATTATCCACCCCTAAATATTACTTTTAGAAATGGAGGGTGGAAAAATACAGACCTTGACAACAGACTCTTGAGTCAGTGCAGCAACTGGACACTTGTTGGGATCTTGGTGAGAAGTGGTTGCCTGGGAAGCCCACTGATCTACATATTCTTGAACAGCTGGCCACCCATAGCTAGGTGATAAGGGAAGCTTATCATAAATGACATTTGCACTGTCCTCAAACAATATATAGCATAAGCTTGGCTCTCCTGCCAAAAGAAAGAGACTCTATTTCATTCCATTTCATGCCAACAAATAGCCCCTTTAAGATATATTTATCTGAGAAAATGTTTATTACATGACTGACCCCTGCAGGAATAGTTAGGCTCCAGCTGGCACTTGCGGGAGCAGCCATCTCCATCATTCAGCCCTCTGTCATCACACTCCTCCCCCTGTTCCCTGCAATAATTAATTAATCATTTGACAAATATTGTAGTATAGACCAGAACAACAGGAGAACATTCCCAGAAGCATAACAGTATACAGAGCAAACTTGGTTTTCTGTTTACAAGATACTGGGGCAAATTCACTAAAGTGTGAAGCGTATAACGCTAGCGCTTATTCACCAGCGTGATGTCAATTTGTAACTTTGCAAAATCACTAACTGATTTTGGCGAATTTTCATTCGCGAAGTAGATAGACTAGTGCAACTTCGCACCCTTGCGCCAGGCGAAGTATCGTAATTACGCAAATTCCCTAAGATGCCCATTTTACTGAACGTTACCACTTACACTAGGCATTACTTCTCCAGGTCAGACCTGGCGAAGTTCAATACAATAGATAGGAGTTTGTAAAAAAAAAATGTAAACATTTTTCTAAGTCCCAAAAAAACACTGGCGTGTTTTACCTTTGGAGGGTGATAGTCTGAAAAAGATCGATTTTTTTAGGGGGGTGGTTACCCTCCTTCCCCCCTACATTTCCTAACATATGGCAACACAACTATATAGGGGGCACATGTAGGGCAATAGGACAACTTTATTTAATTTATTAAAGGTTTCCTGGGCTTGTGTAGTGCAATGTAGTGGCTGTAACATATACTTCTATTATACTTTGAAATTCGCGCTCTATGCAAATTAGGCATCGCTAGCATAAATGCGTTTTGCCTGGCGATGTAATACTAGCGCAACTACGCTACCGTTCACCGACCTGAGCGTAACTTCGCACTTTAGTGAATTTGCGTAGTGCTGGCACAAATTTTCCTAGCGAAGTGCATTGAATGTTAGCGAAGGCAACGCTAGCTAATTTTTGCCACTTAGTGAATTTCCCCCTCTGAGTAAAAAAGGGAACATCAGATATTTTGGTCTTTGTCTCTTACATCTGTGGGGTTTATATGTAGCACCCATAACTTTTAAACCATTTACAACTAAATGACCTGAAGGTGGCCTTTTGCAATAACAAGAATACATTTAAAAAAAACACATTTGCTAGGAAAATACCCTTTATCAATTATTTACAAGCTCCAGCCAGAGGTGTAAGCCTTGTCCAGATATAGACCCTCTTTCCACCTTAATTACTGACAAATTCTCTACATCACTGGTCATCTGTTAACTCATCAACTGATAGATAACAACACTTACAGGGAACTATTTGTCCAGAACACCTATACTTGCATATGTTTATTTTCTTTTTATTCCAGTTGCACCTCTTCTCTCAGAGCTGAAAGCCAACATTGTTTTCTTCCCACTAGAAGTTTATTGGATGGTTTCCATGCATATTTCTGAGAGTCTGTAAGACTGAACTTTAATAAAGAGGAATAGACTAGGCAATAAGATTCCGAGATCAGCAAATCAGCAGCAGTGAAATGGACATGACAAACAGGTTTACACTGTGTATTTAATGGCAGGTGGCACATAGTTTCTTAAAGCGATTCAGATGTAGACTGCACAGTGTAAAGGGCAAGTAAATTTATAAGAGGTTCTATTAGTTTGTTTTTTATTGCTGAGTAGTGATGGGCGAATTTATTCGCCAGGGGCGAATTCGCGGCGAATTCCCGTGATTCGCCGCTGGCGAATAAATTTGCGAAACGCCAGCAAAAATTCGCCAGCAAAAATTCGCCAGCAAAAATTCGCCAAAAAAACCGAGTTGCGTGGCGTTTTTGACGTCAAAAACGGCATGACGCACGCGCCAAAAATGACGCCATGCGACATAAGCGACGGGTGTCGGAAACAACGCAACGCACCGCGATTGATGAGACGTGCGTCAAAAACGCTGCGCGACTTGTTTCACGAATTTTTTTGCCAATTCGCGAATTTCGCTGGAAATTCGCAAATTTTTCGGCGAAGCGAAACGGGTGAGATTCACCCATCACTATTGCTGAACACATACAACATTTCTACTGGACTAAGCCTACTGTCAGTTTACATTTCATTCCATGAGGTATCTGTTACAAAAACAAAATAAGACTAAGTCTTGTGTGAAAATACATGCTATTAGTGCTTAGACAGCAGTGAATGACACTTCAAAACTATCTACTATATATTTGCAAGCCTCACCAGCATTCTAAATTGTTTATAAACTATTTTCTATGCACACTGAGCTTCGAAATTCAACCCACACAGCTCAAATGCAGCAGGCAATAAAATATACAGTATTTATAATAAGGGTCTTGTTACTGATGTGTCACTGGTGACATACTTTAAGGCAACATTCTCATAGGTTTATTTAACAAGCATCTAATGATCCTGTATGACTTATCTTGGTGTTGTTCCCAGGGCACACTAGCCAGTTAGAAATTGCAGGATCTGATAAGAAACATATTAGCAGGAACTATTTCTTCAGCCTACTCCATGAGTTAGTTCCCTGGATGACACTGAGGGGCAGATTTACTATTGGTCGAATTTCGAAATTTGACCATGTGAATAGTTAGGGAATAAAAATCCTTCAAATTCGAATTCAAAGGATTTTTGCCGCAGTTCGATCAATCGAATCGAATGATTTTAACCATTCCATCAAATTTTTTTATTCAATGAAACTTTTTGAATCCCAATTCGGTAGGTTGAAACTGGCGAACTAGGCAGTCCAATAAAAATTCAAAGGGGAAGTCTTTCAACAGTCGAATATTCAAATAGATTTTTATTCGAATTATTCTAACCATTCGATTCGATCCAATTTACAAAATTCACTGATCGAATTGGTCTTCAAAAACATTCGAAAATTCAAATTCAAAACTTTTTGAAACTTCCATCGAACTTCGAATCCTTCACAAGAATTTAGTAAATCTGCCCCTTACTGTGCCTAGTCTCACCAAGTATCACCCTTAATGTTTATAAGGTTCTTTCACGTTGCATCACAAAAAGCACTTTACTCATTTTACATCATAATTGGTTTAAATGAGAAAACTTACACATTAATTATTCCATCACCACAAAAGGGAGCACCATGTATGTGAATTAGAGGAGGGGATGGTTCCCCGACCAAGATCCCTGCAGCCACTTGCACCTGATACTGGTATTGCTGACCAGTGGTAACTTCCCTAAGATGACAAGAATTGGAGAAAATGAAAAGAAAACATTAATATTTATATGCTTATATATATATATATATATATATATATTTGTATTAATGTGTGTTGCAAATCAATATGCCTCTGAGGCGAGAGGCTAACCTACAGTGTGTTGAATAAAAATATACTCAGAGATACTGCAGACACAAGTGGTTTGCCCTATATTCATACAGGCTTCCTCATTAAGACGTAGACTTGTTTTTTTTTGTTTTTTTTTAAACTTCATCATCTAGATGAAGTGCTCTGATTTAATTATGTAAAATTAATGGCAACTGAGTTCTAAATGCGTGCCACCCACTTTTTTGTCTATTAAATTAATTTAATGGATAACAATACTTTGTCTTCATGACAGATTCCCACCCATAATGTCCTTAGTCATTTGTCCATTTGTCACATCTTTCTACGTTACCTATAGACATCATTCAAAAAGTAATCTTATGGTTTTGTCTGTCAAGCATCCAACATTTTAATAAATTATCTATAAAATACATTTACTTTATATCAGGATTCAGCAATCCTTACAAATACCTAGTTCCTTTTACTTCTTTCCTTTGCACTTACATGTCAGTGAATAAGTTCTGGTTCTGAATCCATACTCCATGGTGGTCTCTCTGAAAAGGTGGGTGTCGGAGCACCTTGTACCTTATAGGTTTGCAGACTGAGCACAAAGGATTATGAGGGGTAGAAATAAGGAGAGCAGCATCTATTTCCATATGCTCATCAAAGGTGTAAATGCGAACTCCAGTAACTTTCTGATCTGGCGTCAGCCTTACAGTTAATGGCATATCACAGAAAGCCTCCATCATTCCAAGGTGAATTGTCTCTCCATGTTCAAGCAACACTTCAAGGTCTGACACAGATCTCTCCACATTGGGCGATAAGTATGTTATCCATATTGTGATAGACTGTGGCAGAACACGCTGCTGGAAATGAAGTTCCAACATGCATCCATTGGGCTGAGGGCATGGAACAGTCATATTGGTATGGTATAGGTGGAGTTCAGGGCTCCAGGCTTGCAGGCTTGGCTCACAGGGCCTGTCTACATCTGGAGGGCCTTCACAAGGGAAAGAAAAAGATCATTTAGAACTGAATACAGTAAGTTCAGACATACAAATATATAAATGAAGAACAGGCTAATATCATGAGGGCATGACGCTGTACTATATACTGAGACGTCAAGAAAACTCCACATGAATACTGTACATATAGTGAATAATGTAGCCCCTACTGTAAAATATAAGGGTATGTCATAATTAATAAAGCAACTCCTTTTATTATGCAGGTCAGAAAACTCTGCAGTTACTTCTAATAGCCTGATATTTTACTAAAGGTGGTGCATTTTTTATTATAATACACACATATATTCAGTTGATTAAGTGCTTACTCTCAAATGCTCAAAAGAAAAAATGGGGTTCACAATTAAAAATAGCATACATCAAAAAAGTATAGTAGGAGCAGCATAGTAGGACAAGCACCTTTTTTAAGGATTGATTAAGGTCCTAATAATGACACTTTTTTGTGGAATGTGTTAAATAATACACTAAATTTATGGGGAGCACTGGAACTTCTATCACTTTTTTTATATCATGTACCATCATATACAATATACCATATACATTTGAAATGGATGGGTGCATATATTACATTGGGTATAATGTACCCCCTAATAAGGAATAATATGCCCCCAACTGCAAAATATAAGGATAATATAAGTCACGAAGAGTTCCATGACCATATAAATGTCAGATGCAGGTCATGGAATACCAAGGTGACTTCTACTAGCCTCATTCTTTACAAAAGGGGGTATGTTTGATTTTTAGAATAGTCTCATTGAGTCATGTATCAAATTATTTTTAGCGATGGATGAATCTGGGCCGTTTTGCCTCACCAACACATTTGTGAATTTATGAAAAATTTGTGAAAATGCATTGGTCAGTTGGTGTCAAAATAATTTTGACGCTAGCAGCAATATTTATACGTGTGACTATTTTGTCCAAATGCATTAAAATCAATGGGCATCAGAATAATTTTGACAAGCAACAATTTTATGTACGCGACTATTCTGATGCACAATGATTTTCTGTGTGTGACTATTCTGATTCGTGACAATTTTTTTTCGCCTCTGAATTTTCGCTGCAGTTTCGCAAATTTATCCACTGGCAGCAACACATGGAAATTCACAATGAATTCATGCGTGACAAATTTATTTGCCCATCGCTAATTATTTTCCATCTGCATGGATTACCCCTTATCTAAGCACTGCCTCTCTATTTCTGTATGCATCTGATGTAACATAAAACCATGATTTTAAAGTAGATCACTGGAGCCGTTCTTACAGTCAAAGGAAACAAATGCTTTCATGGTTCTCTGGACAGACTTAAGGTACAGCTTGGAAATATAAATTAATACAGGGTCTCAGGGTCTGGCTTTTTCTTTCACAGTTTTTTTGTATCTCCAGGCTAGATGGCTAATGCTTATTCTGAAAAAAAGAGACTCCCAAACTTGTCTATTCCATTATTTTCCCAGTGCCATCTAAAGGGCAAAGTGTCTAACACTAGCACTAATTCGACAGTGTGACGTAATTTCACAACTTCGTCGATTTACTAACAGTGTCCCTGATGAAAATTCGCTAGCGAAGTAGACAGACTAGCGCAACTTCGCACCCTTACGCCAGGTGAAGTTGCGCACTGATAAAGGGATGAAACTATGCTAATTCACTAAGACGTTACCTCTTGCACTGGACTTTACTTCACCAGGTCAGACCTGGCGAAGTTCAATACAATATATAGGTGTTTGAAAAAAAAAACTTGAAATATTTTCTAAACGGAGTCTTTTACTTTTTTTAGGGTGAGAGTCTGAAAAATAGCGTAATTTTTTGGGGGGTTACTCTCCTTCCCCCCTACATTTCCTAACATATGGCAACTAAACTATACAGTGGGCATATGTTTAGGTTAGGGCAATAGGTCAACTTTATTTTATTTATTAAAGGTTTCCTGGGCTTGTGTAGTGTAATGTAGTGGCTGTAACATATACTTCTATTATACGTTTAACTTTGTGTAGTATGCAAATTAGGCATCGCTAACGTAAATGCGCCTTGCCTGACGAAGTAACGGTAGCGCATCCTTGCTACTTTTCACCTCCCTGAGCACAAATTTGCATTTTAGTGAATTAGCAGCTGACTGGCGAAAATTCGCCTGGCGAAGTGCTGTAAATTGTGGCAAAGGAGTCGCTAGTGAATTTCCTCACTTTAGTGAATTTGCCTCTTAATGTAATAGACAGAATTTGTGATATTTCTGCATAAGTAAATATTAGCAGCAGCAAGACTACTTGGAGGTTCATCGCCATCATCATAATTTATTAATATACTTGCAGAAAGTTATGCAAGCTGAATTCCAGGGAAGTCATGCCCCACTGAATATCAATCCATAAGTTCAAGTATATCTTTAGTACCTATCAATATTCAGCTATCACAACTGCTTATGTTCAATATATTCTCAATTCCTAGGACCATTGTGAGTTTTTAGTAGGATGAAGTAGTGCAATTAGAAGCCTTTCGAGATACAGGTAAAAAGCAGATGGGCAAATAGGTACTGTATTTAGGTATTTAACAGCCATTATTGTTTATATGTTCTTTTCTTCACATAACTGATAAAATTGTACATGTTTTGACTCAAAACCTACAGATTCCTTCGACATGTTAGTTTTTCTAAATCAGAAAAATAAAGATTTTTTGTTAAGAATCTAGGCCATGTTTATTTCCACTTTTTTATTAAGCTTTTAAGCTTTTTGTATCTTCCCCATATGTGTTTGAATTCCTGAAGCATGCATGGAGTAGATGTTAAGCAATTTATTCTCAACACAGTAGATGTAGGCAACCACTAGCAGAAAATACTTTTAAGAAATAATGAAAAACCTTACCAACGGCTTCTTCTGGGGTCCAGTATCCAGATGAATCACAGATTCGAGGAGAGGAGGCATGGTGTGCATACTGATAAAATGATCCATCAGAAGAACAAGACTCACAAGATAATGCAGAATCCCTAAAGGTAAATTCAGAAACTGATGCTATATCTAAAACTAAAAATACTTTTTAAAAACATTACAAGAAATGTCAAAGCATTTGCAATGATATTCTTTTCCCATCAACTGGCATGTAAATATATTTGCAGAAACTAATCCAACAGGCAAGGTTTTAGATGTTTTACTAATGGGTTATAGTATTATTCAAGCAATGCCAGTGACTTTTAATTCATAGCATTATAAAGGTAAAGTCACTTGAAGCAGCATTTATAAATGACTGTGCTCAAATACAACATTTGAATAACTTACCTCTCATAGAGTTCCCCATTAAGGGGTGGTAGCCAGTGAATGGTAAGGGAATCTGCACTCTGTTTAATCACAACCGGAGGCAATGGAACAGGTGATGGCTTCTGACTCTTAGTCCATCCTTGATATTTCAGGTCAAGATAACAGTGCATCCTTGCTACTTGATTTGGTGTAAAGCTGTTGGCACAGTCATCATCTAAAAATGATTACAGAATGAATGATGGTAATAACAGGAGCTATTATTTTACAGAAAGGTCAGGGAATGCATGAAGCAGTCTCTCAGCAGATGGCACAGGTTAATAAGAAATGAAAATGAAGAACTTGTTATACATGAATTGTCTAACTTTATAAGTGGATAAGGAATTGTAATGACTTCCTCGCTGCTGCTAGATTTCTTGTTTCTACATTTGGCATTCTAAACACAAAAATAAAGGATAGAGAAATAAAAATATGCAAACAGTAAACCATGACATGCTATTCAATGACAAAAACACAAAGAACTTGTTAAACCGACAAAGCCAGACAACATTACAACTACAAACTTTCCATTGAGAGCAAAGCCAACCTACTTAGCTTATACAAAAAGGGGTCCGATTTGCAACATAATGAACATGTTACTGTTTTAGAACTTCTAGTGGATAACTGATAATTGTGGGCCCATAAACTCAAATGCAAGCACATTCCCATTCAGGTTAAATTGTCCTTGTCTAGCATTTTGCATGATGCCACAGTATGTGTCATGAGAACAGACATGGGGACAAAAAGACAGGGACAAAATGGCTCCACTGTGTCCAGATCCTTAATAGTACACAAAGATCCTTAATAGTAACAAAATGCAAACATGAAATAGTGCAACAGAAATAGCAGAGCAAAGTCTACAGATGCTGTATTGTATGGAGTTAAGCTATAGGAGGTGTTAAACCAGTTTCTGTTTTTCCAAAATATTTCAGTCTCAGTGTGTGCCATCCTTAGTATACTACCAATATAAGAGATGTCTATCAAAAGATAGTGATATTGTGTGTATTTCACCGATATTAGGCTGGTGAATAGTAAACTCCAGGGAAAATGTGTTTCTGTAGCAAGTAATGCTGTGTATTTTTCAAGTTCAGGTAAAGCTAGATAATGGTTCCCTGGAGTGAATGGAGAAGAGCAGGGCGAACCTTCCATTCCTTGCTCCATTAAGTGTTCTTAGCTGCCAAGTTAGTGGTAGATAGGTAATTAAGCTCCAGGTGCACTTAAAAGAAGGTGTGGGACTACACCTCAGGGCTGCTTCCCATGGATACCTGCTGGAGTTGTAGGAGGGTGAGAAGTGCAGAAAGGAGGTGAAATTGTGTGTGTAGCTTGGAAGATTCCCTGCGTTTGGAGAAAGCTCCAAAGGTCTGGCGAGAGGAAGAGAGAAACCCATCACCGAGACAAGTGTGAGTGACAAGTGTGAGGCCAAGAGAGGTTTCTTGAACTTGTGTACACTAAAAGTTGTAATTGCTGGAAAGTTGTGTTAAGCCAGGGCCGCCATTAGAAATCACAGGGCCCCGCACAACAAAATTTTTGGGGCCCCCTGGGCCCCCCCACCCTAGCACCCAAGGCCCGCCCCTAATCCCTGCCCACTCCACATCAAAGTTAAAAGACCACACAGAAATCAGCGCTAAAAACGTAACCCCCCCAAGGCTCCCTTATAAGATAAAAAAAAATTTGCCGCTAGGCCCCCCATAAAAAAGCATTGGTGCAAGGGCCCCCCCATAAAAGGTTTTTTAAAAAATTGGGGCCCCATAAAATATTTTTTTGAAAAAATTGGTGGTCAGGCCCCCCCGACAAGTTTAAAAAAAATTGGGGCCCCATAAAATATTGAAAAATTGGTGGTCAGGCCCCCCAAACAAGTTTAAAAAAAAATTGGGGCCCCATAAAATATTTTTTTGAAAAAAATTGGTGGTCAGGCCCCCCCGGCAAATTAAAAAAAAAATTGAGGCCCCATAAAATATATTTTTAAAAAAATTGGTGGTCAGGCCCCCCGACAAGTTAAAAAAAAATTGGTGCGCCATAAAATATTTTTTTTAAAAAATTGGTGCAGGGGGCCTATAGAGTATTAAAATAAAAAATTGGTGGCCAGGGGATAAAAAAAAAACAACCCAGATTGGTGTCAGTAGAATTGAACTCGTGGCTTCAGGACTTCAGTTATAGCTGTTTTAGGGGCTTCGGGTATTTTCGCTGCTTCAGGACTTCAGTGTCAATTCTGTGTGATGCTAGTATGCTAAGAAGTGGCTTTTGTTCCTAATAAAAGCAAGCAAAGCTGTATTTAAACCATGAAAGTTGGTGTCAGTCTCCATCTCTGTGCTTACTGTGTGCCGTGGCCTATGGTCTTTGCTACCTGAAGGCCACATATGGTAGAGTTCCAAAAAGCATACTCAATGAAGCATAAGTACTGTAAACAGGTGTGTCTATATGCATAGCCACAAATTGATTCTAAAGCCTGTAGTAATGTAGAATCTGTAATGTATAGATGTTTCTGAAACACACCTTACTGATAACACTGGCAATGCTGAAAGGAGAAAGAAGGTCGAGGCTTACTTGGGGGTTCCAAATGTTTGGCACCCCCAAGTGATTGTAATGACTTACCTGAAACCCTAGGGCCAGTGCTCCTATAAGCAGAAAACTGCACTGGTTTTTTACAGTGAGCACCGCAAAGCGATAGACCTCCTTCTTCCGCTGTCTTGGGGGTGCCTAACATTTGGCACTCCCAATTAAATCTCGACTCTCCTTCTCCTTTATTAGCACTAAGCTGTTGTTAAACTGATTATATTGCATGAAATTCATTTAAAATCAAGGGGCATGACACCATGTTTTATAGTTTGAGTGAAATGCATACCTGTGTAGCTCATGTAGTTGTTGAACGGTGTTCCAATGTAGAACATTGGTCCACACGTGTCATTTTGTGGATCTGGATCTCTACAAAATGTGTTTTTTGGAGTTGGAGCAGTGTCTGAACATAGATCCCCTGTCTCCATTGAAGGCTCTGTCTCACTGCATGGGTCATTGCACGAATCCCTTTCACTCACACCTTTGAAGACATGGTAGAGTCCTAAAGCATGACCCACCTCATGAATCATGGTGTTGACATGGCCAAACATTCCATAATAAGATGGGTTTAATACTATTCCACCTAGGAGAAAAAGGTTGGGATTATAAAGCTGAAGCTGGAATGTTTTAGACTTTGAAAAACGTTTCCAAAAAGGAACTCATTTGTAACATTTTTTTCTATATCCATTTTCCTGTGAATTGTCTAAGGGTAATACTGAAATGTATCTCTGTAACTATTGCTGTCCTGATTAGTCTTCCTGTGACTTTCATGAAGGTTGCCGTTTCTCCCAAGCACAAGACTCCATTAATCTCTAAGTGAAATAAGGCATCAAAGGACATTGTTCATTGACCAGAAGGGCATTAGCTGATATCAATAAGGGAATGTAAAGACTAAACATAAAGCAATACACAGTAAAAAAAAAAAAAAAAAAAAAATTGTGTCTTGGATATTCTTGGTACAACAGCATATATTTTACAGTGTTAAATCCTGTGTATGATTATGACAAAAGCTGAAAAAAATTTCAATGGTAAAGAGTCTTGAACCTCAAAAGTCTGGAAGTGTTCATGCTTTGTATTATTTTGGTTAACCTTTTGGCTGCTTACCCTGATGGCCAAGGGCTTCCTTGTCCCAGGGCCAGGTGGCGGATCCTGCCAATGCCTCTCCTCCCGAGCTGGCAAAGTAGACATTCAGGAACAAGGTGTTGTTCAGCTGAAGCATGTCTTTTAGCTCTTTCATACTCATGTATGCTCTTTCAAGGGGAAATACATAGCAGAAAAAAACAAAAATAATACCAGTATTCATTCAGATAGAGTGCATCTATGAAGAATATTGCAGCACAGCAACAACTACCAAAACCTTTTTCCCAAGGAGGGCTAGAGATTGTGGATCCATGCTTTATCATCATTTGTAATGTGAAACATAGGATCCTTGTGTTGCACTAACTGTTGAATCGCTGCAATCTACCGGGGATGAAACTAGTCAGAAGAAACTAGTGAGACTATAACAGTGAAACCAAAATCAGCTTTTTTAGCTGCTGTAGCTCTCAATCATTGGCTGAGGTAGTTACTATATATTTCAGGCAAAATTCAACCAGTTTCAATCTAGCAAGAAAAAGTTATCTCCCAATTCATCAAGTAAAAATTAATGGGTTCAATTTGAGGAGTAAAAAACTTTTCTCCTAATTCAGTTCCAGTTTTTCTTCCATAGACTTTAAAGGAGTTTTTACAGTATGTGGTAAACTGTGAGATTATAAACAGAAAAGAGACAGAAATGATCTTCTTAATTGCACCAACCCATCCAAATATCCGAAAGCCCAATAAGCATGTAGAAAAATAAAACTTAACTTTTAATCATACTAATAAAATATCCAGAATCAAAATTAATGTTAAATTAAAATTAAAGTAAGGCAGGGAAAAAAGCTAACAGTTGGTGAGCGGGTAGATCACATATACTGTATGAGAAAATAAGAGACTGCTGTAAATGTGACATGTCCGCAATTTCTCTTCAATAAATAGCTTGTGCCTCAGGCACTCGTGACTGACTGCCTATATGTCCTTCGATAGCTTATCTAGCTTGCTATCTAACTAGCATGTAGTGTATCACGCTCTCTATCTTGTGCCTCAGGCACCGTATCTAGTCTAGCATGCCTCAGGCACAAGTCAGCCAAATGGATCCCGAGAGGCCTGTCCACCCCTCCAACCCGCTCAAGTGCAGGACCACCCGCCTCGAAACCCCAGTTTAGCGGTTGCCGGTAAACTGAAACAGCTAAAGTCCCTGCCTGACTAAAACTAAGATACGAGAACTGTGAGATTAGTTTCTCTGAATTGAACATCATCTCAGATTTAATCTTCTCCATGAGTTTTCACATGATAAACCTTTTTCTCGCTGCATTGAATCTGGCCCATAGTTAATAAAAGCTCATAAGGCTATTTTACCATACAGAGGAACATGTTTAGCTCCCATATATTTATATTGCCATCTCCACCTACAACGAATAGTGACGGGCGAATCTGGGGCATTTCGCTTTGCCGAAATTTTGTGCCTTTCTAGTAGAAAATCTTGAAACGGAATTGAAAAATTTGCGAAAAGCCACTGCGTCTCATTTTGGTCGCGAGCGTCTATTTTAGGATGCAGGCATCCATTTCTGGATGCCAGCGCCCATTGCTGGCATAGAAAAAACGGACGCCGGCAATGGGCGCCGGTGTCCAAAAACAGACGCCCCCGTCCAAAATGAGATGCAAGTGAATTTTCACCAGGTGAAATTTTTCTGTTCCAGGAATTTATTACTGTCCATGTAACATCTTGCAGTTACAATCAAACAGTATTTTTATGGTGGGTCTTCAAGCAACAAAATAGTTAAGGACCTAATATAGTATACTAGCATATGTAGGGAATAGAGAGCAGATGACAGATACATGTCAAGACATAAAGTAGTTATTTATATTTTTGGTGAAAATATATTGGGTCAAGTGCTATATCTGTGGCAATTTCTCAATATAGCCACGGTTTCTTAGATTTTCTCAGAAGTGACTGCCTTTGTTACTGCCTGGGGGAGGGGGTAATATATATATATACATATTTATGTATATATATATATATATATTTATATATATTTAGACTTTTGTACTTTACAGTCATTCTTAAAGTGATTGTAAAGAAAAAGGTTCTGACTGCTAGAGCACTAGCTTTTTATACTGAGGCAAAATGAGGCTTGAGTGTAACTAAATGTGATTGGGGTTTCATTAAGAAAACTACATCAATGGCAGATTGTTAACTTGATGATAGTTGTACAGTTCTTTAGAAAGGGGGTTACATCTGGTTATGAGAGCAATCTATTCCAGTTTAGAAAGGGGAATAATTATTTAATCAGAGCAACAGCTGTATTAAGCTACAATATCATGCAAAAATTTAGAGCATACCCATAAAATTGAAAAATAAGTTTGGGAAGAATTTTAGAAGAAGAAGAAATAAGCTAATGGTTTACCATGATAATTCTGGCTTTACACTTGTGGTGCAAAGTTGTTGAGGTGAAGGCTAAATGTTTTTATGTTAGTTAGAAGCAACTGGAAGTGATATGAATACACTTATAACCAGTACTTACAGATTGCAACAAATCAAAACATTTCAAAAGAGGCAGCTGCTTCGTACTTAACAATAGGACCAGAGTCCAGTCCTACCATTTGTAAGAGTAGTAAATTCTGAATTTGCATTCTTACCTTCCTTGTGCATCAGGATCAAAGCAGTTCTTTGAACTCCTCCCAGATTCTTGAGTTGGACAACAATCCCCATCATCGTAATCATCCCTTGCTGTATTGCACTCAGGATGGCATACCCCATCACCCCTCTTTCTAGGGTTACAGGGCCTGTAGAGGCCACAGTCACCCCCATCAAAACCAGTAAGAGGATGTCTACATTCAGGGTCACAGTGTTCATTACCCACCCTCCCAGGCTCACACCCTGGCAACACTGCTCGATTCCGCAAACTAGAGTTATGGATCTCCTGTACGTTAAGTTTCCATTTGATACCCAGAGGGTTATATGCATCAGATAATGCCTGATGCTGCCTACAGATCTGTTCAGCACTGACCAGTGGTCTGGAGCCATCATCATCACATAAATTAACTACACGGTAACGCACCTCTTTTTCCCAGTTTGACCCTAGTCGGCTGTATCCAGCAATCACATCAGGCAAATCACAAAGGGTCCTCCCACATGGAGGAAGCAAAGGAGGCGAGATAATGTCTATTTCTGGTGTGAGATCCATTATCATTTCTGGAAATATCCCTTCTTTATAGGGTGACCATATATGTTCTGGTGGGAAAGTAAGAAAGTGGTTAGCTGGAAATATATCTGATTCTCCTTGGGCAGCATCTCTTAACTGCTTCTGAGTCCTGGGCTTTGACCATAGACGAAGAGAAAAAATATGACCACGGAAACAGCTACCATTTTGTGAGTTGTCTCCTCCAAGCATGAGGCTTCTGCATAATGATATATAAGGACTGTGCAGAGGACCAACCTGACCATAAGAATAGGAAATAAGAATGCCATCTACATAAAGAGAGACCAGATGTCCATCATAAGTAGCAGCCAGGTGAGTCCAGGCACTTGGCTTGTACCGAAACGAAGACAGCAGGGTTGTGATGTTTTGAGAGCGATCAGTACGGATTGTAAAGTAAAAATGGGCATCTCTTTTTGTACCAGACACTGCTTGACGTATTCCAAGAGACCAGCCACGGTCACTCACCACATGGGAACAATTATCGAACATGCCTGGTACAGGAAAGATAACGATATTCCTTAGCCATTTTCATTAATTTACCAAGGAAAGTTATTAATACAATAATAAAATGAATCAGAAATAGTTAAAATACAGTTGTGAGCTAAGGACAAGAATAGTGCAAGTAACTGAAGATGAAGGGTTGAAGAGAAGATGGAAGTATTGAGAGCAAGGTAATTAAAGAGGTGAAAGAGTAGAAGAGAATGTAGCAATGTTTTGTGTTAAATATACTAATAATAATGAGATATAGTTGCACCACATGTCTTACATGCACCCCTTCCACATTCTATGTTTTAATTGGTTTCTCATAAACTCTTTATTGTAATTTTGTATAGTCTTCAGAATCCCTATACAGTCAACGGTTCCAATGTCCCAGCACTATAGTGTGTAATCCCCCAATGCACTAGCAGTTTTAAGCAGTATCCTATTGTATCTTAAACACTGTTACCATAATAAAATAATTATTACCCCGTCTTAATTTACTGATTTACTACTTTTTTATCTATAAACCTGATGACTGAAGTGGTAAGTTAGTGCATGGTAAGTCAGTGCAACGTCTATGCTGATTTAGCAATATCCTAACATTTTTGACCAGATACGCACTGATTTTTCCCCTTAAATACTTACGCACTGATTTTTTTCAGATTTGATGCCTGAATGCCGTGACTTCTTTGGAAACCCTGTGCAAATCAGGATATCTTCGGGACATATGTTGTTGACTTTTACATGAACTCCATGACTACATGAACTCCATACATGAACTGAGTTGGAGTACTTTTAACATTGGGGTTTAATAATTCACTAACAATTCAAGTTTTCCCCTTTAAAAGTACAAACAGAAAAACTGTAACCCCCTTAGTGTATTTCCCTTTCAGATGAATAGGAAACAGTTGCATGCAAGGAAGGGCATCATTTTAACCTTCACATGTCTCCCTGAGAGAACCACAGCAGTTAAAATGCTCTGCAAACCTTAACCATAAACAAACTCAGTACAGTACATTTCCCAATACATTTGATTTCCCTAACATCTTAGATAACAGATCTCGTATCTGTACCACTGAATTATCTAAATAACCATTCATTTCATTGCTAAGCCAGAACAGAGACAGAAATGTATTTAAAATCTATTTTTCCAAAGCACTAGGTCAGATATTTGTCTTCTTTCCGTCATGCATACATTTTATGCAATTTTCTTGTACATTACTATGATATAATGCCCATAACTGCTGTTTTTTTCTTTTTAAATTGATGTTTTCCCTTCAGGAAAATCTAGAGATAACTTATGACAGATGAAGACATATGAATCAACAATTTCCATGTTCTTTATCCTCTTCAAAATGCATCACAATGAATTGATTTCACTTTCAAAGCAACTTTATATACCATCACTACTTTATAAGCCCAGTAAGTGAAGTGCAGGTCATAGGGTTAGGTTTAAAAAATACTGATGGGCATATTCTGGTTGTGTTTTTGGTATCTGATTAATCTTTAAATTTTTTGACCTGTTGCTTGCTCCTGTTCTTAGGCCCGATTCATTGTTTTGATCTTCCCTGTAGCCAATGAGCATCTTAGAAAATGACCAGGTAATTGTTCAGCTTTGTTGCTGGTGGATTAGAATTAAGTTACAGAAATTTTCTTAAGGGCTGGGACAGACAGGGAGATTCGGGGAGATTCCGTCGCCTTGCGTTTAATCGCAGGTGACAATCTCCCCGAACTCCCTTCTCCCTGTCCGCCGCTTGTTTAAATGAAAAAGCG
The DNA here is from genome assembly GCA_024363595.1 of Xenopus borealis. Taxonomy (NCBI): domain Eukaryota; kingdom Metazoa; phylum Chordata; class Amphibia; order Anura; family Pipidae; genus Xenopus; species Xenopus borealis. The sequence goes on along the minus strand of CM044438.1, from coordinate 78,688,164 downwards.
CCAGCACTGATACATACACGGCGCGGCGATTTCCGGAATCGCCCCGAAGTTACTTTGTGAGGAAACTTCGGGCAATTCCGGAAATCGCTGCGCCGCGTGTGCACAGCGCTGGCGCTTTTTCATTTAAACAAGCGGTGGACAGGGAGAAGGGAATTCGGGGAGATTGTCGCCTGCGATTAAACGCCAGGCGACAGAATCTCCCAGAATCTCCCTGTCTGTCCCAGCCCTAAAGGGAATACAACCAAAGATTCAATATTGACTGTGTTCTGAAAGAGTTTGTATTTACACCTTATTGCCATTGCATGTATTGAGTGTACAGTATATCTATATATTCTTCACAGCCTCATTATCTGCATTGGAGAGTGTGTCGAGCTATGATGATCAAACAAAAGAGGTGATAGGGGAGTTATGAGCTCTGGGAACTATCAGTCAGAGTTACACATACCTGTGCACACGCGGTGCGGCGATTTCCGGAATCGCCCGAAGTTTCCTCACGAAATAACTTTGGGCGATTCCGGAAATTGCTGCGCCGCGTATGTATCAGCGCTGGCGCTTTTTCATTTAAACTAGCGACGGACAGGGAGAAGGGAGTTCAGGGAGATTGTCGCCTGCGATTAAACGCCAGGCGACAGAATCTCCCCGAATCTCCCTGTCTGTCCCAGCCCTAAGAGACAGAAAATCTGCAGGGGTTTGTATCATTACATTCCATGTTTCATTTCCCATTGATTACACAGGATTGGAGAGTGTTACATACTGTAGCTTCTCACTCTGTATTACATAACACACTAGAAATACAGGTATGGGATTCAGAATGATCAGGGCCTGGGGTTATTCAAACAAGAGATGTTTCCTTAATTTGGAACTCTATATTTCAGGTCTACTAAAAAAAAACCATTTAAACATTAAATAAACCAAATATGATTGTTTTACCTTATCTCCAATCAGGATTAATTATATCTTAGCTGGGATCAAGTACCAAAAATGTAAAGTTTGGTGATACATTTTATTGGCTAACTGAATAAGTAACAATTGCAAGCTTTCGGAGCACAAAGGCCTCTTCATTAGGCAAAAATACAAATGAAATCTGAAAAGGCACATTACATATGTTGTTTGGAGTCAGGAAGGAATTTTTTCTAGCCTCTGAGGCAAATAGGAGAGGCTTCGGATGGGGTTTTTAGCCTTCCTCTGGATCAACTAGAAGTTACACACGTTAAAAAAGTCTTTTTTCAACCTAACTTACTATGTTACTATGTTGTTACTATGTGATCACTAAAAAAGGGTTTATGGGCAATAATTTAGAAAATGACAGATAGACATAGATAACTTGTAGAAGGTAATAAAAGTAATTATGGTTGTAAATAGATTCAGTAAGGTCACATAGTTTGAATTAGCCCAAGACAGAAGTGAAGATACAGGTAAGACTTCCACTGGGTTGGACAACATATGGAACCAGATCTTATCCACTCACACTTACCAGACTGTAACTAATAAACTGCAAACGGGAATAGTGACCTGTAAAGAAAAGAAAAGAATACATAGAAAAGAATTACAGCTCCTTTCACCCCTCCATAAAATTAAAACTGAACTACTCCAAAACAGAAATCAATTTCCTAGACACCACAAAAAAATAACATTCATTTACCGTAAACCCACAGACAGATGTACATTCCTCAGAAATGAGAGTTCCCACCCCAAAAATAAAAGGAAATTCATAATTTACAGCCAAGCAATAATATATAACTGCATTTACTCAGACCCCACTGATTGGGGTGCATGACTGTCTGAGCTCTGGAGGGACTTCATCCAACAAGGATATAGGCCCGGAATGAGCTCTGGAGGGACTTCATCCAACAAGGATATAGGCCTGGAATGACAGACAGGCAAATAAAGAGAGCAGTTGCCATACCCAGGGAAAACCTCTTCAAATAGAAACAGACAGACAACAATAACTGTGTCCCCCTAGTTGTTACCTATAACCCCCATCTGGAATCGCTATGCAAAATCATGATGGAACTGCAGCCACAACTACTTAATGACAAGAGGCTGCAAAATATAATTCCAGAACCTCCACTGCTATCATACAGACAGCCCCACCAATCAAAAAGAAATGATTGTACGTAGCTCTCTACAAGGCCCTGCAGATAATGGCACAACTCCTTGCCTGCAGAAAATGTGTGAAACCTGTACACACATTCACAGTAGACCGGGTACCAATACCACACCATCAATAGGAACATCAGATAAAAGGTTCATTACCTGCAAATTAGGTATTGGTATACCTAATAATGTGTTTGAAATGCCCCACTATAGGACTCTATGTGGGAGAAACAGGACAAATACTGCGCAAACGGATGATCTCCCACAGGTTTAAGGGTAAGGACACACAGCAGGATTCGGGGAGATTTAGTTGCCTGGTGACTAATCGCCTCTTCTTCTGGGCGAAAATCTCCCCGAACTGCTTCCTTTTCCTCACAGGGAAGCTTCAGATGACTTCGGAAAACAAAGCCGGTGGGCTTCGGCACAGGAAGGCAGTTAGGGTAGACTGTCAACCAGAAGAAGAGGCGATTAATTGTCAGTCGACTAAATCTTCCCAAATCTTGTCGTGTGCCCTTACCCTAACATCAAGCATGGCAACACAGATGTCCCAATGGCAGCACACTTCCGCAGCAATACCCACAGCATCAAAGATCTTCAGGTCGCAGTTTTAAAGCGTAACTTCAAGACACAACAGGAATGGAAGGAGACAGGAGTTTTATGTCCAGATATGACTTTAACTAAGAGATATGACACCTAGAAGAAAACACAGCTAAGGAAAAGCTCCAGTACATCTTAACAGACACTTTCCTTAAGGTGCTGACTGTTCTAGTGTTTGCTTCCTTGACTAAAGCTAAAGTGCTCACCCTTGGGGTTCTCTGGGCTGAAATATTCTTTTCCTTACAGGTCACTATTCCCGTTTGTAGTTTTTTTTTATTCGTCTGGTAAGGAAGTGGATAAGTTCTGGTTCCATATGTTATCCAACCCAGTGGAATCCTGACCTGTATCTTCACTTTATTCTTTTCCAATCCCTAATTATGCACTGTTGTGTTAACCTTACCATATTTTGTCTTGGTCTATTTCAAACTATGTGACCTGACTGAATCCAGACCAGTGGACTATTTACAACCCACCATGATTACTTTTATTACATTCTACATGTTATCTCTTCTATCTGTAACTTTCTAATGTATTGCTTTTTGGCTCCTTTCAGTCCTTCTCAAGGAAAAACGTTTTTATAATTTTGAATAATTTGATTAAAATGGAGTCTACAGGAGATGACCTTCCCATAATTCAAAGCTTTCATATGGATAATGTCAAATCCCATATCTGTAGTAGGAATGAAAGTGGCAATAAAAGGTTTTCTTTCCTTTCCACTTAATGTAAGTGTCCATAAATGTATGCAAATAAATAATACAGGGCATAATGAACACAAGTAAATAACCACATCCCTGAGTTGTATCCTGTGAATTGGATGCTAATACCATTATTGGCACTGTATGCAAATTCTTTATTATTTGTGTATAATAATGAATGCAATCCTATTGTGTCTGAACAGACTAGTACAGCAGTCTGTACAATTACATAGACATAAGGCTTGCAGCTGTCGGAAAACACAACTTGATGCCACTAAGCTTCCAACAATGTGTTGATGGTCACAATAGACTGCAGCAGCCTTTCTCTGTGTAGCATCAGAATGTACAGAGCACTTCTTATAAAAACACAAAAGGGAAAATATATACATTAGTTATATAATGACTGTGATGAGATCCCTATCCAGGGAAAGCTTGTAAATGGTACTTAAGAATATTTTATATTATCTATATAATATTGTGTATAAATATATAACAGGTAAAATGGTCAGTACACAGCCAATTGTAAGCTTTCACTGGACACTAGTGTAGCCTTTACCTCATTATTAATTCAGGGTTGGTGGATTTAGATAAATATTTGCATCATTTAAATGCAACCCAGCTTTGAATTCTTGAAACCACATCTCCCCCTAGTGGCTACAGATAAATACTGCTAGAAAACAAGGGTTAATTTGATGGAAACCATTGATACAGTTTTACCAGACACAGTGATGAGTGATTTCAGTCTATTAAGCACTGCTGTACAGTGAAAAATGTTACTGAGGCATGGAGACAAGCGACAGAGCTGCGTATAGTCATACTGAGCTGTAATACACCTTGCATTGCCAACTGCAAAAAAAAACATTTTTTGCTTTTCAGTGCTGATTTTCCACATACTCTGTGTGCAAGCTATTTGCTAAGGATGTTCTAAGCATTTTTTTTTTCAAAAAATTCTCCATAAAATGAGGGGACTTTGCATAATATTTTTTTTGCACAAATATTGAAATAAAATAGAGCTGCAATCAGCTTCAATGTATTCATATAATAAATTGTTTGAAAATAGCCCTGATTCTTCTGAGTACAAGTACATACCTCCCAACTGTCCCTTTTTTGGAGGAACAGTCCCTCTTTTGAGAGCTCAGCCCGCTGTCCCTCATTAGTACTGGAAAGTCCCTCTTTTCTCTGCACTGAACAGCCAGAAAAAGAAACAACTTATGTTCCACACTCTGCCTTTATTAAAAAGACTTTACTGCAACATTCGCCTATTTTGCAAAGGGATAAAACCTTTGGCAAACTTTTTGATAACAAACCCCTCTTTAGTTAGTGGGATCACTAGAACAGAATTCAGAAAAAGTGTAAATAAACCTATATCTAATAAGAAAGGCACCTATCCATGTTACCATTGTGGACATTTCAATGGGATCATTAAAGGGCAAATATGCCAACACCCCACCCTGGGCTATGATATAAAATTAAAAGTTTGCAACATGTGACACTGAAGGTGTTATTTATTTACTGAAGTGCCAATGTGGCCTATGTTATGTAGGTCAGACCTCTAGATCTTTCAAAACTCAATAAACGAGCATAAGAGTAGAATAAGGCATTTCAAACCTAAAGTTAAAGGGCAAGGAGTCAACATAGGTCAGAAAAAGGAGAAAGAAAAAGAGAAATTAAAAAAGGAGACCTTATCAGCAAAACATTTTTATGAGGCAAAACATAACATTTCACAATTCAAATGGCAAATTCTGGAAGTAATACACAGGGAGAAAGGTGAGGTTGATAAAATGTCTTTATTAAGATATTTTTTGGATTTGGCAGTTGAAAACACTGACACCTAAAGGTCTCAATGAAAATATAGCTATGCGTATTTCTTATGAGAGATACGTTTTTAATCTTCCTTCTTTTTTTTTTACTTTTCTATTTTTTGTAGATGAGAACTGTCAGGTGATAACATAGAATGCTAAGGGATATTACAAATCCCATGGGCAGTAAGGTATCATGTTTAAATTATAAAAAAAAATTGTATTGTAACTGATTTTGTACAATAATATAAAAACTGAAGTTATTTTGGAATGTTTGCACAAAATATGGACTGCACTTGGGACATTTTAATATACTAACTTTCCTGAACAGAATTATTGGAATTCCATATAAGGGTTAAATGCTTGGGAAAGTTGCATGTTGGGAGAAGAAGGCAGGGAAGTGGGGTTTAAATGGGTTTCTGCACAAAGAATTCTATCCTGATGAAGGGAGGTTGTTCCCCCAGAAACGTTGATTGGTTTGGTGGCATAATAAAAGGGGTACACTAGACTGCATAATCTGGAGTGTGTGCAGATCCGTTTTCTACATGTTTACATCGCCAAAGGACCCAGCCGGGCCCACGGAAGATCACACCACCATTGCAGAATTGGTGAGTCACAGGTGTGCGGTAAGAAAATCACATTGCGTCATGGCGGTGGCCCAGTTGACTCGGTGGAGTAACAGGTTTGGAGAGAATTCCCGGGGGTTAATGATACGATGTTAATGGTACTGTATAATGTTATACTACAGTTAAATGTTATTTATATTAATGTTATTAATAATGCTGTGGCCCTTAAACTCCATGCTGGGCTCCAAGTGCCTTTTTTTAGCATTGCAGCTGGTACATTGGGGGTTAGAAAGTAGAAAGGGGTTAAACCGGCGGTCTTGACGCTGGCCAGGACATGGGGTTTAACATGCAACTCACTGTGGAGAAAAGTGTGGACACGCAAAAGCACTTGCAGCCATTAATGACCCTATAGACATTCTAATCATGGGTCATTTTATACATGTTCACACATGACTGGAAAGCCTGGGGCTCAATGGGGCTGCAATTTCAGGGCCCCCCACCCAGCTGCGCAACACGTGTGCATGCAATGTGGTTTTGCAGTGACCGGACCAAATATGGGAGGTTGTGGCAGGAGGAAGAGAAGTAGTGTTGGGTACAGATCTGGCCCAGTCTGACCCTGAGTCTACACATATTTCTAGGGTATAGGTTGTTTATGGATCCCAAGAGACGGGGAACTGAAACACAGCCCTTTAAAAAAATTAGGCTTCAATGCAAAGATTACTGTGATGCAAATACTAAAGTTTCAGCATGTAAAATGTTTAAAGGTGCAAAACACATGATATTTTTCCTATAATAACTCACTATAAAATAGAGCCATTTTCTATGTAGGTCAGTGGAATGACATATGAATGCAGGTACTTAGAAAATGCAATGCAAATGAAGCAGCACTCCATTTATCATTCCTTTAAGCCATTTTAACTGAAGAGACATTTAAAAAAAAGAGCATAAAAAAAAGATATCTTGGTTCAGGGCTAGCGTTTAGAAGGTACTGTACATCATAAAGCCCTACTGTGGTCTGGGGCCCTGGCTCAGTCTATTGCCATGAAAGGCATATTGTAGAACTGTGATGGATGATTTCAAACACATCTTTCCAGATGCCGAATAGTTACAGGATGATTTAACTTCTCATAGGGGCGAGTGATGATTTTCACAAATTAGAGTAATGGAGTGAGAAATAGATCATTTACACAGCAAAAGCCTATACACTTAAACAGCATTGGTGCTTAAAGTAGTATAAATCTTAATAACATTTTTTGAAAGTTATCTTTTTTTAATGGAATGAAACCCCAAAAATAAAAGTTTGCCTTATTAGAGAAAATAAAATTCTAAACAGTAGTGCTTTTAAAGTTGTATATTCCTGTTGGAACCATTAAATAATTCTGTTACGCCTGGATTTGTGGGAATGCCACAAAGGCCCGTGTCTAGGGAGGCACAAATTAATGGGTGGCATGTCATCCAACTACATGTCCATTTTTACTGAAGCTTTTAGCATGCGACACGCAGGAGACTTCACTGCATAAAACTCCTGAACATTATGTTGCTAGAAAAGAGTGAATGCGGAATGAGGGGGGAGTGAAAGTGAATGTGGTGCTCATCCAACGTGGGCTTGGCCTTAGCTTAGGGTAATCCAGGCCTGTGGTGACCCCCATTGAAATATACAATTAAAATATAAAGATAAAAAAAAGAGTCTGCTGGGGCATGAGAGGTTGTTTTGCACCCAGTCTGGCTTCTATCCCCTACATGTGCAAGGGAAGTAATAAGCAAGTTTAGCTAACAAAATTAGGAATTAGGAATTAATGTAATACAAAAGTTGGTACAGGGCCTAGTAGCCAATCACAACCAATCAGATGTACCGTACTTTCAAACAGGTGACTGATAAATGCAGACTATGAGTTACTAGACTTCAATTTAGAATTTTTTTTCAACTTTGATCCATAATAGATTCAGTGTTACTGGGATTCTGAATTGTTTTAGTGAATATGAACCCACAATATTATTTGCCTCTAACTGGAAGTGATTTGTCTGCCATACTTACACATTTCCAGGAATATTCCCAACTCTCCACTGCAAAATGTCTGTGTGTGAATTAGAGAGAGAGAATCCTCCAGCACCAATCTGACATGCTATAATATCATGCAAGAATACTTCACAACTTAACCTCCTTGGGTGAGTGTGGAATCATCTCCTGTTAACATGATTCATGGACCTGTCACAGTCTTTCATGGACCATGGGCTAATGAATGCACATATTTATTGGCCAATGAAAGAGCATTTGCAATCCACCAAAAGGAAATACTGTATAAACACAATTTGAGTTCTATAAAGGGCTTGAACCAAGAAGGATCTGCTTCTATTGCTCTATTGCTCCCCAACTGTAAGACTGCAGATTGAATATAGGAATAAGGCAAAATATGTTAGATATCTAAGATTAAAGGGATGGTTCATGTTTAAGTTAAACTTTAGTATATTTTAGAATGGCTAATTCGAAGCAGCTTGCTGTCATTATTTATTTTTTATAGTTTTTGAAATATGTGAATTATTTTTCTGATTTTTCCAGCTTCTAAACAGGGATCACAAACGAAGCATGGCGTATGCTATCACGCTAATGATTTTTTATTGTAGCCATCATGAAGGCAGAGAAAGGCAGTTTGGAGAGATTGTTGCCCTGAAAAGAGCTGATTTGTCGCCAGGCGACTGAATCTTCCCAAATCTGCCCGTGTGCCCTTACCCTTATTCAAATAAATGCATGTTTAATAGGGTAAATTGAACCCTAACAACAAGATTACTGAAATTGCAAACTGAAGAGTTGCTAAGTAGTGATTGGTGGATTTGACCCATTTCATTTCTTCGTTTCACCAATTCGCTGAACGGTAAAAATGCATTAAAGTCTATGGGCAACAAATTATTTTGCTGAGCAACAATTTTTTCAAATATCGTTTTTGGAATCTCTGCAAAATATTTCAGTCATCATTACTGTTGAATAAATATCTGAATAACTCAACAACTACAAATAATAAAAGAAATTAAAAACTGTTGCAAATTGTCTCCGAATATCACACTCTACATCAGGGGTCCCCAACCTTTTTTTACTCGTGAGCCACATTCAAATGTGCAAAGAGTTGGAGAGCAACACAAGCATGAGAAAGTTCCTTGGGGTGCCAAATAAGGGCTGTGATGGTTATTTGGTAGCCCATGTGTGGACTGGCAGCACAAAAAAGGCTCCACTTGGCACTAGACTTAGTTTTCATGCAATTAAAAATTGCTTTCAAGCTTGGAATTCAAAAATAATCACCTGCTTTGAGTGCAACATCCAAGGGGTTGGGGAGCAACATGTTGCTCAAAAGCTACTGGTTGGGGATAACTGCTCTACATCATACTAAAAGTTACTTTAAGAACAGCAAATAATCTAAAATCAATTAAATTTCTACTGCTATGATTTTGTAATTTTTTGGCTAAGTCACGGTGGCATTGTTGACACCTATTCCCTATACCCAGTTAACATCATCTTCCATTCAACAGAATGCATGTGAATGTCTTTTTTAACCTTATCTATGTAGAAAAAAACTCTTGACTTTACAGGGTCCGCATTATCAATGGTTGCAAACTGTAATAATGTGATAAATGTTCCCAGTTCTGTTTTCACCTTTTTTTAGCAGTTGTTGCTAGAAATACATTACATACATTATAGCAGACTATGCAGTATTCGGAACACCCTGTACCACTGATAACAGAACTGGAAAGATTTTCTACAAATGCTGGCACATTCTGACCCTCAGCAGCATGGTAAAAATGTATATTTCATGAGATGTCTTCATGAGAACAGATTATAATAACTTTCATATGTTTTCTGCATTCTCTTTGAATTGAGCGTTAAAGGGGAAACAAACTGTTTTGCTCAATGGATTTTAGTGTCTATTAATGCTCAGCAGCACATTTCTCTTTATTGGTATATATAAGAGCTGCTATATTGCTAAATCTGTTTGGGCACAAATGAACACCTTCTTTAATTTCTATCACGTTAAAGGGATCCTGTCATGGAAATTTTTTTTTTCAAAATGCATCAGTTAATAGTGTTGTTCCAGAATAATTCTGCATTGAAATCCATTTCTCAAAGATTTTTTTATATTTCATTTTGAAAATCTGGGGCTAGACATTTTGTCAATTTCCCAGCTGCCCCAAGTCATGTGACTTGTGCTCTGATAAACTTCAATCAATCTTTACTGCTGTACTGCAAGTTGGAGTGATATCACCCCCTCCCTTCCCCCCCCAGCAGCCTAACAACAGAACAATAATAACCAGATAACAGTTCTCTAACACAAGATAACAGCTGCCTGGTAGATCTAAGAACAGCACTCAATAGTAAAAACCCATGTCCCACTGCGTACTATTCAGTTACATTGAGAAGGAAAAACAACAGCCCGCCAGAAAGCAGTTCCTTCCTAAAGTGCTGGCACAAGTCACATGACTGGGGCAGCTGGGAAAATGACAAAATGTCTAGCTCCATGTCAGATTTCAAAACTGAATATAAAAAAAATCTGTTTGCTCTTTTGAGAAATGGATTTCAGTGCAGATGTCTACTGGAGCAGCACTATTAACTGATGCGTTTTAAAAAAAACATGTTTTCCCATGACAGTTTTCCCTTCAAAGAGCAATGAAACCTCCCAGGCGCTAACTCGGAAGACTTTGTGAAGTTCACAAAGTCTTCCGATTTCATGAAGAAATCGTAATCAGAAGACTTCATGAACTTCAGGCGTAAGCGCAGTAGGACCAACCAGCAAATGTGTCCTACTGCGCATGCGCCGTCGACAGCGCTTGATCCAGGAAGAAGGATCCTGTGAACTACGCTGGAGAGGGCACCAAGAAGGAGGGGTAAGTAGGGACTTAGGGGCA
>CM044438.1:78657683-78677466 GCA_024363595.1 Xenopus borealis | reverse complement strand
GGAGTTAGCGCCTGGGGGGTTTCATTGCCCTTTAAGGAAACACTTCCTTAGAATTACCAAGCAAGCTGGAGTATAGCAATTGGATATATATATTGGTACCTATTATAGTTTTGTTGACTTCCTCACTCTGACCTCCCTAATGTGTTTGTTGGACATTTCAATTGAATTTTCGACCATATTGTACAGGTATGGGATCTGTTATCCAGAAACCCATTATACAGAATGCTACAAATTACAGAAAGACTATCTCCCATATACTCCATTTTATCGAAATTACCCTAATTTTTACAAATGATCTTGTACCTTATACAATCTAAGATATAATTAATCCTTACTGGAAGCAAAACCAGCCTTTTGGATTAATTACATTTTTAAATTATTTTCTAGTAGATTTAAGGGATGAAGAGCCAAATTACGGAAAGATGCATTATCAGGAAAACCCCAGGTCCCGAGCATTCTAGATAACAGGTCCCATACCTGCACTACCCTTTTGGGTAAGAATGGCAGCCTGATAGATCAGTTTCAACAGACCTATAATCTTTTCAGGCTACTTGGTCTGTCCAAAGTAAATCTATCTATCTATCTATCTATCTAGCTAACTAGCCATCTTCTATCTAATATCTGTATTTCCTTTTCTACTTAAATAAATAGAAAGAGAAAAATTGTGTTTTCCATTTATGTGCAGGACATGTTACTGTCAGACTGCTGGCTGCAGGAACTATTATGCCCTTCTTCTATCACAGAAGAGCTGTGTCAGTAAGGGTTATTATTCTATATTTATCACCCATGTTTGTTATCCACATCGAATCTATAGATTTTTTCACTCAGAGGCTCTTATATTCTTCCTTCTGACAAATAGCCTCTTTTATGTCCTTCTCTCCTGTCAATGTGCCCTCCTTTGCAACTGCATCAAGGCAAGTATAACGCTTTCATTATGATGAAAAGTGTGAGTACAAGGTTACATATGTGTACTCTACAGATACATAGATATTTTCTTGGTGGTGATATACTGACCTCTACAGACTACTTTACTCTATTGCATCTGTAGCACTTTATTCAGAATGCCAACTTTGAATTTATGCTGATTGTGACCTATTTCATATATTTCACATTCACCATAAGATTAAAGATTATAACTTTAAAATTCCTTTCTATATTGAGTATGTTTTAACAGCTTCTATTATTATTTATGATTCATGATATTTTGCACCTCAAAAGTTGTGCAAGGGCTGCGTCCCTTTAGAGTATATATATATATATATATATACATGCATGCATGCATATATTAACTATGCCAAAGCAGATGTTCAGGAAACTGAACTGAAGTTGGACAAGGGTAAGCAGAACACACAAAATACACAAAAGATGTTTTGGAGGAGGTTTGTCTCTGAAGAAAAAGGAACACATAATAAAGAAATAAAATATAATTTTGCACCTTTGAATTTTAGGAGTTTTGGATTTGCCATTGTCTGATTTCCAGTTTAGATCTGTATAATCAGAAGCATGGGCAGCAAATTAAATTAATTCAAACTGCTGGAAGCGGGTCATTTCTTGGATCATTGTGATGAACAGTACAGTAATTTCAGACACACAGAGAAAGGTATGAGAGAGATAGCCCAACAGACATACAGTATCTTTCTTAATATTTTTTATTTGCAGCCATTTTCTTCTACATTGACTCTCTTGGGTAATGAATAAATCAAATGTCAGATACAAAGATACAAAAAAGTGAAATCTGAGCACTTCTGTCAGAACCATTTCTGTAAGAAATGGGCCTCCTGGTGTTGTTGTAATAACTTGGGGACATTTAATAAAGGCAAAATTTAAGTACTATTAGTGCTTTTTAAAACAATGATTAAACTCATTTTCTTTAAAACCACAAATGCCACAAAAGTTATTAAAAGATCCAGGTATAAAAAGTACAAATGGAAAAATTAGCTAAAATATAAGAAAGGATTTATATATATAATATCAGAAACCTCTAAAGAACACCTCTAATCCAAAAACACATCTAATCCAAAAACCTCTAAAATTCTAAATGGATTAAAAAAAGAAAAAGGTCCGATTGGATCCGTGCAGCTTATTTTGACTTCTATAGGAAGTCAACTTCATTTACTTGTTTTTAATTAGAGTTTTTGTATGTTTTTTAACAGGTAGGCACATTTAAAAAAAACTCAATTTCACTTTTTTTCTCTGAAAAAACCCCCCAAATGTCAAGAAGGCTGCATACATCACCAAAATGATCCCTGAACCTCTCCCACTGACTTATACAGCAATTCGGCAGGTTTTAGGTGGTGAATAGTAAGTAGAGAAATAAAATTGAAAAACTGAAAACAAAAAATGTAATCTCCATATCTTGTCTATTAAAAATCATTTAAATATTAAATAGACCCTATATGATTGTTTTGCCACCAATATGGATTCATGCAGCTTAGTAACCATCAAGTACAATGTTTTGTTTTGTTATTATAGAGAAAACTGATTATTTATTTAATAGAATGATATGCTTAAATAGTATCTAAGTGAGATGGCCTCCCTGCCATTCTTTTTTTTAGATAATGGATTTCCACATTCCACATGTCTGTACTACTATTTAACTTGGGGTCTAACTTGTATAACCAAGCTTCTCTCTACTGCACCAGGGGGTATTGCACACCAATGGGAAGCTGCTATTTAGCTGCACTACCTGTACAGAAGTAGCAATAATAGTCTCTCTATGAGGCTTTAAACATCTGTAAACCTATAGAGCACAAGGTTTACAAAGGGAGCCAAGGACTGAAGATAGTACATTGTGCAAGGGAAGACAAGAAAAATTTGTAACATTCCATTGTGTTCAGAAATTCACATCAGTCCTCAAAAATTGTATCCATTACTATTTTCTTAAAAGAGTCAACTGGTACTCATTCAGCATGTCCATGGTTTGTTTTGGTAGGGGTACAAATCCAGCTCACCTTTACTGTTCCCATTACTTTATGACATTGTTACCCTAATTTATTGTCCTAATAGTATTACATTACAGCATTATAACACAGGCTTCCTCACAAAACAACTTACTTTCTTAGCAATGGACACTTGGATAATTGAATCCACATCTTTTTCTTTCCATAATAAGCCAAATGCATTGCACAGCCTTTCCCTTTCCAACTTTCCGCTAACAATGCCTCTTAAATCACACACATTAATAGTGGATTTTTCAGTTGTTTAAAGGAGAACTAAACACTAATTATGAAAACAGTAATGATTCAAGCCGTCAAAGTTGTCACAGGAGTTTCACATCTTTGATTTTGTTATGAATGGGCTCTGAGCAGCTGTTTAGAGGCTAAGCTTATGAGTCATCATCAAGCAGAAAATTAGACTGATGTTACAGGGCTGATTAAGTTCTGATTTACTAATCAGCCTCAGTCTTATATTGTAACAGTTGTGTTTTGATAGCCAAGGATGAGCAGACTATAACAGGGTTTTATTAACAGTTTCATACACCCATTACACAATAGTAACATAAATTCTATCCTTCTTAAACAGTATAGATAGTACTGTGTATACACAGCATAACTCCTGTGCACAGTGCAGGCCATTTGTATAAACACCACATATTCCCCCTAAAGTAGGAAAGCATTTGGGCAAATGTAATAAACAACAACAATGGAACAGTACACATCTTAAAGCAATAATATACAGTCTTCACATCACATAGCCCTAGGTCCATGCAGGTAGTTGATTCTCTCAGTACGCCTTATAGGTTCACTTTCTTCAGGCCTATTGCAGTTGGAATCAGGAGTAGGAAAATGTCCTTCATTAAATGGAGCTTCTTCAAAGTCATATCTAGCAGGAGAAAGACGACTTGCATTCCATATGCGTCCATCTGACAGTTCATATGTGTATGGTACTTTCTGGCGTCTCACTTCAAGTGGTGTAGTAAATTTAGATTGTCCTTGTTTCAGTAGTCCTGGTTTCTTAATTCTGACTAAAGATCCAGGCTGAAAGTGCACTTCTCTTGCACCACGTTTTATGTCAGTATAAGCCTTGCATTTGGCTTGATGAAGTTACAATGTTAGCAGTAGATGATTTTGTAGGAACAGTATTTAGTGGATGTTTGATGTCTGCAACATGTAACTTAGTACGCATCTGTCTGCCATGTTGCAATTCAGCTGGAGATGATTGGGTTGTTGCATGGCACATTGCTCTGTAGTTATGTAGGAACTCTGTTGTAAATACTTTCCAAGATTTCCCAGTAAGATTTGCTGTCTGTAGTGCTTCTTTCAGACTTCTGTTGAATCACTCGATTTCTCCATTTGCTTGTGGGTAATACATTGAAGATTCCTTTTGCACAATATTCCTCTCTCTCAGAAAGAGTTCAAACTCAGATGGACTGTGGTCCGTTGATGTTAACTCCTTTGGATTACTTTCTCTGCTGAAGACTGTAGACAGAAATGCTATTACTGTAGCTGATGTTAATGGAGTTATAGCAAATCTGAAGTCTATAGGAGCATCCGCAATAGGACCCACAATATCAATAGCAATTTTTCCACATGCTGAATCAGGGAATGGTACTGGCTGAAGTGGTGGTATATGTGTGATAGCTGCTTTGTCATGATCCTGACAAGTAACACAAGAATGAATGGCAGTTACCACATCAATATCCATTGCTGGCCACCAGTATAGTTCTCATAATCTTTGTTCTGTACGTACAATTCCTTGATGACTCTCGTGTGAAAGTTGTGTGAGCTTTTCTCAAAAGGTCTCTGGTACCAGTAAGCGGTGAGTTCCACAGACAACATAGCCATCTACTAATGACAGTTCATGTCTAATCCTGTAGTAAGGTTGAAGATCAGGATTGAGATTCTTCTCAGCATTTGTCCATTTGCTTTGTAAGATGTCCTGTAGTTTTACTTGAATTGGACATGCGAGGCAAGCTTGCTTAAAATCAGCAGCTGTAACTGTAGATGATAATATATCAGTCAATACTACAATTTCCATGTCCTCATCCAGTGTATCAGAAGCTGCAGGTAAAGGTAAACGTGACAAACAATCAGCAGTAATGTTTTTCAAACCTGGTTTGTATTTTATTTTGTAGTTGAAATTCAGTAGCCTTGCTGACCATCTAGCTATACGCATTCCAGCTCTTCCTAGTTCCTTTGTTGTAAGTAGCGTAGTTAAAGGGCTATGATCTGTACATAAGGTAAAGTCTCTACCCCATAGGTAGTTTCTTCGTTTTTCTGTTGCCCAAACACATGCTAGAGCTTCTTTTTCAACAGTGGAATACTTATTCTTGTGAAATTAAATGACCCAGAAATGACAGCTGAGTTTGTCTGAAGTGGCATTTCAAAAGGTTCAGATTCAGTCCTGCAGAATCATTGCATTTCAGAACCTTTTCTTGGTACTTGTCATGAACATCCATAGTCGGATCATCCAAGTAGCATTGTACACCAGGTGGTACTGTATATTGTGAGTGGGTCCCTAAGCTCAGTAAGTGACATCTGCACAGAGTATGTGCAGAGAATCAGCAGAAAAGAAGATGACGAGCTACTGGGGCATCTTTGGAGACACAGATTGTCCCTGCTAAAGGGCTGTGGTTGCCTTGCGGTGGTACAGAAACCCAAAACATAATGTACAACATTTCTGCCCTACTTCTTCAGTTAAGCTTTAGTTCTTCTTTAATTAGGAGTCTATTGAATAGAGGTTTTCCATAATTCTGATTTTTCAAATAACAGACCCTATACCTGTACTATGCAAAGAGAAAATTAGGAGGGGGACTATCTGGGGTAGCGGATGGGGATTTTCCTATTTAGGGGGGTTCATTCTCCTTAAAGTCATAAGGCTAACAACAGGGGGGGTCATCAGGGACTCCTGGGGATCCTACTAACACCACACTGTACATCTTAACTGTTGTAGTTTCAAATGTTCTGCTCCAAATGGTCTTCTTAAAGGGATACTGTCATTGGAAAATATGTTTTTTTTTCAAAATGCATCAGTTTGTAGTGTTTCTGCAGCAGACTTCTGCACTGAAATCTGTTTTTCAAAAGAACAAACTGATTTTTTAATATTTCATTTTTAAAACTGACATGAGGCTAGACATTTTGTCAGTTTCCCAGATGCCCCCCGTAATGTGACTTGTGCTCTGATAAACTTCAGTCACTCTTTATTGCAGTACTGCAAGTTGGAATGTTATCACTCCTGTCCCCAGCAGCCCATCAGAAGAACAACAGGAAGGTAACCAGATAACAGCTCCCTGGTAGATATAAGAACAGCACTCATTAGTAAAAAATGTCCCAATTTATATTGAGCTGGAGAAACAATAGCCTGTCAGAAATCTCAATCTCCCTTTATATCTGCCTTCCCATACCTGTTTTGCCTTTGATCATTTCCATTACATTGGACAAGCAACTCTTCCTCCTATATGCCCATTGTTTCTACCACTGAGTAAAGCTCTGGAGAATATGTTAGCATTATATTAATAACTATAATAATTAAATAGGAGAGATTTCACGTCCCAGTTCACTAAAAAAGCATATTAAGTAATTTAAGCTTTTCATCATCAGGAGGAAGTCAAAGTTCCATTCAGCAGAAGATGTAATTTAGAGGTAAATGGTTTCATTAGAATGCAATAGTCGACATTAATTAAAATGTAATGCATAAATGCAATGATTACCATATGTCTCCATAAACATATTTCAGCAACCTTCCAAAGACTTGCCAGTATTAATGAATGCTCATAAAACAAGAAGCAAAGTATAACATCTTACATTGTGTTTTAAGTATATGTTTTAGAAACAGAAATAGAAATTATTTTTCTTGTTTTTATATCACTGAGGCAGTGATCCCCAACCAGTAGCTCGCAAGCAACATGTTGCTCTCCAACCCCTTGGATGTTGCTCCCAGTGGCCTCAAAGCAGGTGCTTATTTTTTAATTAATGGCTTAGAGGCAAGTTTTGGTTACATAAAAAACAGATGTCCTGCCAAACATTATCTCCTGTAGGCTGCCAGTCCATATAGGGGCTACCAAAAAATCAGAGCTCTTATTTGAAAGGTTGGGGACCCCTGCACTGATAAATGAGCTCATTGTGGGGTCTCTGGTTGGACAGTGATGGTAATGGGTTTTACAGCGCAATACAGTCTCATAATGCACATTGCAGCCCCCAGGCACAGGCTGAGACACAGATTGACTAGAGTGACTCCTTTCCCACTTTTTTTTATATAAATTACCTAAAATAAATTCTAGTGTATTGCTCATATTCAGTTCTACTCAGTAATGAGCAGCAAATAAATAGAACATACTTGTATCTGCACCTTGCTAAAAGATTTTAAACATTTATGGAAAAACATTTTTAATGTTAAAAGAAATGTTCAGTATAATATAGTTATTTAGCCAAAAATGTAGTGTATAAACGTACTAGCCAGAATACTACTTATTGCCTTTCAGCTCTCTTGGTTTCCAATGATTAGTAACTTGATGGGAGCACATGGGTCAACTGTTTGCTTTTGAATCTGAGCTTAATGCTAAAGATCAATTGCAAACTCACTGAACAGTTATGTCCCATGTGGCCCCCCTTCAAGTCGCTGACCAACTCAGAGTTAGAGAGCCGAAAATCAGGAAGTAGTGTTCTGGCTATTACATTAGATATCCAGTCACTCCAGCCTTTATACATTACATTTTTGGCTAACTAACTATATTATAAACATTTTTTATTTTGCACATACTATCTATTTACCCAGTTTTTATTTTTACACAGAACTGTTCTTTTAAGTTACGTCTCAGAAGCTGAACACTGAATAAATATTTACAAAAATAGGGGTCCGTTTACTAAAGTGCGAAAAATTTTAATTTAAGTTTCCGCTTGTTATCGCTGAGAATATTTTTCCGCCAGAATATTCTCAGCGACTAAGTTTAAACAGCGATGCTCTCAGAAGTCATTGCGATCACTTGCGGTAACTACGTTAGCAAACCAGCTTATGTTAGCTCTAATTTTCTGGTGATAAATTATGTTTGCAAATATTTATTCTAGAAAATAGTCTTGTTTTATGGCGTTAATAATGGCGTTAATTATGGCAATTTTTACTGTAACATTTATGGCCAGAAATGCATCTTCAAAACTCATAATCTACTGATTGATGATTATACCATCCAACAGCATTACCAGAGTGACACCAATCAAACATGTATGTATCACATAAACTGATACTTCATCCATCCAGTCACAAATACTTCCCTCCAAACCGACTGAAAAGGATAAGTATTTGTTATTAACTCTTATTTTTATGTAAGGTGGTTTAGTTAAATACTGTGGTTTAATTTTTTATATTTTTTTTTCTGTATTTGGTGCTAAATATCAAAGTTTGGTGTGCTATTGTGCTTACAGCAAGTTTGTCACAACCTGCTTTACTTTGCAGTGAGTTTTCCTTCAGTTTGAGGGGGTGGGGTTTGATTAGTTGCACCTGAACAGACTGTATAAATAGAACCCCTGGGACTCCAGTGGAGCTTGCTCTAGTGTTTGGCTGCTCTTAAGTGTTTGCTCTTTAAGTGGGTGCTTTGTAAGTGGAGTTACAAACATTGGAGTTTCAAACTAGGTCAAAAGTTTGTTCTAAACCCTAACTCTTTTTTTTTTTTAATTCCTGTTTGATCTGTAACTGGGATAATGAGTGCTAGCAAGATTGAAGGTCTGACCCAGTGCACAGTCTGTCATATGTATGCAGATTTGGAACAACAGATCCAAAATGCTTACCTCTGTGGTAGATGTGAGCAAATTGACACTTTGGAGGCTCGAGATAGAGCACTAGAGGAACAAATTGCAACACTGCAGTCAATTGACAGGAGTCTCTTGCTCACTCAGCAGGACCTAGCGGGGTCAGATAGTTTGGGGGGAACAGAACAGCAGCAGGATGTTGAGGCAGCTAGCTGGGTGACAGTTAGAAAATCTAAGGTGGGCAAAAGGAAAAGGGAGACTGATCCTGGGTTTATACATCCCAACAGTTTTGCCAGATTGTGTGAAGATGATGGGAGTGTGAACTCTGGATTGGCAATTCTATATGGGGCTGATCTCTCTAACAGCTGGGAGACCAGTTTCTCTAGTAATGGTGGGGAGGAGAGCAGATTCAGGCCTAAGCAGATTGTGGTTGTAGGGGATTCAATTATTAGGAAAGTGGATAGGGTAATGTGTTGTCTGGATCGCTACAACCGAACAGTTTGCTGTCTACCTGCTGCCAGGGTTCGGCATGTGGTTGATCGGGTAGACAAATTATTGGGTGGGGCTGGGCATGACCCAACTGTCTTAGTACATATCGGTACTAATGACAAGATTGAGAATTTTCTGGCCAAAAAATAAGTTAATGCCACTATATAGATTGCGGTAAAATTATGCGAATATTCTGGTGTTAATTTTGTCTTTCACACATTTCGCTGTTTATTAAACCAGGCGTTAATGTGTACATAGCATTATTTTCAGCGAATGCGATAACTGGCGAAAAAATATTCTTGCGCAAGAATCTTCGCAAATTTATATTTACCGCAGGTTAATAAACTCGCGAAAACATATTCTACATGAAATTTGTCTATATTTTGTGCGAAAAATTTTACCGCACTTTAGTAAACGGACCCTATAATTTGTCGCCAGAAAATTCACAACTCGCAAGTGATCGCAATGACTTCTGAGAGCATCACTGTTTAGTAAACTTAGTCGCTGCGAATATTCTGGCGGAAAAATATTCTCAGCGATAACATGCGGAAACTTAAATTCAAATTTTTCGCACTTTAGTAAACGGACCCCAAAATTACTTAAAGGAGCAGTATACCCCCATACAGGTATGGGATCTGTTATCCAGAAACCAAAATCCAGAATGCTCCAAATTACGGAAAGGCTTATCCCCTAGACGCCGTTTATTTAATGTTTACATGATTTTCTAGTAGTGTTAAGGTATGAAGATCCAAATTACTGAAAGATCAATTATCCAGAAAACCCCATTTTGGATAGCAGGTCCCATACCATGTACCATGATCCCCATACCTTTCTTTGCCATGGCATTTTTTCTATTCTTGCTGATGCAAATAGGAGGTTGGAAAACAATGCTAACTTAAATCAATTTATCATTGCCAGATGGTTGTCAACAGTGCCAATAAACAGAACAGAACACACAACATAGATCATTTGGCTCTTACTTGCTATAACTGCTGGGTCATTTTGCCCTCCTTCAGGCATCACCCACAGCTCTACTGTGAAGCTTTCACGAGGTATTTGTAGCTTTACATCTGGACGTAATACAAGCTGGCTGTGGACACCAGGAAAATACATGGAACCATGAATGGACTCTTGTTGAGGAAGGTGTATAGGCATGGAGTAATCAGACATGATCCCTTGAGACACATTTATTGCTGCATGGCGTGGATATCTTTTCTTTGCTGTTGTTTGAGCAGCTTGAATTATAGTCCTTTTATATGTTTGTCTCTGGGAATAATTTCTATTGCCCATTTCAGACATCGTTCCATTTAAAACTATCTGGTTGCTGGATCTACCAGCTTGCATAATTTTTTGTGATGAGCTTGTGTTTCCTGAATTGTTTTCATTTTTTACTTGTCCACTTTCTATATGATATGTGTTTGATCCATATTGGTGAAATCCCAATTCTTCCTTTTCCGGTTTGTAATGATGCTGCTGAGTAGTATACGCTTTAAAATGTCTATACTGAGGATCATATGGGGGCCTTGTACTTCTACCCATTCTGCAGGGTTCTTTAATAGATAGCTGGTGCAAATGTTCTGCACTTATCCGCAACTGCTCTTTATGGTGATAGATAGGGTCATCCCTGTGAGGTCTAGCCATGCAGGACAATAGACACAAAGTCCAAACACAAAACCCAAGGAGCTTCATTGTGGATTTCTTTGCTGTGATTTATCTTCTAATTAGCAGGCAGATATCTCAAACAACGTTTGATTCTAGAGATTCTAGAGATTAGCTGGCTAACAAAGTTCCAAAGCAAGAACATTTTAATTACGGAAACAGTTTTCTCTCCATATATTCAACTCTGTTTTTCTCATAAGTAATTGGAGCACAAAAATACATTATTGATGTAAAGTCTTTCTTTCCATATACTCTTGGAATAACATTTTGGCCTCCTTCATATTCTCTCCATTATTCTTTAAGTATCTTTCCCCACCATCTTCCTTCTCAATTGCAATCTTTGCTTTCTAAAAGACCATGTTTTATTTACATGATCACTTTAAAAAACCTTTAGCCTTTGCACATTTCTCTAAGGTGGGAATTATAAGTGCTGTCAGTTTCCCCCGCGTATTGCAGAAGCTTTAGGATAAAGAATCTTAGCAGTTGTGTGTGTGATGTTACAGCTCCCAATGGATTCCAAACGTGAACTCGGCCAAAATTTAAACTAACACATGTGTAACATATGCTTAACACGTTTTCAACTCCCATAGAAATATTTCTACATGATCGTTCTCTCTGAATATAGTATTGTAATAGTCAGCAAAGGCTATGTAAATTTATGTAAATTTATCAAGGAAGTCACAAGATATTTGCACGAAAACTAAGATATACAGTATAAAACAAGACAAGCCCTTTGACAGTTATGTCATAGACAGTATTACAAGAAATATAGATGGCTTTGAGTGAAAAACTAAGGCAAGTTAATAGCTGTAAATGGTAACTGACATGTAAGATCAAGAACTAATAAAAAAAACAAGAATTCAGATGCAAAACACCAAACTAGTACTACTGAAAAGCAGCAGAAAAAATTAAGCAAATAAATGAAGCAGTAGATGGCTAGGGTGGTGTGATGAATCAACTCAAAAATATTATAAAAAAGTTTGGGTGAAAAGGTATGATCATTATTGGAACAGCAGAAGCTAGAGGTGGGCTCAATTCCAGACTAGAGTTGTTGGTCTATTTAGTCTTCAATTGACTCACTTAATTGATTAATTGAAGATTAGGATTTGCTGCTTGTTGGTTGTTAGGCTGAAGTAGATTAATCCTAATTCCCCATTTTGTGTGCTTTTTCCTTTATAATTTCCTTCATTATATGCTGTGCCATTCTTTCAGCTTCAATTGTTCATAAATTGGAAGAAATGTACTTGAAATATTCCAAATATCTGCAAAAGAATATAAAAAAGAAAATATAGTAGTCAGCAAAAATGAGAAATTGTGTAATAAATGGGACTAACATGAAGCTGTGCCATGGTGAAAAGAGATTTCAGATCAATAATCTGCCAGATGTTGCTCAACTCAAACTCCAAGCACCGCACAAACATTTTAGTACAAGCTATTAATGTTTCACATGTGGTTTTCCAGCTGCTGATAAGCTCCCAATGGCTGGGAGCCCTACACAAGAAACTATAATCCATTAACAGATCACACACAGGTTCCCTTGGTAGGCATGGACAATAGTTGTACAACCTTGGCCTACAGAACATATCAGTTGTGCTACAAAGATCTAAGATGGTTGTGGTATTAGGGAATGTAAGTCTCTTGCCTCAGAAAGCACAGCTGGACCAACTTTAACCACATGAACCACGATAACTAGCTGGACTACCCCTAACCAGTTGGACAACCCTAACCTAAAAAAAAAGTTTGGTATATAATGGTATTAAATACTGTGTGGCCTTCGGGTATAGGCTACAAACTATCCTCTCTGACATAAACAGGTGTGGATATTTTTATACTCCCTGCTCTGCACAGCTGGAAGTATAAAAATGGATTTGGTCCCCATCAATTTTTGTTGCATGAGACTACTTATAGGATTTTTGCCAATGTTGCTATCACACAAGTTAGTGTACATCAGAAATGTTGTCTTGTGATAATTTCTATGTGCTAAACCCTTTGAGAGATGACTTCTAAGCTGATACAAAATTTCCCCTTTTGTTGACAGGCAAATTATCTCTTCCAGAGCAATTGGCAGAATTACAGTTGCCATGGTACCTGCCCAAATGCTTTCTAAATAGATTCATCATCATTATTCAGTTGCAAATCTGCTCATGCACACTAGGTTGATACCGTTTTTGTAATAGTTGAAGCAATGAATAAGGGTTCTTCTACCAGGCCTGGCTGACTGCTATAGATATGTGGACTGGTGGGAGGCTGTTTTGTTCTTGAAATGCCAGGACTTATGTTGAAACCAATTTCAGACCTAATCTCGGCCTTTGGCTCACTTCATGGTGCAAAGGCTTTGGGTGTAATAACAAGCAGCAGATTTGCAATGATACACAATGAGATCTCTCAAGCTTTTTTTCCAATGTTACTGTAATGCAATATCCAAGCCTAGATAACTGCAAGGGGGACATGAGAAACACTAAAAAGATGGCACAACAGCACTTAATAAAAATAATCAGTACATTTTGCCAAACAAGAGTACTGTTTCGGGGGAAGAAAATGTAATTCACTGGGGATGACTCACAAATTGGAATATTTCTTTGCTATACCTTTCTTCTAGCTAGGAAAAGATGCACTTTTTTTCCCAGTGATAATAAATGATGGTGTAAATTAGTGTTAATTCATAAGACAGAAAAAGAGATGATCATTTTATATTAGCTACAGATTTCCACCATATGTCTACTGCTATATCCTCCCAGACAGAATGATACAGCCATAGCTGTATCCATAGGCAGTTTAATGTCTATACAGCAAACATATTTTACACACCTAAAGGTCACCATACATGGGCTGATATAAGCTGCAGATTTGGCCTGTTCAGACTGAGTCGACAGTTTACATGCCTGTGTATGGAGCCCTCCTACCTGTCCGACCAATATAGCTGGCTGATAACCATCAAGATGTTGATCAGCCAGTTTTAAAATCCCTGTGGTAATGAGAAAAGCATTGGCTCATTTATGCAGTCCTTTTTCAGATGGACTCTATTCCATTGTTATGATCCAATCCATTGTTATGATCCAATCCATTGTTATGATCCAATCATCTTTCTGTATGGCATATCAGGAACAAATGGTGATGATGATGATTATTTTAGAACTGGAAAGCAATATGATTAGTATAGCATTTCTGACTGAGAAAAGCACAGCACTACCATACCTAAGTAAGAACTAGAGAAAGTATGCCATTTTGAAATTGTGCTTTTGATGATTTTATTATTGGTGAAAAGTTTTCTCAATATTTGGTTCCAAATATTTTCAAATTTGCATAAGGTGGTAAGGGGGATTCATATTACTGTGTTAGTAAAAAGTGGATATTTCTCTCATCTGTGCCATTAGCAGTACGATGGTGAGTACCGGGGCATTGGAGATATTACTTGGGGCAAAAATGGAAGGGAAAGGGAGAAATACTGAGATAAAGTGAAGGCTAAGGCATGGAACATAAACAAATCTTGGAAGAGATACTGTGGTTCATGTATACGCTTCTCACAGCACAGAATGAGTCACACAGTGTGAATCTGCATAAGTTGTATAAGAGCAGGGTATTTAATGTGCAAACAGAATTGCTTTTTAAATAAGGCAAAAATCAAAAATTGCGAATATTTATGCACAAATTTACGCCACAACTTTGGTGGAGAAAAAATTTGCAAAACAGTTTTGCAAACTGCGAGTTTAAATTGTGGTGTCAATGCTATTTTCACACACAACAGCCTCGCACAGTGGCTGCATTCATCAAACACCCATCCCATTTTGGGTGCAAATTCGCAAAAAAAAGGAAAGATGGGCACAGCAGTGCAATATTTTAGCAATCAGGAAAAAATGTGGGCAATACAACCATTTGTGAATAAAAATGCTCTGGGCAGACTTTATAAATGACCCACACTCATTTCACATGCTAAAATAATGACTGGTATATATTTAAATGGTTTCTCATTTTATTTCTCCTCTTGTCATCATTATATTTATATGGGTTTTTTTGGGGTCTATTCTCTATTGAGTTTTACAGAAGTAACAGTTCTCTGCTCTGACATATAGCTCACCATTTAACTATGAGGATTGTTTTGTAATTTTAGTGATGAGTGTATTTTTTTGCCAGGCGTGGATTTGCAGCAAATGTCTGCATTGTGCCATCTGCTGCGTTTTTCACTGAACAGTAAGAATCATGCCCCGAAAATTTCACAATATTAAAAAAAAGTCGCCCAGACAGAATTGTTCCAGAGAAGATGCCATAAAAAAATGCTGGTTAACTCTAATGCATTTGGACAAAAAAAGTCTTGTGCAAAAAGTTGTAGCGCGTATAAAAAAAAAGTTCAACGCCAGTTCAATGCAAATTTTGCTGTTTTACTATTTTTTTGGCAAAGCAAAACGGGACAAATTTGCTCATCGCTAGTAACTTCCAATACAAAAAAAATCTTTTCCTCAAATACTACCTTATTTTTCTTTTAAAAAGAGTCTATTTGCATTCATGCGCTTGCCATGCTCTTTTCTCAAATTGGCTCAATTTTTGATAAATCTGTCCCTTATGTAACACTTTTGCAATTTACAAAATGTAATAATTTTTCATGATTTAAGTCTTCCCACCACTGTGAAGGTGTGAGGTGTAATCTAGTGCCCCCTACATTCCCTGCTCAATTCTAGCACTTCTGCCATACTGAGAGAATAACTGTTCAGGAAAGGTCAAGAGACCCTATCATTATCATGGTGAATAACTGGTCCAAGAGGGTAAGAATGTGGAAAGGTCTAGCCAAAATAGACCCGCACAGATCTCTATTGAAAGAAAGTAATAGACTTCCCAGTATAATACAGAAAGTAATAAAATCCCAATATAATATTTATTTTATTTTGGGTTTTCATGTTGCCTGTACCCTCTGAGGTTCATGTGACTGTTGAGCATTAAGGTGAAATAGTTCTCAAAGTGAGTCCAAAGACATTCTGTCTTTATGCAGGTACACTGCAGCAGACAAAAGTTTTTTCAAAGGTAAAAATAAAACAATGACATAGAGGGTACCAGTGCTGACAATTACTCTTTGTATTCTCTCTCTGTATTCCAAAACCAACAGCTAAAACAGACCAAGTACTTCATGCTTTCTAGCAGTGACAATGCTATTATTAGAGCCACTTAATGGAAAATCTGCCAGTACTGAATCTTCATTTTAGCCCCAGTGTTTCTCTTTTCTCACCCCATTCACTTGTCAGGCATCTATTACCTTACCATTTGGATTGCACTCTGCTGAATACTTTCTCAGCTGCCTTCATGAATTGGCAGCGCTATGGTAGTTGAGAATACATTTGATATCATTGTTCAAACAATGTCTCTTGAAAGGTTATCAGTTGATAGTCTACATATGTAGCCTGTCTAAAATGAGAATGTCAGAAGTAGGGATGCACTGAATCCAGGATTCGGCCAGGATTCGGCCTTTTTCAGCAGGATTCGGCCGAATCCAAAATAGTGGATTCGGCACATCCCTAGTCAAGTCAAGTAGCTCAACTTCAACCCCCCTGGAAGCTAATATGGTGAAGGAATGCTGGGACTTTTGAATTGACTAAATGGACTAAATTAAAGAATATGAAGTCTTAAAGGTTTATCTGCTTTATATTTGTACAATAAATATGTGAATGAGCAAAACTTCAACAATCCTATGGATGGATGGCCACTGATAGATAATAATTACTATAATTGATTGCAAATCCAACCTGTGCATTGGTGGGGGGGGGGAGGTGGCTGATTATGTGTATGTTTTATTTTGGCTAATCAGGCTCCCACCAGAGGTCAATGGTCATGCATATCATTTATTTTATTAGTCCACACATGCAGAAATAACTTTGCAGTTCAGAAATCAATGAATGCATGAAAATGACTTTTATTGGCGGTATACATCCGGATGTGGTTTTTGCTATTCGGCCAATAGTTGACAGCCCTACAGTGTATCTGTCAGTATCACAACATAAATTAACGCTAGCGAAATTTCTCCAGCATCCGGCTGCAGATATTCAACTTTGCATTTTAGTGAATTAGCATAGTGGTTGCGAATTTGTGCCTAATGAAGTGGCGCAAAATGTGGCGAAGCCTTCTTAGGTGAAAATGCAACCAGAAGTACAGTGAAATTTGGAACTCAGTAGAATTAATTATTTGCATTTAAATTGTTTCAGCCAATTTACCGTTTTGGCAAAACCCTAATTTTCTGTTCTTGTGGATCAAAGGCCAAATGGTTGACTCATTTTTTAGAACTTCAATATTTATTATATTTGAATTAGGAACATAGGGTTGAGACTTTGACCAACCTGGTTAGTGATAATAATTTTGCCAATATTATTAATAGGAAAGAGAAATAACAGATATTGGAAGCCTGGTATGGTTTTCCAGAAAGGGTAACACTCTACAAGGTGACTCTACTGTGTGAAATAATCTGTGCAACATAGAGTTACCATATGCTATATCCTACAAACAGTATGGCTCACCACATCAGGCTGTGATTTTGGGATGCTCTGATCATGCATCCAGGGCACCTAGAGAGATATACGTATATTATAAATATTCCATGGCCTGCCTCTGGCCTGCCTCGGTGCTAGAACATTTAAATAACAGATAAATCAGAGAACTTACTGCATACCTATATTTCATTTTAAGACTCTATATGATAAATAACATAAAGCAATAGTGATGAAACTCAGTTTATGGTTAGCTCCTATCTCCCTGACACAATGTTTGGCTGCTGTCGCTCAACTAAATCATATAACAGAGCAAAACTTTAGTGAGGTGAAAGTAATATAAACAAGATGAAACCTCCAATATAATATAATAAAGAAAAAAGTTTGTTTTAATAATAGGTTTAGTTGCACAGAGCGAGAGCTTTTCTTTAAGTAGATTATACATAAATGTATCAGGAATTCCAAAGGCACGCACAAATAAAACATTTACATGATATACAGATATGAGACCTGTTATCCAAAAGGCACACACAAACTGTATAAAACATTTACATTATATACAGGTATGAGACCTGGTATCCAAATGTTTGGGACCTCGGGGGGGGGGGGTCACATAAGGGATCTTTCTGTAATTTGGATTGCCAAAATGTTTTAAACATTAATTGTACACAAGAGGATTGTTCTACCTCCAATAAGGATTAATTACATTTATTTTTTACGTTTTATTCTTACAGAGAAAAAGGAGCTTTGAGAACATTTAAATTTAATTTATTTGATTAAAGTCTATGTCAGATGGCCTTCCCATAATTCAGAGCTTTCTGCATAATGGGTTTCCAGATAACAGATTCTATACCTGTATATACTACCATAAGGAGGGGTAACTTCTCACTTACCTGCATGGTTCTGCCTTTCCTCATAACAACTGCCTTTCAGCTTTTGGTTTCCCCTCACCTAGCTTCAGTTAGCCCCACATTCCTGCAAATTCCACTCTAGCCAGGTGGTTTATCTTCTGAAAGTGGAGCATTATTTTCACAATCATCACCTGTCACCTTTAAGCTATGATCTAATATACTGCTTTTTGTGGAAGTGTATCCTACTTATCTGCCATGTTAATCAAGCGGTCTCTGTAGTCTAAATATCCTGTAATCTGGACGCAAGTGTCTAACAAAACATTTCTCAATTAGTTGTGTACCCAAGATCTCAATGCAGACAGGCTGCACATGAATAAGCATTAATAGTTTTATTCTTCTGGAAAATGACTCAACAGCGAGTGCATCTAATTTTGTTGGGTTTGTATCAATTTCAGCATCATGTTTCATGCATGTTGCATCTTTCAGCTGACCTACCTGTAGTTCTTACCTTCCACAAAGCACTACTCATTGTCTACATGCACACCACAACTATACCTAAGTTATTTTCCCCATCTGCCCCCTCTGTTGCCCCTCTTTCTGTTCCCTTTCCATCTATTCACTCTTTGCCTTTCTCTTTAGCCACCCAAGCAAGTTCTTTTTATTTAAACACCTCCCTTCTCTCTGTGAACTCCCCTTTCTGGAGCAGACCCATATTCAGGTGATCCTATTTATATTCACAGTAACAAGCACATGGTACCTAATATATTGCTTGTTACATAGAAGGACAGAGCAGGCAATTTCATGTATTCATACAAACACCGTTCAGAGAAGGTCTTTTGAAATCTCTAGTATCTAATTTCCTGTCTGCCTGTCTGTCCTGTGAAGGCAAGTCACAGAGTAAGCAATGAACATCACAAAGTCACCTTCTCTCTGCACTGTTGGCTGCATTTCCATTTTTTACAAAGTTTCCAAGTAAGAATGAATAAAATGAATAAATAAAACTGATACCATTCAACATGAGGATACTTGCTTACCATGCTTATCCAAACCAAAATGTCCCATGCCTTTCTCTATCTGATATCTGATAGTAATTACACAGTAAGAGCACCCACACAGCTTCTCACTAGTAGGACCACTGATCTGAATGCCTTTTTTTAAAATACACTTACATGAAGAAGAGAGGGTAATGTATAAGAGAAAACTAAAAAGGACAATAAAGGTATTTGGAGATAAGCATGAAGTTCAAAAAAAAGCAAAATGCAATTAGAGAAAGTGAGTCAGCGGAAGACAGGAAAGAAAACGTAGGGTCACCAGTTCACAGACACAGTCAGACAGTGAAGCAGCTAGATGTGGGAGGACAGCAGCTCATTCATAAAATCAGCAGCGTGCTCTTTACCTTGGGTTGCAGGCTTTCAGATCACCTATGCAGGCAGTGTTTGATGCGGCAGTGCAGCTCCTTCTGTTGTAGCTAATAATCCATTCACAACAAGTCGTATCGGTCCACATCCAGATCATGGGCTGTTTATAGTCTCTTCTAAGGCTCTCTCTTTCCCCCTGTCTTTTTCTCCACCCCCTTCTGTCTCCCTCTTTCATTCCTTAGCTCACCACTCTTCACTTCAAATTTTGGCAGCCCAAAGTG
>CM044438.1:78617363-78654716 GCA_024363595.1 Xenopus borealis | reverse complement strand
GCAAGTGCTGGGGGCCCCTTGCAGGGTACTGGCTCAGCTCTTCCACCAGCACACACATAGCAGAGGGGAGGATTCAAAGCCACTCAGAATGATTTGGCTAAAATTGTATTAGAGGTGGGGATGTGGCTAATAGTGGCTTTAGGCATAAATATTAGTATTAATCTGTGATGACCTAAAGTCTATAGCCGTCACCTCACATGGTGAAAAAAAACAGTAGTTTTTCCATTAGAGAGTGCTTTTATAATGTAGCATTTTGGGTGGTGTATAAGGCCTAACTCTCAACTGTTCTGTTTTTCACGGGATAGTCCCAATTTTGACAGCTCAGCCCACAGTCCAGAATTGTTACTGAAATGTCCCAACTTTCTTTTTGATCACCTGCACTGAACAGCCAGAGAAATTTTCTAAAACTTAATTGGTTTTGGTAGAGAATGCAGAATACATGACAGGTGTTCTTCAATATGTTTGTAACAATTTAAGATAAACAAAGAAACAGCTGTAACTAATTGAGATAAGAAGGTCTCTTGGGGAAAACTATGACTTGCAGCTTAAAGGGCAATTGACTTTCATTACCAAAACTACAATAACACACAAAAACCACAGAAATGTGTTCAAACTTTACAAAATTTTGTAAAATAAACATGGATAATTAGGGGGTGTGGTCACGCTCTGCACAGAAAATATTTTTATCCTTCTTTCTGTTTCCAAAACTTTTGGAGGTATGAATAATTGTAATATACAGTAGAATATGCTACAGATGTACAACACAACATACCTAGCCTAGTTAGCTGTCAAGTGAATACTTCATTGATGATATGTTCTGTTTTCTATGACAGGGAAAAACAGTCACCCCTTCCCCCCCATTCAAACACTATTGCCCTGATGTACCATCTAGCACTAATATTTGAGTATTTATGTGTTTTAGCATTAAGGATAATGATCCGGAAGGGGTGATAGCAATGTACTATACACAAATGTTTCTATCTCTCTATTCAAGAAGGAACACTGATTGGGTGGGTTGGGCTATATTTGGAGACGAAATCTGTCTTCTTTGTGAATATTATTCCTTCAAAAAGGCATTTTAGCACCTTTTTTTCTCTGTATTGGCAAGATTAGAATCAGCCACCCTGCGTTTCTTGATGGTGCCTTTTATTACTTTTAACTAAAATTGTTCTCATAACTAGAAAAAGAGAACTGTGACAATGTCTCATAAATCTCTTCTAAGATTTACAAAAGAAAGAAACTATCTCTATAGAACCCTCTGCTGCTTCATGAAGCATTGTATTATACTTCATGAGTTCTGAAGGGGTGAAGCTGTTAGCTGCGACAAATGCCTTATATATTCCTGCCTTGCGAGCTTCACATTGTGGTAAAGGGAAAACAGCCAGTGAGAAATCATTTCTGGTGAATGCTCTTGGCATGTGATGAGTGGATAAAGGACAAGAGAAAGAGACAACAAAAAAGTAGGGAAGAAACATGTAATTCACCTTTACCCAGAGAGATCTTTATAGATTGTGATTCTGTGCATTTACTAAGTTGCCCTGTTTCCTCCAAGGGCACAAATATTCTATGGGCAAACACTTTTTTCAGTTCAGCTGTTTTCATATTATTCATCAGAAATAAATAGTTTTTTTTTAAATTGCTTTGTGTTTTATTTTTGGCTTTTTTTTCCAAAAATGTAATTCAAAGGGCAAATCAACTAAAATGTACTGTGGGGTGTTGTGTTGTAATGTGCACCACCCCTCCACCAGTAAATGTAATTGCTTACCTTACCTTTCTTGTTCCAGAAAATAAAGAGAATAAAAAGATGGGAAGATCTAGCCTTTGTAGCTCATGCTTGAGGACCCAATTCCTCAGTAAGACACAATGAAAAATTCCAGACTGGTAAAGAACCTAAGGTTTATTAGAGTTTAATTTTTTTATAGTATTTTGCAATATCTTTGTCTTCTTTGTAATATCTTACATATGTAAAGGTATGCCCTATACTGGACCTATATTGTTGTTAAGAAATTGTTCAGCTGGGAGCAAGGGGTGGTAGTGAGCAGAACGGGTGGTCAGGGAAGGGGTTTTAATATTATTTAAAGGGATACTGTCATGGTAAAACATGTTTTTTTCAAAATGCATCCGTTAATAGTGCTGCTTCAGCAGAATTCTGCACTGAAATCCATTTTTCAAAAGAGCAAACAGATTTTGTTATATTTAATTTGAATTTGACATGGAGCTGCCCTCAGTCATGTGACTTATGCTCTGACACTCTTTACTGCTGTACTGCAAGTTGGAGTGATATCACCCCCCCCCCCAGCAGCCTAACAACAGAACAATGGAAAGGTAATGAGAAAGCAGCTCCCTAACACAAAATAACAGCTCCCTGGTAGAACTAAGAACAACACTCAATAGTAAGGGCAAAATCTAACGTGGCAATGAACTCACGGCGCTTTGATTTCCGAAGTCGCCGGAAGTTTCCACACAACGAAATCGAAGCTCCATGAGTGCCATTGCGCTGGCATTCTCTCATTATAGCCGGCAGAAGGCAGGGGGAAGGCAGTTTGGGGAGATTGTCGCCCAGAAGAAGAGGCGATTAGTCGTCAGGCCACTAAATATCCCTGAATTTGCCCGTGTGACCTTACCCTTAAAGCCAAGTCCCACTGAGACACATTCAGTTTCATTAAGTAGGAGAAATTACAGCCTTCCAGAAAGTAGTTCCACCCTAAATTGCTGGTATAAGTCACATGACTGGAGCTGCTGGGAAACTGACAAAATGTCTAGCCCCCTGGCAGATTTCAAAATTGAACATAAAACAAATGTTTCCTCTTTTGAGAAATGGATTTCAGTGCAGAATTCTGTTGGAGCAGCACTATTAACTGATGCGTTTTGAAAAAAAAAAAACATTTTCCCACGACAGTTTCCCTTTAATAATATTAAATATAATATTGAATAGAAAATAAATCTATGTGTGTTGAAAGGGGGGCGTTGTCCCAAGCAAGTTTTATATAGACATAAAAGTTTGAACTTGATGGAAGGGTGTTTATTTTTTCCATCCTAACTCTTTTATTTTGCTTTTTCATTGCTCCCACTCCAGATATAATGGATCTAGAGGAAAGTGGCTCCCATCGACCAGGATGCCTCTGCAGCAGTGCACATAAATCGTGGCAGTACACTGCTTCAAGACTCTAAAGATATAAAGGACTAGACTGCACAATAAAATAGGGCTTGGTTACCAAGTACTTGTGGTGCTTTTTGAATTGCTTTTTACTGTAAATTTTCAGTTGCAGATTCATGAGCCAGTTTCTTGCTTAATAAGCACTTGCCAAATTCCTCTCTTCCTAGGAGCATGCTGCATTATGTTCTTCAGTATAAGTGCACTGTACTGTTACTAAAAGGATAGTGCAAGCTACCAAGTGTTTAGTGAGCAGGAAACTGTTTTGTGATGATTTCATTATCTGGCAATCAATACCAGCAGGACTTGTGCATCCAATGTCCCCTTGTGGTATAAATTCTCTATGGTGGAGCACGGTCCCCAGTTTGGGAACTGCTGTAATCGAGGTTCTAAGAATCCCATGACTGGGAGAAACCTTGTCTGGTATGCTGAGGTAGGAAGTACATTTTGAAATCACAAAGGTTTATTTGTTGCTGTAGTTAAAGTTAACATGAATGACTATGTTTTGCTACTTCTGAAGAATAGATAATCAGAATGGGTTTTCCAAACAGTGAGACGTTGTACATATTGACCAAAATTTTGCTTTCAACAATTTATTCTACTGATATGAAACAAGAAGACCTCTGGTAGAACTTGCCAAAATGTAACCTTGGGTATGTCTTGTGTCTATATGATTTATGACATTATCCAAGATTTATTTATTTTTTTAGTGATATGCTCAATACAATGCCCCATAAAATCCATCTTGACTAAAAATAGGATATGTGTGCAATATTTTATCCAGACTTCAAGAAAGTTCCTACTATACCAACTAAGAAACGTCCAAAAAAGTGATCCACAAAGCATACAGAATCTCAAAACTTGACCTGGGCAATTATAATTCTCCTTACTGGAGAAGATAGGTAAAGTTTGCTGTAGATTGACTAGAACTAATTCTATGTTACTACATAGCACCTTCTTAATAAAAATGTAGCTTTAAAGACTTTCTTTTCATATCACCCAATTTTGAAACGATATCTTATTTACCCTGAAAAATCTATTGGGAGGAATGTTTTGTAAGCAAACGTTCTCAAAGACCATTGCAAATTTTAGCAAACAGACCTCAACGACTTCCTTTGCAAAGTTTGCAATCAAAGGGCTTTTGCGAATATTTGCAGTGTATGTAATAACACTTTCTTTGTGCAATCACAAAGAATATTTTAGGATGAGCTTTTTATTGCAACTCCAGGGGAGATGTTAAAGCTAACCTTTGCTTAGCATAATATTCTCCAGCGAATAATTTTACATCAAGAACAGCTATAAACATTAGAAAACATGCTTGAGATTTTTTATGACATTCCCTATTTAGTATTCACATTTTAAAATGAAAGCAAATGTCTGTGTTCTAGTCTGTAACTGATCATATGGCTTATATTTATCAAGAAACAACTACAATTTTCATTTGGCAACCATTTTTCATGCATTTTCCGAAAAATTTAAAAATCCTAATAAAAATGTTCAAAAACAACATACTGATTTGCTCTCCCTTATACATCTGCTAATGACCCATCCTGTTTCAAGAGCATTTACTATGCTATTTTAATGGGAACATTCTGGCTAGTACAATGACCCGCGGGCACAAATGAGTGGCAGGAGGTGGTATCACCTACTAGCCCAGAGGTGGGGGAGACTCCATCCCTCCTATTATTTGATCCTGAGGTGGACTTGGGCCCAGACACCCAGGATCTTTTTGCTGATCAGGCTGGAATGGCGGGGGAATTCACGTCTGATGAGGAGGAGGAGGTCATGGCACAGCCCACATCAGTAGGGGATATTGGGCAGGGACCCGTAATGGCAGAGCAGCAGGCTGCTTGTGTGGGGTCAGACACCAGCATGCTGGATGTGGGAATGGATGCCATGTATGAGGAAGGGTCTGGGGGAGGACGATGTTAGGGACAAACCCTGGGAGCCGGCTCAGGAGGATAACAGCATTAGTTCAGGGCAAGGCAAGGCCGTGGCCCGAACTTCCGCAGTGTGGGCATTTTTCACATGCTAGACAGAGGAACAGACGGTAGCAGTGTGCCAGCTCAGTGCAGCACAAGCGATGTCAGGCCATGCTGCAACTCCTCTCCCTGGGTCATAATGCACCTGAGGCCAGCTCCAAGCAGGTAACATTGTTTGTGACAATTCCACCCTGCACATGGTGGAGTGCCTTGTACAGGAGCGCTGAGTGGTCAGTAATTACCTGCTGGAGCACAGTGCCAGGGGTACTCAGGGGGCAGATTTAGGGTACTACAGTGCAGAGCAGTGGCAGCAGATGAGGCAACTCTGCCGAGTACTTGCCCCCTTTGAGCAGGCCACACGCTTTAGCAGGGACAATGCATGTGTTAGCGATGTCATACCCCTGGTGTTCCTCCTCAAGTGCACATTGGATGGCCTGATAGAGGAGGGTGACGTGCCTGGGGAGGAAGAGAGTGGGCCCCGTAGGCTGGCAGAAGGGGCTGGGAAGCAGGATGAGGAGGAGATGGTGGCAGGATGAGGAGGAGATGGTGCCCGCTGAGGAGAAAGAGGGAGAGGAGGACTGGGTGCCTGCACAGCATGGGGAGCAGGGCACACACCACCCAACCACCCCAGCTATTGTCCGTGGCTGGGAGGGTACAGAGCAGGGGTAGGTCGAGCCAGATGACCTGCTGTATCTGGAGGGCAGTCAAGAAGAGGTTGGTCGGGGGCACCTCTTTTCCATGACTGCCCATATGCAGACTTGCCTCCTGAGTGATCCCCGGGTGGCCACTGGGTGGCCACTTTGCTTGACCCATGGTACAAGGGAAAGTTTGGGGAGTTCCTTGTACCCAGCCTGAGAGAGAGGAGGGTGAGTCAAATGAGGAGGGCTCTGTGCTCAAAACTAGTGTAGGCCTTCCCCCAGTCTGACACATCTTAGGCCTCCACTACTCCACACACCCAGCAGAGATGGGGGCCTAGCAGCAGCAGCAGCAGCAGAGAAGGCGGAGATCTCATGGGTTTGTGGAAGAGGTTTTTTTCAAGCCTCAACGGGCAGCAGCAGGCCCAGTCAGTACCCAAAGCCACCACCAGCAGCGGGTGGAGCATATGGTGGCTGACTACATGGGGTCAGTCAGCGTGCAGGACGCCATTCGCTCTGTTGATGACCCCATGCAGTTTTGGGTATTGAGGCTTGACCGGTGGCCAGAACTGGCACAGTACGCTCTGGAGGTGCTGGCTTGTCCCCCTGCCAGTGTCAGAGCGTGTCTTCAGTGCCGCAGGTGGGGTGGTCATTGAGAAGCGGACACAGCTATCCACAGGCAGCGTGGATATGCTGGCATTCATAACAATGAATGAGGCGTGGATAAGCAGGGATATCCAAGTGCCCATTGCACAGCAGAGACTCCTCCCTCCTCCCCCTCCCTCTTTACAGATGTAGCCTCCTCTCTCAATTGCTGCCTAAACTCTCCTCCTCAGTAGTACTGCCTATTCCCCATCTGTCTGCACCTGTTGCCCGTGCTGCTGCTGCAGCCTGCTACTAGCAGTATTGCTGCTGTGCTACATTGTTGTAAAAATATTTTTGTAGTTGAGGTCTAACATGGCTTCTAAAAATGTTGCTTCCAATATTGCCACTTAGTTGGCTAATTTCTTATGGTTGAGGCCTAATATGGCTTCTAAAAATTTTGCTTCTAATATTACCACTTATTCAGCTAATTTCTTCTGTTTGAGGCCTGCCTCATTTAATTCTTCTGGTCCTAATATAGTTGTTTCCAATACTACTGCTGCTGCTGTTGATACTACTGCCTCATTATTTGGCAAATGTCTTCTATTTGAGGTCTGCCTCATTTAATTCTTCTGCTCTAATATAATTAATTCATAAACTGCTGCTGTTGCTACTACTGTCTCAACATTTGGCAAATGTACTCTATTTGAGGCCTGCCTCATGTAATTCTTCTGGTTCTAATACAGTTGATTCCAATGCCGCTGCTTGGTTGGCAAATGTAGTCACACCGTCATTACCCAAAGTCCTGCCTCTAAGTTAAATGTCTGCAAGTACACAAATGAAACGAGGTCTCTGAAATGACTGCTGCCAAAAGTCCTGCTACCTCAGTCATCATACAAATAACGAATTAATAACAATCTCTTCAAACTCTACAACTAATGCTAGTGTTGTGTTATAATTATTATACTTGTATTGAAGGTTTGCATTATGTAAAACGTGCAACTAAAACATTATAATGGATTTTCGGGACACTCAATTCAATAACAGATTCATCAAATTATGTGCCGCATAGTTATCTAATTTCTTCTAAATAGGGACTGTCAAGGCTCCTAAAAATGATGTGGCTTGATGGCTTCCAATAATGCAGCATTTTCTGGGTCAGTTTTTGAGCTTCAGGCCTACCTTTTCTAAGTGTAATTTTAATTCTATGTTGGTGCTACTACTGCCAGAAACTTGTCCAATATCTGTACAAAGGCAAGTGCTGTATTACTCAAAATGAAATGATTGCCAGCAGAGTGGATCCAAGATCCTGATGAAGGAGGAGCCACGGAAGAGGCCAATGCAGTCGATGACGGTGGAGAGGAGGAGGCAGCAGAACCTGCTGTGGCTGCAATTCCACCGTCACCTCCACTACCGTCTCCAGCAGTAGATTCTGCTACACAAACAGGCACAGCAGCAGCACTACCAGCTGTTTGACCTCCTACGTGGCCTGGTGCCTTGTTGAGAAGGGAGGTTCAGGAGATAAAGGACCTGATGCTCAGCAGGAGGGTAGACCCTCCTCCTTCACCTCCTGCAATCTAATTTTATTTTATTTTTTTGTTAAATAATAGCACCATTGTGCTTTCATTTAATATTGCATTTGCAATAAAATGTAATTGCAAAGTTTTGTTAAAATCTGTATACTTGGAGTTTTAATTTAACTACTACTCATATGGTTCTTGAAGTTGTTTGGATAATATCACACAATTATGACTACTTACATTTAGACATACATATATGGTTCATTGGCATAAATATATGGTTTATTGAATGTAATTTTCAAAACCTGTGTAGTCAGCTACAAAACCAGCTGAAACCTAGCCAAGAGGAACTTCAAAAGTTCAAAATAGCCCAATCTTTGCAGTGAAACATACTTTTAAAAATAAATGTATATATATATATATGAAAATATGTCTTTTTCATTTTTCACTGATATTTTAAATAATCACAAATATTTTTAAGAAGCGGGCAAAATGGGAGGCCTTTTTTTTCTTTTGAGTCCTCTAACAATGCAGGGCATGTGTGTAGCAGTATAATAAGTGAAGCACGCATGTGAATTGGTCTTCTCATTGACTCCAATGCTATTGAACACATTCAGACACAAAGCAAAAAATGCCATGTTCATTTATCATCACAGTCTACAAAGCTTGAAAGTAAGGGAAAATGTTTTATTGGTAGCCCCAAAGCTGGAAAAAGGTGACACAAACAAAACATGGTTTTATCAAATTGCAGTGCGCATCAAAAAGCAAGTACACGCCCACATCAAATTATTTTGACGCGCATCTTGTTTCATGAATTTTTAGGCTTTTCATGAACTTTGCAGAAAGTTTGTGAATTATTCGGCGAAGTGAAACACCACAGATTTGCCCATCACTACATTTAGTTAGATGCTAGAATCTACCCTTGGCCAAGGATCCCATTCTCAAAGAAACCACTTTTTCCTCAAAGCTATTCTGAGCCTTGTATGTTTGGACTGTTTCATTATTTGGCTGATTCAAGCAGAATATTTATGTTAACTTTCCCTTAGTACTTAGGCCAAACATTGGACAAAGTGTAGAAAAATACGGCAACCAAATCCATCCTAAACCCCAGACTCCAGCTCAAAAGCCAATATGTCTCTTTGAGATCTGAAAAAAAGATACAAACATAAAAGGAGGGCCAAAGAATTCAAGAAAGTACATAGATGAAGAAGAAGAAGATAGTAATGAAGAAACAGGGCAGAGAGAAGGTATATAACAAAGATACATGGATGTAGAAAAGAAAAAGGATTTAAAGAAAGAGAGACAGAGACTGGGAAATCTGTTATAAAATGATTCTGTCAGAAAAA
Organism: Xenopus borealis; assembly: GCA_024363595.1. Classification (NCBI taxonomy): domain Eukaryota; kingdom Metazoa; phylum Chordata; class Amphibia; order Anura; family Pipidae; genus Xenopus; species Xenopus borealis. The sequence continues at coordinate 78,645,497 of CM044438.1, read as the reverse complement.
TGATAAGGTGAACGTGAATATGAAAAAAACCTGAGAACACATGAAAATGAATCAACCTTTTTCCTACAAAAGGACACAGTGGAGCTTGGCAATCAATATGACCTAATGTTCTGTTAGTGGGTAATTAACAGGATTAAAGAGAAAAATAAAGTACAGCAAGAAACAGAACATAGAATTGAGAGAAAATGGAGAGGTGTCTTTAGCCAAATTCACAGAGAACAATGTTGCTTGGCAGGACTGGTAATTTTTCTCCTGGCATTAAACCAAAGAGGGAGCTTTGGGGAGAATATAAATGTGAAATGAAATATGGCATAGCATTGGCAATATCCTGCAGGATAAACTCAAGACAGACAAAAAGAGAATGCGAGAAGAAAAAGAAAACAAAGGTTTGGCACAAAAGTTATAATCAAGAGAATCAAGGTTAACATTCTGTTGGGATTTTGGGGGTGGAAATGAGGACTTCACTTAACCATTTCATTCCCAAATCTAAGCTACAATTAGTTAAAAACTTTCTTTATATGGTCATATTTGTGTCTTTTCTGAGAATAACGGTACACAAGCTGTTAAGCACCCTGGACAGCGTCTATAATTGCACCCATGTTCGCTGTTGTTCACCTGTGTTGCCTTTAAACTGGACATTGCTCTGAACCCAGAATGACTGCAGCAGATCTGAAAGAAGCTATTCAGAACCAAATATTTCTAGAATGTATAAAGCATACCACAAAATTACAATGGGTTGTTTCTTTACAATACCCTCAACTCCTAAGCCAACAATAAGGGGTAGATTCATCAAAGAGTGAAGTTAAGTGTGAAGTTCTGCCACTAGAAGGAAATTCCACAGCTCTCAATTCATTTATATGGGATTTTTAAAGGCGTATTCATTAAAGGGTGAACTTTCACTTCACCCATTGATGAATACGCCTTGCAAAATCCCATAGAAATGAATTGAGAGCTGTGGAATTTCCCTCTAGTGGCGGAACTTCACTCTTTGATCAATCTACCCCTAAGAGAGAATTTGTCCAGCTGTACACTGCACTCTAAGTTGAAAATTGTTAAAAGTGATTGTTAAAATAATGAAGAGTAGCAAAAACGTTACAGTAAAATCTACCAAGCATATTTAAGCATATTTCTTAGGGATTAGCATCCAGTTATATTCTGCAAAAAATGTCCTTTTCCAAGTTTATTATATAACATGTCAGAAGAATACAACACACAAAATGTTCCAACTAGTAACATTTTTATCTGCACTACGGTTTAGGATTAATTGTGTACTACATTGTAATTATTATTGTGTATAATAATAATAGTATTAAAACACCAACATATTTTAGAAGTTAGTAAAGGAGTTCATAAAGCCATCTCAAAACAGCATAGGGACCCTGTTTCAATTGCAGTTATTATTATTATTATTATAGAGCCAACTTATTTCGTAGCGCTGAGTTGTGATGTCTTAAGATTGGTCTGTCCTGAACTACTTATATTAATGAAGAAAATGAATAAACGCCAATGTCAGCAAGATATAAAGTGAAAACATTATTGCAGATAGGAGCCTAAAACAGTGCTCTTTGTCTGAGCCATGTTAAATGTGTGTTCATTATACATACAGAAACTCTTAAAAACAATACAGTAGAACCCATATTTTGAATTTTTCAGTGGGCTAGAAAAAATGGTGTAAACTCAAGGAACCATGTAAAACCAGGTATAAAATGAGGGAAAATTTAAAACCAGAGTATGTAAAATTGAAGTTTCCCTTTTCACTGTAATATCATAGAGTATGTGTAAAGCACATCCATGTTGGTAGCACGTTTGGGGTGATCTAAATTACAGAAGGGCCCCTTTTGCACAAATTGCTGTTTTCAAAACATTCAAAATAAAGAACCAGAAATGACATCAGGTAAATCAATTGACTAGTGCATCCTGGATAGCAAATTGAATGGGGTGATCAGTAAAAAAAATTTTATGTTAAGTGGCTTCACATGTTTGTTCATCCTAGCTTTTACATTCAGAAATTAATTGCTAATACTGAATACATTTCAGAACTGGTTGTCAATCATCCCCAGCTCAAGTAATACAAGTAAGTGCATTTTTATTATTTAGGCATATAGCACATAAGGTGATGGGATTATAATATATTTTAAAACATCCTTTATTTAACAAAAGGCTCATATTACAATTGTGTTTATTCAGCTTTTTGTGATTATGGGTTAACTAGAATATATTAGTTGTAACTCATGAAGCCATCTCGTTTACATGTCATCAGCTTTGTATCACTTGCTCCTCAAGGAAGTTAACTCTAAGCATACATAGGGGCAGATTCACTAAGATCACAAAATTCGCCAGCGTAGGCTTTGCTAGCGTTTGGCGCACTTCGCCATTCGAATTTTCGCCAGCGCTACCCAAATCCACTAAAGTGCGAATTTACGCTCAGGTTTGCAAACGGTAGCGTAGTTGTGCTAGTGTTACTTAGCTAGGCAGAGCGCTGTTACGCTAGTGACGCCTAATTTGCATACGGCGGGAACTTTAACTTATAATAGAAGTATATGTTACAGCCACTACATTCCACTACAAAAGCCCAGGAAACCTTTAATAAATTATATAAAGTTGTCCTATTGCCTTACATGTGCCCCCTGTATAGTAGAGTTGACATGTTTTAGGAAATGTATGGGGGAAGAAGGATAACCCCCCTAAAAAATTATCGATATTTTTCAGACTATCACCCTCCTATGCTAAAATACGCCGGCGTTTTTTTGGGACTTAGAAAAAATTTGACTTTTTTTTTTTTAAACCTCCTATCTATTGTATTGAACTTCGCCTGGTCTGAAAACAAATTTTCTGATGTTTTTGAAGACCACTTCGGCTAGTGATTTTTTAAAATTCGATCAAATCAAATGATTCGAATGATTCGAATAAAATTTCATTAAAATATTCGACTATTCAACTGTCAAAGTACTTCCCCTTTAAATTTTTATTCGGCCACCTAGTTCGCCAGATCAAAGCTACCGAATTGGGTTTCATTATTCTTTTCTTCTAGTCTGAAGGGGTGGCCTCTGGTGCGACGATGCCCTTTATGGGTAAAAAGGTCCTCTGATATTTGTCTATAATGTCCTCTAATATACTTGTAAAGTGTAATAATGTCCCCTCACAAGAGCCTTTTTTCCAGAGAAAATGACCCCAACCGTGACAGTCTACCCCCATAATTTATGCCTCCCACCCCCCTATCCAATTTGGTTGCCCGTTTCTGCACTCTCTCCAGCTCATTTGTATCCCCCTTAAGGACTGGAGTCCAAAACTGCACTGCATACTCTAGGTGAGGCCTTACCAGTGACCTGCTGTAAGAAGCACTGCATAATGTTTTCATTCCTTGGGGTTATACCCTTTTTTATGCAAGACAGGGGGAAGAGGGAAACTGAATTTGACCTTTGCTTATCAAAATTAAAGTACTATTCTCAGTAGCTGTTCTGTCAGCTATTAGGAGAACCTGCTGAACACAACATGATTATTTAATAAATTGGTTTATGGCACATTTATGGGTGCTAGTGCTAGTAGACTTGCAAACTTTCACTTTGAATATTTTGCCATTAACCAGAACTATATTAGTAATGTTTGGCCCTCTAAATTTACCATCAGTAACATTATTCATCCACCCTAATAGATACAAACTCAAAACACACAGAAACAAGAAAAGCTTCATACAAACTTGAATAGAGGGAGATATGCAATTACTATCAATATCAAGATGTGACTTGTGGATCTTATATTCCTGACAAATTCAAGCAATCAATTCTGTACCTTATGGACCACTAGACTAACAGTAGAGCCACTTTATTTTCTTTTTTTCCCCAGTGTTTGTTTGCCTATACAGGTGCATAGAGTGTTGCATAAAATCATAGCATCAACAGAGGTAATAACATCTATGGAGGCATATGCACCATGAAAGGAAAACTGAATATTTATATTAGCTCACAAAAGATGCTAGTTCTGTTGGATGACATTCAAAACAATCCAGACTGTTATATTTACTAGAAAAAAACTTGGACATAGTGTCCCATCAAAAGAAGACAAAAATAGAATCTTGATGAAAAGCATTAATAAAAGGTAAACTAACTCAGACAATTATGGCTTTTCTTTTCTTATCAGTGTTAGTTTTGGAGAGGTAATAGTGTTATTATGGTGCTGTCTAGTAGGAAACATTTGTTTTGGCCCTTTGAAACAAGTAAGGCTGCCCTTTGGGCAAGTAAAGCTGCCAATGTGAATAATCCTTCTGCTTTGAAAAATATTTAAGGATGGTACACCAGTTGTACATGCACAGTTTTATATCTATCTATCCATCTGCACACACATTCTGGGGCTCATGTACACATATGCTTTTTTTGCAGCTGGCTGAACAAATTGTTAATAAATTAGCCCCATGGAATTTGGATTTGGCAGTAGAGACTAAATAAGTGTACTTAACCTGCACCAAGTTTGCCATTCATGTCATATATTTACATAAAGAGGCAGCTTAATAAATTCCATTGGGACAAGCAACATTGCCTTTGTATTTCCTGTTATAAAAGATTCTTGATACTTGAAATAACTATTTCCATATCTCTGAACTGAAGAACCTCAAAATTTACCTTCATGGCACTATGAAAACAAAGTAAGTATGACAGAGAATCTATCATATAATGGACCAGATTCAATTCAGTGAGAAAAAGTTATCTCATGGTTTTTCACATGAAAACTCATGAATGAGAATCAGTTTGAGGAGAAAAAAAGAACTTTTTGCAGTATTCAATTCCAGTTTATTTTCCCACCGGGCCAGACTCATTTCAGAGAGAAAAAGGTTTATCATGTGAAAACTCAGGGATTAGATTCCATGGGGAAAAAACTGGAACTGAATTAAGAGAAAAGTGTTTTCGCCTCAGATTTAATCTTGTCCATGAGTTTTCACTTGATAAATCGTGATATAACTTTTTCTCACTGGGTCTGGCCCAATTTATTAGAGCACTTGAACTGCTACCATCTAACTAAGCAAGCTGGAGTTCTGATGAATACTCATGAAACCTGAGTAGAATACAGGCAGAACTTCAGATATGAGTGTTTGTCAAGGCAAACACATATTAAAAGACTTATTTATTAAAATGTTGTGTTTTAGATGTTTTTCTAAAACCACAAATGTCAGGGCATTTATTAAAAGATCTGAATATGAAAAGTGCAAGTGTTTAAGGGCGCTTAATGATGTACTAAAAAATTGTCAGAAACCCCCTGGTACAGAAGCTGAAACAGGCTGGACTGCTGAAACATAAGCTCGAACAGGCAGAAATCGGGCATTAAACCCATGACCTGGAAGTCAACCGACATGGGTTGTGGGCACTGCCATCTTGGATATGGTGGAGCCAGGTCTCTGCTCTCCTTTACAGGTAAATTACACATCAAATGCATATAAAAGAGGTTGTAGTTGCCCAGTGGGAATTTATCAAAAAAAGATCTGTAGGCAAGTTATCTGCTCCAAATGGTCTGCTGAACTACAAAAAGCTTAATTTCTTAAATTACTTAAAAGTATAATTTCAGAAAATGCACATACAATTGACTATGGGGGTACTGGCCAGATAAATAAAGTTCCTAGAACAATGTAAAACACATTATATTTCATTTCATTTTTATTTCACAGTGTACATGCTCATAGCAAGTCAGCAATAAACCTCAAAAGACTAAAAGCGAATAGTCATCACTGTCTCAAAAGCCAAAGGAAACATTGTAGAAAGGGATATCTAAAATGGAACAGAGCAGAACAAAGAAGGTAGTTCCCTGGGTCCAAAGCCTTAGAAGGGCCAGTTTGCTAGAAGATATCATTAGAGAACGTAAAAGTTACATGTGACTATTTTGTGTAATAATAATTTGATATTGTTCAACTGGCACCCAACAGCTTATGATGAACTACAAGTTGCTGCATTCTGCGAAAGCCAAGCAGTTTGCCAAAGGTCATCTCCTTCCAATCATTATCTCCTCATGGGATGTGTGGAACCATGTAAATATGCAGGAGTAAATATTTCCAAACAATGTCAATGCAGCAATGTATCAACTTCATAGCCAAGTCATTGCACATGCTTTGTAGAACATTTTTCTGAGAATACAGATAAAATTGTCATTTTAACCTCTGATAAATATATCCCTGTGTGTGTGTGTGTGTAGGGACCCACAGGGGTTAATCTGCCCCTATGGCTTTGAGGTCCTACCCTTTTTCTTTCTCCCTAGTTACTAAGCAGAAGCCTATGTATCTAATTCCTATTTGCATATCCCCTGCTATTGGCCAGGTGGCGCTGTGACCACATCCTGCCTCAACCCGGTATAGTTCTGGGAAAGAGTGGCAGCTTCCTCTTTGCCTTCCACCTGGGAACAGGGTGGATGTGTGTGATGAGCCTGGGCATGGATCCAGTACAGTCGGGGACCAGACTACCCCATGAATGAGGTTCAGCTATAGTAGGGCAGACTTGTAATAGTCTCTCCAGGAGAGAATGGTAGCCTGTATAGACTGTAGTTTGTGCCCTTTCACTTGGTTATTTGAAGCATACCAATTTTTTTTAATCTACAATTTTTTATGGATTATTCTGATGCAGCCAAGCATCATGCTTTATTTCCAGCGATCCATTTGCCCTCTTTTATTCCCAATATATACAATAGAAGACCACTAAATTGTTGCATTAACTAGCAGCATCAGAAATAATTTTGCAGAATTTCAGTGTCTGCAGTTTCCTTAAGCCTTCATAGGGAACATAGGGAACATTTGCAAGTATGCCTTAAATCTGCATCATTGGCTGGAAACAGCAATGTCATAATGACATAATTATGCTCAAAAACCATTAACCCTCAATGTGATTAAAGTTCATTCCTGCTATACAATGCAATGCTTCTTTCTCACTAGACATTTTCTACAAATAATTCACCAACATTACTATCAATAAAAAACATTAAAACTTTAAAGCAATACACAAAATAGCGGTAAAATTGTATCAATACATTAGTATAGAGTTGTGTTCTAATTGCAAACCTTTTCGCTACTGTGTTTAACTCTTGAGCAGACATACAAGATTATTTATTAATGTCTGTGGCGACCAGTCAAAATAAATAAATAAATAACTCAACCAAATTTGGGATGAGGATTAGAAAAAATATATATAAATGTTTTTACCCCTCTATTGTTTCTGTTATGACAATTTATCCCCTTATGGGTTTGTAACCTTTACTTCCTCTTTGTAACTAAGGGGATTAACTCCATAGCAACCCAGTTATTCAAGCTGATGTTAATAGTACCCCAATTTATCCCCTTATGGGCTTGTAGCTTGTAACTACAATTTCATACTTATACATACTATTACAGATTTGCCTGAAAACCAAGAGTTAAGGATCACAAAAATGTACACGGTTATGAGGGTAACAAAAACAATGTGGATATATTTATTAGCATATGGTGCTTTGGTGTAAACAGCATGAGACGTCATATAGGATACTTATGACTATGAGAAATTTTCCAAAGTCACAATGAATGTCTTAGCTATTCATAAGCAGCCTGAAGATAGTCTCATAGACATTGACTAGTAGGAGTCTGTTTTTAGTTTCTGCAGCAGAACTGTATTCTGAATGAGTGAAACTGAAGAAAATGTAAGAACTTCTGATTTGGTTATATCACCAAATGCATATTTACACCTTCCCTGTTTACACTTTTCATAAGCATACATTCATATATTTATTTACCTCCAGACAAACATCAACCAGGTAAATTGTTAAAGAGGTAGGTAGAAGAATCTATTGTTAAAATCCAAGTCTAATAGATCTTGAAATTGTAATGATTAAATTAAACATTAAATAATGGTAAATGTTATCTAACATGTGGTGATGTAGGCATGTGTATATTAATGCACAGTATTCATTGCATTTACAGGCATTCTTCTGAACATCTTGTGAATGACAGGTAATGGTTAGGGGCAGGGAATATAAATTAAATAAATATATTGTATATACCCTTTCCTTTCACTCAGATTACATTACAATGAAATTAAAACATAATTTTTTCTTTTTTACAGTCAAAGCTTGGATCTCAAACTACAGCATGTTGGATTGCCCCAGTTATCTTGATTAATCATACAACAGATTTTGATTTTCTTCAGGGCAAATGCATTTTTTTCTAAAAGGTAATTGAAGTAATTTATTTGTAAAAGTACACTCAAAGATGCCCTAGCTGTATAATACTCGGCAGAATCAATACGAAAGTGCTTTTAATAGCCATATTCATTTAACTTTTGTTGAACACATGATATTCGGTGCAGTGACCCAGCAATAAATGGCACTGTTTGTGACATCCACAGCATTTAATGGTATGATCAACTAATTCCCTTCTATTTTTGAGTATTTAATGGTAAGGTCAACTCATTTCCTTGTATCTTGAGCCTCTTTTAAAAGAAAGTTGTACTCAGTGCCTAGTTGCAGCGAAGAAAGAGTTTAGTAATTGGGAAGCCAAAAAGCCAAGTGCCAAGTCCACACTGTAAATATGTGTGAGCAATACCACCCATTGAGTACCAAGTACACTGAAATCTAGCTCACCACATTATGCAATGTAGATAAGAGAAATGGGGAAAGTAGAAAATCTATTTTAAAAAACCAACACAAACTGCTAAATACCCTGCCCCAGAAGTGAATGGCGCTGAAAAAAAAAAAAAAATTGGTTGTCATGGCAACTGATGAATGCAAACAAGTGGAACTGTGTTAAAAGTAGGAAAAAAAAGAGTATGAGAAAATATGGAATGAACCAGAACGAGCAGGGCGTGCACGAGGAGGAAAAAAAAAATGCTTCCTTTAAATCTACCTGGAATATAGGTGCTAAGTGCTCAAGAGCAATATAGTAGGAAGCTGATATCTGAAAAGTAGTTTGTGCAATGTGGTGCCTCTCTACGTGTATCAAAATGGAGTGTTCTGTAGTTTCATGGCTACACTATGTACCACTTTTATAAAAAGGAATGTGTTGTTGTGGGGTATTTCTGACTAAAACCTGAATGGCCACTTAATTCTTGGCTATAATGACCACTTCTGCCACACTGTAATATGGTAAATGAAAAAGTGTGGCACTTTCTCCTTGACCCTCATCTGTTGAACCACGTGGATGTGTCTTGGAGCCTAGTGTCCCCAGTTAAGCTGTTCTGCTCCAGAGGAGCAATCCTTCTAGTTAGAGTCAAAGAACAGGGACCCCATGAATGAGTTTTAGTCATTTATATGATTAGCCACTGTTATAGCATGTTCTTTAGACAGGAAATAGACATGACAACCTGTGTTCCAATAAAAATAGATAGCTGGAGGTAGCTCTCCCCTAGTCTCTGCTAGCCTAAGTGAAGAGGCCACAGTACTGAATAGAAATTCAGGCTAGTGATGTGAGGGTTGAACCGAAACCTACATGTTAACCACTAGTTGGGTGGGTTCAGGTTGAAATTTGGCAAACCATTTTGGGTAAGGGTTCAGTATAGGTCAGACTGGGGCAGTACACTACTCAGCTGCTCCCAAAGATTCCTTGTCTTGGAACCAGAGGCGCACACAAACGTTGCTTGCAGAACAAGAATATGCTGGTACAAGTCCCCTGATTCATTCCTGCTGTAGGGAATCTGAACCTCATACACTAAAAACCCTAAAAAGTGAAACTTAAACCTACCAGGTAATCTCTAGTGATGGGGGAATTAGCAGATTTCTCGTGAAATTTGTGAAACGGTGAAAAATTCCCCCTAAATGTGAACTTTGACACCCACATTAATTTTGACGTCTGCATAAATTCTGATGCCCACGTCAATTTTGATGCCAGCATTAATGTGCGTCCGTTTTGACGCAAGTGGCTTTTTTTGCACGCATCCAAGTTTTTTGACACTGGCAAATTTTTGACCAGTGAATTTTCTCTGCAGTTTTGTGAATAAATGTGCCCATCTCTAGTCTCCACAGAGGTGTTACAGATCCTGTCTCTGGCTTTAATTTATGAATGTAACTTATATTTTACTATCTACTGTAACTGCTGTCTGTATACCCTGGGGTGCTTTGACAAAAATACTGTAATTCTCTTTTTATTTTACATTCTCATCCAACCTGGGTGAGAGAGTCCAATGTCATCCGTGTTTTATCTAAACTAGCCCGACAGGGTCTTTTCAGGTCAAGATAGGTTTATACAAGGATGCCTCACAACCAACCTCCTCATGGGAGGCCGCCCTTTTCCTCTGTTCTGCTTAATTTTTATGCTCATCTTTCTCTATATATATAATATAATCTATATTCCACTCCAAAGGAGGATCAATGATCTGTTTTACACATATTTGGTATTTATTTCAACAACAAAGCGCAACTTTTGCTTTTTGACATAAGACAATAGCTTCTATTAAAAAGCTAAAAACACATCTTATTGGGTTAATTTCATGTTTCAATTATTTCTTAGTAGAATTAGGTATAGAAATCTAAATTACAGATTGTCAGAAAAACCCCAGATACCGAGCATCCTGGATGGCAGATCCCATACACTTAAAGTCAAAAAAGTGTTTTATTAAATTGTGAAACAAACTAATGTCTCGGCTAGGTCCCTATATAGGTCCCTTACCCAGGAGAACAGTATCAGACTGATTATTTCTAGTTCTAACCATTGTTAATACAATCCTGCAGCTGCTAATCTTTATTCTTCTGCTTTTCATTGTGTTTTAGGTTTTCTTTTTCCAAGGACATATGTCTGTCGTTGTCCATTATCATCCATTCTCCCATGCAGCACCTAGTTAATACAATAGCTCTTAAGAGACTTTTTTCCGCAAGGGCATCTCATGCTTATTATAGTTAACTGCCTGGCCTTATTGATTAAAACAGCACTGCCAAAATGACCATGCGGATTACAAACATGTCTAACATTTCCTTAACAGATTCACTATTACAAATAACAATGACAATACAGTGTAGTTTCTCAGGCTATGGAAAAAAAAGGCATTGTTGACTGCAACAATGATCAAAATTCCAATGCTCAACTGAGCATTAATTTCACTGTATTAAAAACACAATTATATTTTTGGATCATATACGTCATGGTAAGCAGGCTTTTTGAAGCAGACCTAAACCCTAAAAATGAATAAGGCTAAAGGTACCACATTTTATATGCTGAACCCATTGCACCAGTCTAAAGTTTTAGCTTTTTAAAAAGCAGCTTTTGAGAAGCTAAGCTTATGGGTTGTTGCAAATAATGAAGCAGAAAATGAGGTTGGCCTGTAATATAAGCTGATGCTACAAGGCTGATTATTAAATGATGGTGCTAGCTGCAATGGTTTCTGGGCTGCCATGTAGAAATTATCTGTATCAATCACTAATCAGCCTTATATTATAACATTTATATTCTATGAATACTGTATATTTTGAGTTGGTCACTAAGCTCAGTAACCAAAAGCAGCACAGAGCATGTGCAGTGAATCAGCAGAGAAGAAGAGGGTGAGCTACAGGGGCATATTCAGAGACACAGATCTTTACTGCTAAAGGGCTGTGGTTGACTTGGGCTGGTACAGAAGCCTAAAACATAATTTTCAACATTTCTACCCTACTTTAACACTCCTTAAATCCATGTCACAAGTTTGTTGTATTGTAACTATTATATGTTTCTGTACATTCTCACTTTGGAAAACAGACTTGTCCCATTTAAACCAACACAGTACAACATGGCACACTGTTTCTCACAGTAGTAAATGATGTATGTCTCTATGCTACACAAGGCCCTACAGTATGTGCAATTTACTGTATAAGTAATGATTACCATATCTGTATGCTGTATGTATACAAATAATCAGCATTACCAAGGCATGTTGCAATGACATGCCTGGGCCCAGATGGAGGAGTAAATATTTAAACATCAGTGATTTATTGGTGTTCATGTTGATCACTTGAAATGCAGTTGCTTTATTTTCCTGCAAAGTATATAAGGATTGGATTCACTCACTGGCAAAAAGGCACAGTCACACCAAAAGTGAAATATTTCTTATAAATTAAGTAATATCTGACTGTCCAGCAAAATACAAATATATTTAGTCAGCAACTGTTTTGAATATAAGTAAGGTTTTCATTCCATATGTGGGAAGAGTGCCATAAATGACAATTTATCTGTATTTAAGTTCCAAAACGAAGTTTATTCTTTAGGATTACGTCTCACTGGATGTTTTGACTGCCACTGCCCTTGGCAGGTCCTTTGGGTGCAAATGCTCTGAATACTATTGAATGAATAAATGGTCTGCTGCATAACAAGTTATTGAGCAAGCAGTTTTTCACCATACTTTTGCTGTTATAAGTTTTTCAGATATAAAATGCAGGGAAGTGAGGCTGTGCACCAGCAAAGGTTGTGGGGGAAAAAACCTCTTTGCTAGATAAGCAAAGGTGCACTTTCCGTTAATTAAAAAAAATTAATTACTAAGAAAAACAATACTTTTGCATTTTCATAGTATTACTACAGGTTGAAAATAGAAGCACTATGACTACCCTTGAATTATTCATAGTATTACTACAGGTTGAAAATAGAAGCACTATGACTACTGCCCTTGAATTACTCTCTGCGTTAACTACATTCAAACTTTTTTGCAAGAATTTATTACTTTGGATTTTTTATTTAATTAAATGAGAACTAAAGCCTCAAACAATATGGCTAAAAATACTGTGTAGTTGTCCATACAGCAACTCCACATCTATCGTCGTAAATTAATATGCAAGTGTTGCCTTGACTGAGATGCCACTATGCATGTTGAGTTATGTGTCCCCTTTGGATTTTTTACCTGGGGTACAACTAGAGTAAAGCACCCTTTGCACTTCAGCTTGAATCCTCCCGGTCAGTTATTAATCAAATCAACTCAGACATCTAACACAATCTTCCTGATGCAACAGCAATTACTTTGAGGACACTGACATCAATATGCAGAGTAGCGTCTCATATGAAATACCATCTGCATATTCAATTAACCCTTCAACCACTGACAAAGCATCTCTAGGACATAACTGCTGAACAAAAGGCCTTATTGTAGCAGTATAAAACGGCCAACATTTAATGAAAATTATAAATATGGTTAGGAGAGCACATTGAGTAAATGTATTTTATTTATTTATCGTTTTGCAATTGCTTTTACAATGGTATCATATCATGGGAGAGATAAAGAGCTAAATCAATGTAACAATCAATGTGAGATGACAACATGCAGAACACTGGTTTTGAATTGATAATAATATACAGTACATACAACAGAGAGTGGAAAGGCAATTACACTCTGTAATCTGTATTTTAATGAATACAATAAAATATTAATTTTAAATCAAAGTAAAGTGTGCAAGAGTGTTCTACTGATTTTTCATGTTTGATTTAACAGGATTATAGGACTGATAGAAATTTTAGATGGAGATAGAAGGAGGAAGATGTAAGTACTGTACAAATCATTAAATAGAACCCTGGGCATATGAGGACATAACCAAATTCCAAGGGGAAGAATAAAAATAATAATGGACAAAATCAGGAAGCCATAATAGAGCGAGGAAGAAAATGCAATAAATAGTGTATGGAAAAGCAAAAGGAATAAAGTTGGAATTGCTTGAAAGGCAAATGCCAATAGAAATAGGTAAGAAGGCAATCTGCAAATTGGATGCAAAGTGTGATTTCACGTGGCTATTCACCAATAAAAAAATACTCAAAGGGGTTGTTCACCTTTGAGTTAACTGTTAGTATACTGTAGAGAGAAATATTCTGAGACAATTTGCAATTGGTTTTCATTTTTTATTTAGCTTTTTATTCAGCAGCTCTCTAGTTTGCAGTGTCAGCAATTTGGTTTCTAGGGTACAAATTACCCTAGCAACCCTGCATTGATTTGAATAAGATACTGGAATATGAATAGGAGATGGACTGAATAGAATGATAAGTAATAAAAAGTGGCAATAACAATACATTTGTAGCCTTACAGAGCATTTGTTTTTAGATGGTGCCAGTGACCCCATTTGAAAGTTGAAAAGAAACAGAAGAAAATTGCAAATCATTACAAAACTATGAAAAACAAATAATGAAGACCAATTGAAAACTTTCTTAGAATTGGCCCTTCTACAATATACTAAAAGTTAACTTGAAGGTGAACCACCCCTTTAACTCCATAGTTAGTATAAAAATGGGTATATATAATTTATGTAAAGGTATGGAGGGGTTTGTGTATGGATGATGAGTTTTCGTTTGGAGGGGTTGAACTTGATGGACTTTGTCTTTGTTCAACCCAATTTAACTATGTAACTAACTATATAACTACAGTATATGGTCCCTGTTAGCTGTGCTTCAGTGGAATCATCCTGAAACACTGCTTTCTTGACCAAAACTAAATGCAGTTATACAATAGGACAACCAAACAGGGACTTCTCAACCAATAGGATGACAATAATTATTTTCCCCTATATATATTTATAGAAACATGCCTTAGTGTGTGTGTGTATGGGTAAAGAAAAGGGTGTCACTACTGTACATGACTATATAATATTATAAGTAGCAGATGAATCTTTAAAGAGAGAAAGTCATATAAGTCTCCTAAGAGAGTCTATTTTTAAATAATAGTTTATGTAAAACAAGGATAATGCAAAATGGGTTAGTATCTGAGCGTTTTCCCAGAGATTGCAAATGTAATGAGACATATTTAGAAAGTTTTTATTCTGTCCTTGGCTTAACTATGCTTCAGGTTGCCACGGGCCACTGCTTGGCTTGAGGACTAAAAAAGCGAAAGTGATAAGGCATTAGTTTAATTATTTGCAGTGAACTAATATAAATGTATGACATTTAAACTGTATTGTGACAAAATATTATAATACTATCAAAACTTGTCTAAATGTTAATATTTTTACAATAAAAGAAGGTAATGACATTTTCCCTCTTAAAGTAGCACTAAATCTTAACTAAAGAAGTAGCTAGAAATGCTGTACATTGTGTTTTGCCCTTCCTATGGGTAGTCAGGCTAGCTAGATAATGAAAAGGCATGAAGCATTTTCCTGGTCTCAGACATACACCTTTAGGGACCTGTTTCTAAGACAACTATTGAGTAAAATGCAAGGAATGCAGAAGTTTGCAAGGCCTAGAGGAAGGCCCATATAGTTTGCAACTTAACTCACATTTGCTATGCAACACTTTTTCCTGTTACACCAAAATCAATTATTCCTTATGAATTCTAAAAAGCCAGAGCTTTCCCTTTTTAATCAATGTTTTTGGTTAATTCCAGATCCAGGGGCACAAAATGTTTCTTTTATTATGCAATCTGCAACAGTTATATCAGGAATGTCCAACCTGGGATCCTGTACCTGTTGCATAACTTCAACTCTGAACATCCCTTATACTGGACGTACAACAGCTGAGGGGCAGTAGTTGGTATATACTCGTTCAGCAATCTTTCTAAGAATATGATCAGCTCATTTGTACTAACAGAGAAAATGGTTTTTCATTAAACCCCCCCCCCCCCAATTTGCTTTAACTAGCTGCTGCTCTGCATCCACACTGTCTCTGCGGCAGTTTAATTTGCATACCTATACTAAAACACTTCAAAGCAGCAAGTATATTGATTGAAGCAGGCAACATATAAGAGCCTTTAAATTAAATTGCTGAAACTTGTAAATTAGTGTCCTTGCTAAGTAACGTCACATAATATAAGATGTACTTAGGTCGCCCTCTGGTGACGAAAAACATTTAATATATATCATTCTTCGTTGTGTACTATTTGTCCCATGAGGTATAAGTAGAACAGAAATAGGTTACAAATAATGAGAGACTAAGGGGCAGATTTACTAAGGCACGAATTTTAGAAGTAAAAAAACTTCGAAATTTGACCCTCTAAGTTTTTTTAAAGGGCTTTTTCGATCGAAAATTGACCTATCTCGATCGAATAGGTCCATTTTCAATCGAATAAAAAATCCTTCGATTCTTGGAACTTAGAAAATTTTTCAGGACAGGTTCTATGAGGTCCCACATAGGCTAACATGGCAATTTGGAAGCTTTAAGCTTGCGAATAGTCAAAGTGGAAGGATTTTTAAAGTGCAAGTACTTTGAAATTTGAAAATTCAAATGTTTTCAATTCTAATGGAATTTTGGGCTATTTGATTGTCGGAGTAGCTCAAAATTACTTCGAAATTCTAATTTTAAAAATTCTAATTTTATTCTAATATTCAATTCGACCCTTAGTAAATGTGCCCCTTAGTATTTGTTTTCAATAAATACATTGCCAAATATAATGATTTTTGTTTCATTTGTTTAACTTTTCTTCATCTACTTTTAGGACTCTGAAAGCCAGATGATGTTTTAGGTCACATTCATATTCACGCACTACTGCATGTAGTAGTAATAATAAATCTTTAAATATATAAAAGAATTGTAAGAAAATATAATCTGTTTCACAAATAGTTTTAATATCCACTATACAGATGCAGTCACTTGGATTTGTAAGTTAAATGCGTCGTGACTTAACTCATCTATCTCATGAATCCCACTTAGCACAGAATATTGTGTCACAGCATCCCATCCAATTAAAGAGTTCACCATTGAAAACAATGGGGCTTTGGTATGCTAATGAAAAGGTTAAATGCATTAAATGAGTTAAGATAACTTTAGATAACACAGTTTCTTCAATTAGCCCTGAGTCACGACGCATTTAACTTACAAATCCAAGTGACTGCATCTTTAGTTAAGCAATTTTTCCCAAGAGCAACAGTTCCCCCTTAAATACTATCCAATGCAAGATATATGAATTGTGATGAAGAACAGTGCAGAGTGGTATTGTGGTCAAATGCCAAACAAAGTAAAGGAAAAGGGCTTATTTCCATTCATAATTCATACACTGACTGTGTTTAGTTAAGAAGTAGAAAAATTACCCTTGGCTATTTTTCTTAATAACTGACACCACTATTTTGCAGGAACACTGATGTTGCAATTCCTTATTAAATGAACAAAAGAAGTAATAAGGTACTTTTGAATTTTTAAAATGTTGCTTAGCCCTCGCTCCACACACACTTCAAATGAAATGTAATAGGTATTGAGAAATATTACTTCAAAATATTTGAACAAGCAATATTTATTTTACTACACTGAAACATTTTGTCCTCCAAAATATTGCTAAAATGTCATAGAATTATTCCACTCAGATTATTTTGAACTGTACTTCTACACATACTACTTACGCACACCTCTGAATGAGTTTGATAAAATAATTGAAATATAACTATGGCTTGACTTGTTTAAAAGTTTCACATTATATTTATCTTTTAATCATATCCAGATTTTAGTAGCTCTGTACGGATTCAAAAATTGTGCAACCTCACTGCTCAAGATAATTGTTGGTTGTTTAAATGATTTTCCCAGGACTATGCGCCCCTTCCCAAGTGGAGCAAATAAAATGTTTTCATTCACTTGTATTCAAGAATGATGTAAAAAATTAACAGTGCTGCCATTATTACATAATTCACACTGCCTACCATGGGAGACAGCAGTCAAAATTTTAGTGGATTTGAAACCACGTCCTGAATACTGTAAACATGTAGCAGGCAGAATGCCCTAAAATTGATATGATTAATATGATTTTGGACGGCACTTGGAACACTATACCCCGACAATGAATTTTTTAGCAACAGATGGTTTATATCAAATCAAGTGACATATTACAGAATCTTAACTACCTGGTATATATATAAGTAAATATTGCCCTTTTACATCTCTTGTCTTGAACCACCATTTGGTGATGGTCTGTGTGCTGCCTCAGAGATCACCTGACCAGAAATATTTCAACTCTAACTGTAAAGGGAAGAAGTGTGGAAGCAAAAGACAGAACTCTGTCTGTTAATTGGCTCATGTGACCTAACTTTATAGTTTGTTTGGTACTGTATGTTTGTGTGCACCGTTGGATCCTAGGATCCCAGGAGGTGGCCTTATTTTTTAAAATGGCTTTTTTCTATTTAGGATTACCCAATGGCACATGCTACTAAAAAAGTGTATTATTGGTTTATTTACATGAAGCAGGGGCAGGGTTTTACATATGAGTTGCTTTAGGCAATATCTGTTTATAGAGACCTACATTGTTTGGGGGGGTATAGTTTTCCTCTTAAGAAGCTCAGGCAAGCAGAGAAGTTCTTAGCAATTAGTAGAGCAAAGACATTATGAGTAAATTGCTGGTTAAGAAACCTTTTTGCTTTATTTTTCAAACTCCTGATGGTTTGATTGCAATATAATTATATAAGATGTAGCTCTTCTGGTTGGCTGCCAAATGAAACAGGAAAATTGTATTATTAAATTGTAATAAGGTCTTGAGGCTTATACACCTCAGCAACTGCTCTGCCATGCCATTCTACCAATCCCTGCACTGGCTTTCACTGCCCTTCAGAATTAGATTCAAATTAATTACCCTGACATTCAACTACTACTCAACTCTTCTCTCATTGGGGCAAATTCATTATAGCGCGAAGCGTCTAACGCTAGCGCTAATTCTCCAGCATGACCTCAATTCGTAACTTCGGAAATTCACTAACACCGGATTTGGCGAATTTACGCTAGCGAAGTAGATAGACTTGCGCAACTTCGCACCCTTACGCCAGGTGAAGTTCAATACGATAGGAGGTTGAAAAAAAAATGTTACATTTTTTCTAAGTCTCAAAAAAACGCTGGCGTATTTTTGCATAGGAGAGTGATAGTCTGAAAAAGATCGATATTTTTTTTTTGGGGGGGGGGTTGCCCTCCTTCCCCCCTATATTTCCTAACATATGGCAACACAACTATACAGGGGGCACATGTAGGGCAATAGGACAACTTTATTTAATTTATTAAAGATTTCCTGGGCTTGTGTAGTGGCTGTAACCTATACTTCTATTATAACTTAAAGTTCCCGCCGTATTCAAATTAGGCTTCTCTGCCTAGCGAAGTAAAACTAGCGCAACTACACTACCGTTCGCCAACTTGAGCGTAAATTCGCACTTTAGTGAATTTGCGTAGCGCTGGCGAAAATTCGCCTGGCGAAGTGCGGCAGACACTAGCGAAGCTAACGCTAGCGAATTTTTGGATCTTAGTGAATTTGCCCCATTGCCTCCTCACATGCAAACAAAAAAACTTTTCTTTCACGCATGGTTAGTGGTTGGCTGAAACCATTTATTATCAAACAACTGTTTTTAAGCCTCCAGTTCCCGGGCTGTCTTGCTTGAACTGCAAATTTGAGGTCTCCCCAGAGTGGCTCAATGATGTTGAGGTCAGGAGACTGAGATGGCCACTCCAGAACCTTCACTTTATTTTGCTGTAGACAATGACAGGTCCACTTGGCCTTGTGTTTTGGATCATTATCATGTTGGAATGTCCAAGTATGTCCCATTCGCAGCTTTTGGGCATGTTATCAGGCCAAATCACCCGGGTATGTAAACTTTTGATCAGGGTCATTTGGGTAGTTTGTGTAGTGATTAGGATTTAAAAACACATTTGTTTGACAATAAATGGCTTCAGCCAACCACTAACCATGAGTGAAAATAAAGTTTTTGTGTTATCATTCATATTCTCTTAAAAATGGTTAAGAAATCATAAATTCTGCCAGGGTATGTAAACTTATGAGCACAACTGTATGGTGCCTCTCAACTGCTACAGAATCTATGTTCAATAAGCGCCTGGGGAGAAAAAGCCGTAGTGAAAAATCCCAATTGTGCCTATAATTTTCAGGACTGTTACGAATACACAAGTCGCTGCAAGAACAAGAACACCGCTACACAAGTTAAAGTGCCCCATACTGTGTGCTGAAGAAATATGCTTATCTAGATTTCACCTATGAACCTTCTCACTGTTCCATTGGCTAATTCCCATGATGACATATAGGTTTGACGCCGCTCTTTTAAAGACTCGGAGATCCTACGTCGCGTTCCAGAATCCTCAAATGACGCTAGAGAATTTGTCCCTCTTTGGTTGCCGTCGCTCGATTAGGGTCATCGCGCAATGTAGGCGTGGCTATAGCTCTTGGCACTCCGTCACTTACCGGAACCTTCCGGTGTCGGACCAGGTAGTAGGACTGCGTTGGAGATAGTTTGTTTGTCTCTTGTGTAGCGAAGCATGTGCTGGGCCTAGGCCGGGAGTCAAGTTTGTGACACCGGGCGGAGGACCATGTCCTCAAGCCGGCAATCTCAGCAACTCCCCGGGCCTGGAGGTGGAACGGGCCCGTCATCGTCATCAGCCCCGTCTTCGTCATCTTCAGCGGGCACATTGCGGTCTGGACTAGTCAGTGGCTCCGCTCTCAGCCGACTCGGAACCGGAGGCAGCGGATCTGCGTTAGTGGCCCGGCCGGGAAGCTCAGCTGGTAACAGGAAGAGGCCTTTGCCTACACCTCTGTGTAATGGGCTCATTAACTCCTATGAGGACAAGAGCAACGACTTCGTATGGTGAGAACGCATTCACTGCTCCTTTTAACTTCTATTTCATGATTACGTATGGACTATCCATAGCACGCCTGCTGCTGTTTCCATACTACATCTCCCAACATTCCCTGCCAGGCTTCAGCTGCTGGAGTTATAGCAGTAGCTTCTATTCAGTGCTTCAAAGTGATTCTCGACGAGATAAAACTGGGATATACTTTTGATTTTTATTTTATTGATTCGTCATGGCCAATTTACATAATAGAACTGGAGAGAGAGCTAGAGTCCTCTTCTTTAATAGTAACCCAAACATAAAAGTCTGCTCAGTGAGAAAAAAATATTCTAAGTTGATTCTTTTAAATATACATTAATGGGGTTGTTCTCCTTTGAGTTAACTTTCTAGTAGGTTGTGATATTCTGAGACAATTGGCATGTGCTCTTTGAATTATTTATACTTTTTTATTCAGCTCTCCAGTTTGCAGTTTCAGTAATCTGGTTGCTAGGGTCCAAATTACCATAGCAACCATATAAATAGGAGAAGGCCTGAATAGAAAGCCGAATAATAAAAAGTAGCAATAACAATACATTTGTAGCTTTATAGAGCATTTGTTTTTAGATGTAGTCGTGACCCCCCCCCCAGAAGCCGAATAATTGAAAAAAAAATCTATTAAAATAAAAATGATGGCCAATTGAAATTTTTCTTAGAATTGGCCATTTTAGAACATAAAAATCAACTGAAATGTGAACCACCCCTTTAACTTTAAACCTGAACGGTCAACCTGAATACAAGATCATTCCCTTTCTGCAGCTGCTGGTTCTCTCTCTCTTGAAACAATTTTGCAGAAAGTCATCCGAAAAGTGAACTACCCTTTTAACTTTAAAGGAACAGTAACACAAAAAATGAAAGTGTTTTAAAGTAAATAAAATATTATGTAGTGTTGCCCTACGCTGTTAAAACTGATCTGTTTGCTTCAGAAACACTACTATAGTTTATATAAACAAGCTGCTGAGTAGCAATGGCGGAAATTGAAAAAGGCTATATGGCACAGAATAAGTAATGGATAACAGATAACATTATGTTCTACAGAGCTTATCTGCTATCTGCTGTGTAACTTGAGCCTTTTCTCCTTCAAGTAGTTGCCCCATGGTGACACAGCAGCTTATTTATATAAACAATAGTAGTGTTTCTGAAGCAAACACTGCAGTTTTACTAGTGCAGGGCAGCACTGCATTATATTTTTATTACTTTAAGGCTGGGGACAGACAGGGAGACTCGGGGAGATTCTATCGCCTGGCGTTTTTAGCAGGCGACAATCTCCCCGAATTTCCTTCTCCCTGTCTGCCGCTAGTATAAATGACAAAGCGCCAGCGCCTGTGCACACGCGGCACGGCGATTTCCTCACGAAGAATCTTCGGGCGATTCTGGAAATCGCCGCGCTGTGTGTGCACAGGCGCTGGCGCTTTGTCATAAATACTAGCGGCAGACAGGGAGAAGGAAATTCGGGGAGATTGTCGCCTGCTAAAAACGCCAGGCGACAGAATCTCCCCGAATCTCCCTGTCTGTCCCCAGCCTTAAACAATTTCATTTTTTGATGTTACTAGTCCTTTAAATTGTCAACATAAATACAAGATCAGTCCCTTTCTGCAGCTGCCGGTTCTCTCGCTCTCTCTTGAAACCATTTTGCAGAAAGTGTTTTTATGCTTCTTCATGGGTCTGTTACTGACTGACCTCTGCTACATTGTTTCTGAGATTAGGGAATCGAAAAGGATAAAGAAATACTGATTTCAGTAGAAAGATACATTTCAAACCAGTTTAAAGTTGTATTTATTGTGTATTAGAAAGATTCATTACATTATTGTTTTGTTGTTGTTGCAGAATAATTTTTTAAGGCCAAATTAGGCATCAGGGAGCTTTGCATTCACTGAAAATTCTATGCACAGAGAACCCTACCAAGGTCCTTGGAAGCATCATTCAATTTGGCCCAGATTCTCACATACATTACACTCCTGCCCAGGTGTTGAATGACATCCAACAGTATCAGAGACTTTAAGGGCTAGTCCACACGGCAAGATTCAGGGAGATTTGTCTTCTGGCGACTAGTTAGTTAATAGTCAGTTTATAGTGCTGCTCCATTAGAATTCTGCACTGAAATATATTTTTGAAAAGAGCAAATTTTTTTTATTCAGTTTTGAAATTTGACCTGGGGCTAGACATATTGTCTGTTTCCCAGCTGCCCCCAGTCATGTGACTTTTGCTATGATAAATTTCTGTCGCTCTTTAGGGTAGTGACACACGGGGAGATTAGTCACTTGGCGACTAATCGCCTGTTCTCCTGGATGAACTTCCTTCATGTGTCTTCCCTTCCTGTATAATGAAGAGTCACCTGTGCTAAGCACACTCGGGCTTAATTTTCCAAAGTCGTCTGAGGTTCCCTCGTGAGACAATGGCTGGAATGTAAAAGCACTAGCGTTATGGCACTTGCGGCGCTTCATTTTCCAAAGTCGCCCGAAGTTCAATTTGTCCAATTTCACACAAAGTGCAGCTTTATCCAAAGGAAGTAGCCTGGTATACCTTTCTCCACAGAACTAATTTAAGGCAATCGGGAGAAAAAAAAAAAAGACAGTGGGCCCACAGCCGTGATGATTACAGAAAAAAACAAATTGTGAAAATCAGGCACATCCATGATAAAGGAAAAAATAGAGCTAATATTTCTTAAGCCAAGTTCCCAAAACAGCTTCATTGTGCGTAGATTGTTTAAAGTGTTTGAAACGCTGATGCAGCCTTATTCTTCCATGATTAATTCCTTCAGTTGCTTTTTCCCCTAAATAAATGAATTTTTATGGTGCTGGAAAACACTTTCTTTGGCTTAACACCAGCGTCTTGCATAAGTGTTCAATTCAATTAGGATGTGATGACTGGAATGTCCATGGCAAATGATTTACCTTGCTTTTGTTTTCATCAAACTCTTTTGCGACCACTAATTCCCTGTGGATCATGTTGTTATTATTCAGTAACTATATGATATATATAAATGCTTTGCAACAGGATCATGGTCACTCGGTGTGTTTGTGTGTGTGTGTGTGTGTTAAGAGTGCCAAGGAAATGCGTCTCAAACTATACAGAACTACATTTATAGTTCTTTGTCAACTCTTTAGAACAGTGTTTCCTCTGTCCTATTTTATTTTCATAAGAAAGTGGCTGTCTGTTGCAGTAAAATGATAATGACTTGTTTTCTATATAACTTATTGGAATTGGGTTATTATATCTAATAAACACCCTCAGAACTGTTGGATTATTTTGTTATTAAAATAGCCCACTGTGCTTATACTTTTAAACATGCTTCCCAAGGGCATGTCCAGTTGCTACACATTATCATGCTTGTAACACTAGTAGCAATACACTGGTACAAGTAGTATACACTGTAGCAACTTAACCTAGGCTAGCAGAGTTTGTTAGATAAAATGGTGAGCCTAGTTTGCAACAGAAAATAGTGTCATGATTAATGTCATTATTTGCAAATTATTTTATTGCCCTTTCACAGCTTGTACAGGTAGTGAATATTCCCTTTTTATTCAGGCGATAATTTGCCTCAAGTTTTGAATAGTGGGATCATTTCACTTTCCTGAATAATAACTGGGAATGAAGCACACACAATTATAGCCTAAAGGTGGGTCAAGTCAGCACATAGATTCAGCAATCTTAGGAAGTTCCTAGGAAGTTTATCACTTTCCCCAAAAAGGTACTAAAATGTCACTGGTAGGCAAAGCATAGCCCAGCTAAACCTCTTAATATGTAAATGAGCTTTTGGGCTGAAGTTTGATTGAATAGACATGTCTATTCCACCAAGTCCTAAATCTCCGTGTTGTTGGGCAGCAGCACAAGTGTTTGCGGGATGCTATATATGTCTACACCTGACAGCCAGTGTACCTTATTTGGAACTAAAAGTGTATCCAACTTCAACTTTATCTTGTCAAATGTAAATGAAGCATTCGTTCTGAAATTTTTATAGTGTTAGATGGCAAATCTTTCTTGTAGTTTCCAGATCAAATTGTAATGTTTCATTATTTTATACATGTGAAACCATGTCTTGGTCTGAAACGTTGCTGGTTCCTGGGTCAAATTCCTTAGCACAATAAAGACTTGCAAGAAGATGTCCTCCTGGGTGTAAAGTATTTTTATTGTTTATGGATATGCCATTGGACATGTTCATGATGTGACCTTCAACTATTACTGGCATAAAGAACAGGTGATGACAAGATTGTTGTGCAAACCATGTCTTCTGTTATTGCATCGTGTGTACAGAAAAGGCAAAATCCGTTCTTTTCTTCATTGTATACAATAGAGTCTTGAGTTTCCAGGCTCACTTCATAGCTGCACTGTTGGCCCAGCTCAATCTAGTCATTGGCAGACTCAGGATATGATTCATAAAGCTTTAACAAAAATTAAAACAAGGCTCCAGGGCTTGATGGCATACACCCCCGGGTTCTAAGAGAGCTTAGCTCCATTTTAGACCGGCCCCTATTTCTGATTTTCTTATGTCATTCCAATATCTAAAAAGGGAATATGATCTCAGCCTGGTAATTATAGGGCAGTAAGTTTGACGTCTGTGCTGTGCAAATCATTTGAAGGCTTGTTAAGGGATCTCATTCAAACATTAGTCCTAGTGAATGGCATTATGAGCAACAATCGGCATGGCTTTATGAAGGATAGGTCATGTCAGACAAATTTGATAGCTTTTTATGATGAGGTAAGTAAGATTTTGCCAAAGAATTTGATACAGTGCCCCAAAAACGACTGCTTTCTAAACTAAGGTTTGTTGGGCTTAATGAAGTTGTTTGCACATGGATAGGAAACTGGCTACAGGATTGGGTACAGAGAGTGGTTGTTAATGGTACATTCTCTGCTTGGAGTAAGTTTCTTAGTGGGGTCCCTCAGGGCTCGGTATTGGGTTCACTTTTATTTAACTTGCTCATGATGACTTAGGGGAGGATACTGTAAGTAATGTATCAGTGTTTGCAGATGACACAAAACTATCCAGCCCAATTAATTCCATCCAGGATGTGGCATCCTTGCAACAGGATCTTGACAAACTGGCAGCTAAGTGACCAATGAGATTCAATGTTGATAAATGTAAAGTCATGCACCTGGGATGTAAAAATATCCAAGCCACTTATGTATTCCCTTAATGGGACTGCACTAGGCAAATCCATGATGGAAAAGAATATTGGAGTCCTTGTAGATGATAAACTTGGCTGTAACAAGCAATGCCAGTCAGCAGCATCAAATAAAGTCTTGAGCTGTATTAAAAGGGGCATTGGTTCACGGCAGGAAGGGGTCATTCTTCCACCTTATAGAGCACTGTTAAAGCCCCAACTTGAATATGCTGTACTGTTTTGGTCTCCATCACTCACACAGGACATTATTCTATTAGAGAGGTTACAGACAAGAACAACTAAGTTGGTAAAAGGTATGAATAATCTTAGCTATGAGGAAAGACTGGCCAAACTGGGGATGTTCACGCTGGAGAAGAGGCGCTTAAGGGGTGATATGATATGTATAAATATATAAGGGGATAATATAATCTCTCATGCTTTATTTACCAGTAGATCTTTCCAGCTGACACAAGTTCACCCATTCTGATTAGAAGAAAAGAGGTTCTGCCTAAATATTCGGAAGGGGTTTTTTACATTGAGAGCTGTGAAGATGTGGACTTCTCTCCCTGAATCAGTCATACAGACTGATACATTAGATAGCTTTAAGAATAGGTTGGATGGCTTTTTAGCAAGTGAGGGAATACAGGGTTATTGAAAATGGCTTATGGCACAACTTGATTCAGGGACTAGTCCGATTGCCATTTTGGAGTCAGGAAGAACCCCCCCCCCCGAGGCAAATTGGAGAGGCTACCGATGGTTTTTTTTTGCCTCCCTCTGGATCAACTAGCAGGCAGCTTAAAAAAAAATTTAAGTTTTAACTTTATGGACGTGTGTCTGTTTTCAGCTTAATTTACTATGTCTCTATGTCCAGAGCACATTGTTACAGAAGTCCAGTTCTTTTCTTTGTTGTTAATGCGGAAAATGTATCCTTGTATGGAATAGAAGAAATGGGAAACTACCCATAGAAGTGTCTCTCTGATGCTAGGTAAAGGGTAAAAAGACGTGCTTTATTAGGTGAATGATTTATAACACACCAATTTTAGGCAAATCATACTTCTAGTACCTGTGTACCGTCTGTGGGGAATTAAAAAATTGCTCATACTCCGAAGACAGACAATCATCCTAAATAATATTGATTTGCATACAGAAAATTCTAATGGCACATTGAGATTTCTATCATTTATTTTGGTACCCCATGAAAGACTTAAGATGTTGAAAGGCAGTGTTAATGGAAAAGTCCTCACCTTATACTATATGGCCACAACCCCATTGCACATTTCACTATATGGCTTCTTCACACACCAGTTTTCTGGTCCTAGAGATACTTTTCAGCCCTTCAGCTATGTATTCTCCATTACTAGTCCTATACCCTTTTGTGTAAATGCTTCCCATTAAAGAGTTTTCAACCTTCCCCTGGTTGTGCTCAAGCAGCTTGGGCCAAGTACAATTAAAATTATATTGCTGTACAAATAAATCTGTGGAACCCGCAAGCAGACAATGGGCCATAATAAACATCATTTGGAAGGCTGCATCCTGCACATGAGCTGCCCTGTAAAATATATTAGAGTGTTACTTAGACTTGTGAAGGGAAAAAAGGGTTAAATCTATCTTGATGTGGTTGACTTCCTCCAAAGTATTCAAGTCTTTGGGTTTATTGTTCTAGTGCCAGTATTCATGTAATTATTACTGTTGTAAAAGTTTCTTTTTGGGAAATGTTTAAAACACTAAATTCAGTTGCGGAATCCGCTTTAACCACTAGCCATGTGTGCTTTCGCTTGTAAAATATATCTCCTAACCCAATATCGAATGTGTGTTCTGTTTTAACTTAGATCTCATCATACTTGGCTTAGTTCATAGACTTAGGATACTTGTCCCATTATTTTGTTTCCGTCTCTTTAGTCTTTCTCACTTCACGTTATAACATGCATTTCCTATTAATCACATTCATTGGTGTTAAGCATTGCAGTTAGGTCATCTGTAGAAGAAAAGAATCCTCACAAACAATGAATGGCTGTTAAGCCATATTATGCAAGTCTTGATCCAAAAGGTGTCAACATGTCTTCAAAGTATTAGGGGCAGATTTACACTCTGGCGAATGGATATAATTCCGCAAATTCACTAAGACGCGGATTTTACTGAATGTTGCCTCTTTTCGCCAGACTTGCCTTCACCAGCTCTGACCTGGAGAAGTGCAATGGAGTGCATAGAACATCCCCATTCTTCAGTTACTTGCATATTAATTGAGTGGAAAATCTTGTCCAAAAAAGTAAAAAAAAATGCTGACATCTTAGCATTTTTTCAGGATGATAGGGCTTATGTGTAGGGCATTAAAATAACTCTATTGACTTTATTAAGGTTCCCTAGACATGTCTAGTTATCGATGTAAATGAAATGTATTTACTGCAACATAAATAGCTCCTTTCAGCTTAAAATTTCCAACCTTATGCAAATTAGCCTGAGCGCAAGATCTTTAACGAAGTTGCTCTAGTCAGAATTGAATGCTAGAGTGCGTAGTTTGGGCTTCTGTGTTTTTATTTAAAGGGCACCGGTCACACTCCCCCCCCCCCCCCCCCCCCCCCCCCCCCCCCCCCCCCC
>CM044438.1:78606198-78617282 GCA_024363595.1 Xenopus borealis | reverse complement strand
CCCCTACTACCACTAGGCCACCTTAGTCAGGCGGGAGCTCCTACTCTCTTACCCCTAGTCCGGTCTCTTCTTGCACGTGTCTCTTTCATACATGTGCGTCTTATTGCATGCTTGCCTATTGGGTGATGCTACCGACCAGGGTTCCTAGGGTGCCTGGCCAGACGCTGACACGCATAATGTGCGTGACATGCATGATGAATGCTGCATGATGTCAGTGTGTGTGTGACTCTTATTCTGTGAAGGCGCTGTATATAAGAGGTCCCTCCCAATGCAAGTTACCTAGTGCTGGGGGGCTATATATAAAAAAAATGTTAATTGTATCTATTAGATATAATCTGTATTTTAGGTCTTAGGTTTACCTGTAATGCTAGGCAGAATATTCAACAAAAGACCTGGGGGCAAATTTACCAAAAGGCGCAGTAAATTCGCCAGCATGATGTTGTTTCAGAACTTTCCTGGTTTACTAATTGTCGTTTGTGTAACTTCACTAGCGAAGGAGATTCTAGAGGTAGTTCACTCCCTAACGCTAGGCGAATTTGCACTCTGGCGAAAGGATGTAATAACGCAAATTCACTAAGATGCGGATTTTACTGAAAGTTGCCTCTTGCCTTTGCCACCTCAGAACAGGCGAAGTGCAATAGAAAGTTGATAGTTCTATCTGAATAGATAGATAGAAAACACTAGCGTCTTTAACTTTTTAAGGCTTTTTAGGCTGCAAAAGAACGTAAAAAATTTTTTTAGGGTACCCGGTTCCCCCCCCCCTTCTACATTTCCTAACTTATGGAACATAAACTTTACAGTAGGCACATGTGTAGGGCAATATAACAACTCGATTTCCTTTTATTTCCTGGCTTGTGTAATGTAATGTATTTGCTGCCACACATACGTCGACTGAACTTTAACTTCCCGTTGTATGCAAATTTGGCTACGCTAGCACAACTTTGCTTTGCTTGATGAAGTAATGCTAGTGCAACTTTGCCAGCATTTGGCGCCATGGATGCAACTTCGCATTTTGGTGAATTTTCGTTGTCCTGGTGAATCTACACTTGGCGAAGTGTTGTGATGTGAGCGAATCGGACACTGGCGAAGTTGCACTCTTTAGTGAATTTGCCCCCTGGTATAGGTTGCACAATTCCCATGAGTTGCAGCCCTTTATCTCGCAATTAAGCTTCCATTTTAACAGGTCCTTTTTTTCCCCTTCCTTGTTTTTCACCAACTTGGCCATAATCCGATTTCTTCCTCGGCTAAGCATATCCGTATTGATCCGCCTTGAAAAGAAAAGTGCAAGTGAATGTAAAAAAGTACTATGCACCCTGGTTATGAAAACTGTACATATGCTGTACTGTTGGCTAGGAAAATGAGGGAACCCCCCAATGAAACCCAAATTTTGAGCTGTTTTACTTCAGAGCCGTACTCTAGTATTTTGAAGTTAAGTGCTCAAATTAGGAAATTCAAATACAGGGCTGTCCAGGTGAAAACCAGACAGGTGGAAACCCTACAAACACATTCGAACTTACAAGAGCTTATGGTAACAGCAAAGATAACTTTTGCAACACGATTGTATTGCTAAATTTAGGTAGTGGTTGAGTAGTTATTGCTTTGTAACATCATGAGCAGTTGATCGTGTTACTCTAAGGAAAACAAATGATTGTTGAACCCTGCTGTAATAGTACAGGTATGGGATTCGTTATTGGGAAAACCGTTTTCCAGAAAGTTCTGAATTACGGCATGGCCATCTCCCATAGACTCTATTTTAATCAATGAATTAACATTTTTAAAACTGATTTCCTTTTTTCTTTGTAATAATAAAACAGTAGCTTGTACTTGATCCCAAGTAATATAAAAATAATCCTTATTGGCAGCAAAACCAGCCTATTGGGTTTATTTGTTTACATGATTTTCTAGTAGTCTTAAGGTATGAAGATCCAAATTCCAGAAAGACCCATTATCCAGAAAGCCCCAGGTCCTGAGCATTTTGGATAATACCTTTCCCATACCTGTAATAAAGATAATGCAATGTGATGAATTTTTTTTTTTTGTAATTTGAGTAGGCAAATTATTCAGGTTCGGTTTAATCTTTCAGGAAGGTTTAAATATTTATCTAAATCCAAAAATGTATGGATTTGGTGTATCCATATTATTTCAATGGGGGATTAAATGGCAATGTAATGATTATTCACATATAATGCTTTTTCTGTTTAAGCTTTGTGATGATCTTTTTATTTTTTTTGTGTGCATTTCAGCCCAATATGCTTTGAAATGATTGAGGAAGCATACATGACTAAATGTGGACACAGTTTCTGGTAAGTTACTGTTTGATTTCTCTTTTGGTATAAACGCGATAAAAACATATTACAAAAATGAAAGACAATGCAATTTGTGTAAAGCTATTCATACACATTTTGTTTCCATCCTTAGAACATAGACAGAAGAATTATAAAGGTTGCCCTAATAAAATGCGGTTTGATTTCATCATTTGCAACATATACTTTATAATGTACTTAGTATGTCATAGTACTAAATGCTTTGCAATTGTTGGCGTTTATTTGATCTCAAAGTTGATCTTCTTGCTTTGTGGTTCACTAATTTGACTACTGTAGTGTTGAATGTTTCTCAGCTAAGTGTTCAGGCACTGACAGACTTTACAATTCCTCCAATATCAATGTGGCCCAGTTGGCCAACAACTAAAACAGTAGAAATGTGGCCAAGCATCTGTATGGCCAATCCTACATCATCTGATCATTCAACATGTTTGCTGATCATTCAGAGTACTGCTTTGGTTCACCATGTTAACATTGAGAATGAAAGCAATAAGGCAAAATAAATGCATAGGATTTATAAAAAATGTGTTTATTTGAAATCTGCTCTGCTTATGTCATATGGGGTTAATTGTATAATGACTGTTACTTGAAAACATTGGAGTTGTGTGAAAAGCATATCCTTAATAGGAATGCCTTTATTATTTATTAGTCATTTGTCTAATCTGCTATGCAGAAATTGAAGTCGAAAGGAAGCTTTTACTTTTTTTACATTAAAAAGTCCTTTATATATGTGGTGTTGTAAGAGCCCCCTGAGATTACCCCCACCCACAAAGAGTATACAAAAGAATCAGGGATGTAACAAATATACTATATTGAGGTTTTGCTGAATTTGTCCAAAAAACTTAACAAATCTGGATTCAGTTCGGCCAGGCACTTTGATAATGCCAAACCTCAATTCTGGATTTGGTGCATTCCTAAGAGCAATAAGAATGGATTACAAGTACCACACCTTATTGCAGGTGGAAAAGAGGGAAGACAGTCGGGCTTATTTATCAACACGGGGCAAATTTGCCCACGGGCATTTACCTATAGCAACCAATTAGTGTTTAGCTTTTTGAAGCCAGCTGCAAGTAGAACAATGAATGCAGTAATCTGATTGGTTGTCATGGGTTACTGCCCATGGGCAGATTTGCACAGTGTTGATAAATGACCCCCAGTGTTTCAAGTTTGCAGAAACTTCCTTCTCTACTACAGTTTAAAAAGGAAAACACTTTGGGGCAGATTTATTTAGGTTTGTATTGGAAATTTGAATAAGAATTTTCTAGTTGAATTTTTGGTCCCTGGGAACAAAAATTTGACTATTTTTCATGTAGAAGTCAATAGCAGAGGTCCAGTAACCAATTTGAAGATGCCTTTCTGACATCCTAGGTTTTTTTTTGAGAGAAAAAACTTGATTCAAGTTTATGCTGAGATGCTACTGTTCCCATTAAGCAGGAAAACCATATCCCCGGACAATGTAGGTCTCTATAAAAAGAAATTGCATAAAACTCATATGTAAAACCCTGCTTCATGTGAATAAACCATTTTCATAATAATAGTTTTTTAGTAGCATGTGCCATTGGGTAATCATAAATAGAAAATAGCCATTTTAAAAAAATGACAGCCTCCTGGGATCCTAGGATCCAACGGTGCACACAAACATACCAAATAAACTATAAAGTTAGGTCACAGGAGACAATTAACAGACAGAGTTGTGTCTTTTGCTTCCACACTTCTTCCTGTTAGAGTTGAAATATTTCTGGTCAGGTGATCTCTGAGGCAGCACACAGACCATCCCAAAATGGTGGTTCAAGGCAAGAGATGTAAAAGGGCAATATTTACTTAAATATATATTCCAGCTTGGTAAGATTCTTTAATATGACACTTAATACGATATAAACTACCTGTTGCTCAAGTACTCATTTTGGGGGGTATAGTTTTCCTAAGTAATTTGCTACTTTGAAAGCTCAGCCAATGATTTACAGAATTAAGAGGGATTCCTAAACCTTTTCATATGACTGTAATCCCATGGGAATAGAACTGGTTGAATTTATTGTACATAAAGTATTTTAACTATTACTAGTTGCATTTTTATACCAAAAAAAACAACTGTTGTGTTTATCTACCCTTTACATTATTATTTTGTTGCAAACTCCTTGATGTAAAATACATAATCTAAGAATTTCCTTATATGTACTGTTTATTGGTTATTCTGAACCTTGACATCCATGAGCATTATAGTGCACTCGACCATTTTTCTTTGTTTTGCAGCTGCTTTAAAATGCAGGTTTTCCAGTTTCTTTTTGTTTCTTTTGGCTTTATTTCTAGAGTAATATGCATAAGTCAATAACTGGTGTCATTACAAACTATTTGGCCTAGTTTGAGCCAAAATATAATTACATTTTGTTTGGACAATGCATTTTTTTTTCTCTTATGTTTTAATACCCTAGCTTGACTGCTTGCACCATTTGTTATTTGAACTGAAAAATACTGAATTTCATATTTTGCTCTAATTTTCTCATGGATATTTCCCTGCCTTTCATATAAATGCTCTCTGTCCTTATGTGAACTTCAATCAGCAGAGATGAAAGTTACAGAACTTTACAGTTGCAGACAAACCTAATATGGTCTTGTTATCCCCTCACCATTCTGCATTAATTCATAGATCACTGGAGCTATAGATCTACAACCAGTCTGTTTGGTGTATCTATACTTTGTATTAAAGCCATTGGTATAATTATGCATCAGGCCATGTACCTGCAGGTGTTGTGTGGGTTATTTTGTGGCTGCATATTCCATTTTTTTTTTCCTTAACCCGACTTCTGATGATGTCACTTTACATTTGTGGCAACAACACTTCCAGTTTCATAGTGGCTAGTGTGTAGAAGGTATTGTTGTGGATCTGGGTAGGAATTTAAAATGTTTTGACTAAACAAAAAAGCAGGTTTGCAGTAAGCTATAAGTACTGATGATCACCATGAAGAACATTGATAACATTTATTTTTCTTTGGTAGACGCACGTTTGCTCATATTTATGTATAAATATATCATTAGTGAATAGAACTATTTTTAAATGTCCATGTGTAGCTAGCAAAGCAGTTTATTGCCAATAATTAGCCACAATAGTGCAAGCTATAACACTATATTTATTCTGTAGAATGTTTTACCATATATGAGTAAACCACTCTAGAAGCTCTCTTTGTTTAGGATAACAGCTGCAATATTGGCTTGGTGTGACATAACTTCCTGTCCAAGTCTCCCTGCTCACTCGTAGTTTTGGGCTCAATTTACAGCGTGGGGGGGGGGTAGAGAGGAGCAAACTGAGCATGCCCTAGCACACGGGAAGTCTGATACAGAAGCCCATGTGTACACAATAGAAACAAAGTGTTTCTTTTGACAGAGGGCAGCATTACATTTACTGATGTATTTATATAAAGCTTACTTTATGTTAGCCTTTCCTTCTCCTTTAAGGGCATGTGTTGTATGATGAAATGCTTCTCCCCATAGAGGTGTAGGCTAATACAGCCTGATGTCTGGTTGGAGTAAATTGTGCTATTTTTGAGTGGGTGGCCAAATTGTGTTACTTATGTGCATAATAAGAATATCCCTTCTTCATTATGAGCATTCATGTGACATGACTGGTATGAAACAGTATGAAAGTTAATGCTCAAATTAAAAATACAATCAAGACTGAACTTGGTTTATAGGTTGTATAGATTGCTTATTTGTAAGGTTTGAAAATCATTAACACATTTTTTATAAGTGGAATGTTTCCTCCTAAATGTTGAACAAAGGCATTCTTATTGTTGTCGGTAATTTTTTTTAACCAGCATTTGTGAAAGTAACACCTTAGTCATCCAAATCAAATCTCTTTTCTTGGGTCACATGCAAATTTAAGCCATGAGTTAGTATAGCATTTATTTAAAGGTCAAAGTGAAAAAAAAAAACGTTATAGCTGATTTAATTCAGCTAAATCTGACAGCTACAGTATGATGTGTCCACTCCATTTCTCATAGTATCCACCAAAGTCTGACGTATTAGAAATGCCACTGTAGCATAATTTTAAAAGATGGTCTTAATGTAGAATTCAACCCTAACATTAAACAACTCTACCCCTCATCCCCACCAAGACTCCCTCTTCCTCCCGAGCCGAGTGTTACCCTGGGCAAATGCCCCTAACGTATTACTTTCTCCTCGGTGCAGATTCAGCCATCGGAGTTAATGGGCGCCATCTTCAGCAGCTTCGGTAATCTTCGGAATGAGACCAGCGCATGCACAGGTGGAGCAATTCTCTGTTTCACAACAACTGCGCATGCGCCGAAGCTTGCAAAAATTGCCGAAGCGCTGATCTTTTGCCCAAGATTACTGAAGCAGCTGGAGATGTGCCAGTGAACTCCAATGGCTGAATCTGCACAGAGGACTAAGTAAAACGTTAGGGTCATT
Organism: Xenopus borealis; assembly: GCA_024363595.1. Taxonomy (NCBI): domain Eukaryota; kingdom Metazoa; phylum Chordata; class Amphibia; order Anura; family Pipidae; genus Xenopus; species Xenopus borealis. The sequence goes on along the minus strand of CM044438.1, from coordinate 78,610,539 downwards.
TGCTCGGGGTAACATTTGGGCTGGGGGGAGGAGGGAGGGGGTCTTGGTCAGGATGGGGGTAGGGTTTTTTTAATATTAAAGGGGTTGTTCACCTTCCAAAAACTTATTTTTTTCTGTTCAGTTGTTTTCAAATTGTTCCCCAGAAATAAAAACTTTTTTCAGTTACTTTCCATTATTTATCTTTTACTTTTTTTTCCAAAATCTAAGTTTAAATGTTAAAGTCCCTGTCTCTGGTGTTTGAGTCTGGCAGCTTAGTAATTCAGGTTCAGACTCTAAACTGTTACAATTTAGCAACATTTAATTGATACATTTCACAGCAACATCTCTGGAGTATTAGCAACTATTGTATCAATTCTACCAGCTGCCTTTAATGAAACCCAGAGATTCTGCTCAGCAGCGACAAAGATAAGAAATGTATCCATTAAATGTATCGGTTTAGAACAGTTGGGATCCCTCCCAGAGCTGCTTTAGAAGGTGAAAAATTACACTTTACACTTCAATATTAGAAAAACAGTTACAAATGGAAAATAGACAGTAATTGGAAAAAGTCCTTATTTCTGGTGATCTATCTGAAAAAAGTTGTTTGAAGGTGAACAACCCCTTTAAAGTTGAATTCTCCTTTAAGAATCATGTATAAAAGAAAAAGTATGTATATATCTGGGGGGTTATTTACTATATTCTGAAAACGTATCCCTATTTTCATATGACCACTTTCATTAACATGGTTTTTTCGGGTTATCGCCCAAAACCACAAATTTAATTGTATTATTGAGTGAAACCCAGCACAGATCATATCTTCCAATTTTAAACAGGACATCTGCCATTGACTTCTACATTACCGCAGCAGTTTTTAAGTAATCAGACTTAAGGAAATAACCCCCTAATGTATGTAATATATTTCAAATGCCTTCACTATATAGCTTCTTTAGCTGAAAGCAATAGGTAAAGCGTTCACCTATCTGCTATACAGTATGTGTGACATCACTGGACTTGTTCAGAGTAAAGGTAAAATGTAGCTAAATAGGCTGTTCAAAATAACTGATTTCTAATCTAGTTAGCCAAAATTATCATCTATAAAAACTGGAGTGATTGGATGTCCAACTTAATAGTCAGAACACTACTTCCTGATTTGCAGCTCTCTCATTGGTTACTAGTCGGTAACAAATCACTGGCTTGAGAGGGGGCCATAAGGGTCATAAATGTTGGCTTATGAATCTCACCTGAGTATCAAAAGCAAACTCACAACTGTTATGTCCCATGCTGCAAAACAGGAAGTTGTGTTTTGGCTGTTATGTTGGCCATCCCATCTTATTTTCTGTTTGCACAGCCTATTTTGTTTTTACACTGAACAATTCCTTTAAATTGAGATGCACTTGCAGAATAAAGCTGTCTGTGTTAACCATGACAATGGGTCCTCAAGGCTGTTTTTATTAAAGAAAAAAGTAAGGCAAAATGTTGGAAGATTGCAAACACCCCTTTTTAAACTAATCACAGCTGCCTTCCTGACGTTGAATAACGTCAGTCTCTGGAATAAATCCATGTTCTATGAGTATACAAATAGGGAAACATGTTTTTGTTTTTCTAGGGCTCATCTTAAGCCCTTTGTTGCTAAAGGGACCTCCTTGTGTTGTGGAGCAATGCAGTTTTAGCATTTCTGCCAGTAAGTTACTGCCAATATGCTCTGAAGGACAATTTTCATTGTTGAGTCTAATGGGGAGATAATGCAAAGCAAGTTCTCTCAACATAGTCACTATTTGGTAATTGTATCGCTTAAAGGATATAATTAATGAACTATAGTGGGTATTAGTAATTGTAATTTCCTCTGTAGATTGTAGTATAACACTGAGTCACTTTACTATTTGATATTGAATATCTTAATGAATTATTTAATATATGATAAATTATAGAATTATCTTAAGCACTAGCACTTTCTTTAATTACTCCTTGGGGGTACTGTAATTGGTAAATTCGAGTAGAGTAATTGATTTATAATTGTGGTTTTCAAATTAAGCTGGAGCACTAGTAAGTGGTTATAACTTCATTCTTTTTTATGTTGGCAGTAATTTGCCACTTTTTCTACATAGTATCTAGGCTATTCAAGTTGCAACATTGACAATTAAGTATCAAAGTCTAATAGTTGCAATTTATTGAGTGCGTACAAAAGGGGATATTTTTTTAGAAACAAAGTTCCTTATGAATAAAGGGTAAATAAGGGATTTCTTTCTCTCTTCTTAAGTATTTACAAATTGTCATGTAGTGCAGCAGTTTTGTGATTCCTGTACAATAGTTGCTTCACAAAGTACCAAACAAAATGGACTGCACAGCCTCAGGGTATATGGCTATCTATGTACTGTGTGACTGCATAGTGTTAATGATCAGTAGTAATGGTCTTGTAGAAAGTGTTGGTGCTTTAGGGCTAGGCCACACGGAAAGATTTCAGGGAGATTAGTCGCCTGGTGACTATACATGTGAGGCAATTTCGAGCGACTTTGAAAAACGTTTCGCCGCGTGTGAATAGGGGCAGGAGACTTTAGCACTGGCGGGTGGCAAGCCATTCAGGGAGATTAGTTGCGGCGATTAGTCACCAGGCGACAAATCTCCCCGAATCTTTGCGTCTGGCCTTACCCTAAAAGGCTGTGATAGACAGCAGACTATGTGTGCTAGTAATTGATTGGTATTTTGCTATTTGTGATGTAATAGTGTTCTAATAAAATAGATTTTCTTGTTACTTTTCAGACACCATCACAATAATATAAATTATTCTCATTATCTGATCTGATTATTTGTAAACAAATGTTTTCTTTTACGCAGCTATAAGTGTATCCATCAAAGCCTGGAGGACAATAACCGCTGTCCAAAGTGTAACTATGTGGTAGACAATATCGATCATCTCTATCCTAACTTTTTAGGTGAGTGGGGTGTGCACTCTTCATTTATTGTAATTTCATACATGTTTTAAAGAGTCTTTACCTATGTTCTCTACCTATGCTAGGGAAGCCTATTTAACAAGCTGAGTAAAACATTTTATATCAAAACACATAACTTGTTCTCTCTTAAATGTAATGCAAGATGTGCAAATCTGGTTCATGAAGGGGTTATTTTATGTGAGGCAAATTAATCTTCTGCAGAAAATTATCCATATAGCTCTGCTATAAGGCCTTTGCCTAATGGCTAATGCCAAGAAAAATGGTGGTGATATTTTACCTTTGCCAGTGCCCTATTCTTCTTGAGCCTTTAAAACTTCTCTCTTTGTATGCAGTGATAGTGTATGTTCTTGTAATTAATGAAAATATGTTCTGATTGTGTTTTGTCCTTTCAGTAAATGAGCTAATTCTCAAACAGAAGCAAAGATTTGATGATAAGCGTTTGAAGCTGGACCCATCGGTGAGAACTGTATACAAAAATCACAGGCATGGTTAAATGAATTTTTTTTTTTTGGCCAGTAAAAACTAAGGAGCATATGCCATTTGCTGTTGATGGCAATACGCATATGTTCACAAAGCATTTATAGGGAAATGAGAGACAAATAAAAATTACAAACTTTTGAATGATAAGAGAAAATGTAATTACAAGAAACTTTAGTTTTACTACTTGTAAATGTTAAACTAATATATGTCTGGTTACTGCATAGCTTGCTCTGATTGATGAAGCAATGAAGCAAGAGTCCTTCTCCTCTAGTCAATATTTTATGTCCCCCAATGCCTTTTATACTTTTTCACAGTTCTGGTATCACAGAGCATGCAAGGCTATGTGGAAACTAAAGAGTATGTTCAGTGTTTGGCCTGCATGCAATAAAATGTAGTGGCTATCAGAGCAAAAATGCCTTGTTTCCCCTTACAATGCACTCTGTGTGTTGTCATGCACTGACACCTTGCTTGTCAGTGCAGAGAGACAGCAGAGCGAATGGGAGCCCACTGGCTTCTCTCCAACTTTGGTGATGGGGAAAAGCCAAGGCTGTGACTCGTGTTCTCTTAGCCTAAAAGTGAAGAGTATGGAAAGTACAGACTGATCCTGCAGCCAATAGCCGTTACAAGTGCAAATAACTTTAATACTACAAGTCAAGAAAACACACAAGCCCTTTTTTTCTTTTTGTTTCTAATGCCAGTAAAATAGAGAGTTGCCAAATTCCTCACATATATAAAAAAGAGTAGAGAATCATAATGGAATGGTTTAAATCTTGCCAGAAAGTTAAAAAGGAGCCAAAACTCCACTCATATTGGCCACTAAGCAGTGTCTGAAAACATCCAGAATATGTCTGAATAGAATATAAAGAAACATTGCATGCTGTTTTTGTTTTCTAAGCCTTATAGTTTTTAGTAACAGTGGGGGGGGGTGACGACA
>CM044438.1:78551321-78602267 GCA_024363595.1 Xenopus borealis | reverse complement strand
CGCGATGACTGTGTGTGTGTGTGAGATGCGCGATGACTGTGTGTGTGATGCGCGTTGACTGTGTGTGTGTATGTGATGCGCGAGTGTGAATAGCTCTTGCTTTAGGAGAAACATTTTACATTAAATGTAATCTGTGTCCTAAACTGTATCCAAATGCATCTTCTGGTTTATACATTTTTTTCTATGTAGAAGGCTTTTATAACAGTACACTGGTTTACACTTTTTTTTTTTATAACTTTTTTTTTCTCTTTTTTCAGAATGGGCACAGGTGGCAAATATTTCAGACAGACCAAGATAACCTGGATTTGCCAAATGTAAATCTAATGTTGCAGCTGCTTGTCCAGAAGAAAAGGCAGCTGGAGGCTGTAAGTAAATTGAAAGTAAAACTTCTTCTTGAAGATGCTATTTACTAGCATAGTGAAATAAAAATGATGTACAGTTATTTTTAATTGTCAAATTTCCAGCATTTCTATTGTTCGCACCTAACATGGATACAGCAGTTGTTGATATTGCTGCCTTGCATCCCTAAAAGATATGCATATGCATGCTAAAGCATATTGCCTTACTTATCTAAAATGTGATTGCTGACACACGGCCATTTAGGCACATTAATATGGTTTTGTCTGTTGATGTCTGGCTAAATTGCTGGTACAGTTAATAATCAAGTAGAAACTAACAAGTAACTAACAAGTAGAAAATTTTAGGAGGGCAATATGGCTGCCTGCTTGTACTGACCTAGAGATTGAGGCTGAACTGATCATGAAATGGGGCATGTTTGAGAGTGAAATGTCCATGCTGGGAAGAAGGTGTGGTGGAGGAGTGGGCAGACTAGCCAATCGATGGCTGTGGAGAGCGGAGAGTGTGGAGAGGAAATTAAATAAAAGCCGGCGAAAGCCGGGAAGTAATAAAACATTAGCAAGCGCTAGCTAACCCACATGACCATCGTGTGGAGCTGGCAGACTGAGGAGAAGAGGGAGGCTCTGTGTTCTGGGGCTTGCGTGCAGCGCTCTGTGAGACAGGACGGGACGTGGCGGAGAGTGGGCCGGCAGTGAAGGGGACACAGAACCTAGGGTTACGGGTGGATGAGAAACCACTGCTGCTGGTCTAGAGGGACACTGAAGAAAAGCTGCAAAGAAAGACGGGGCAGAATAAGCCACCGGTATGGCGAGCAGACTTATAACATAAGCGTCAGAATAGTTTGGAATCCAGGTGGGTGGCCCGATACTGAACTGTACAGTGGAATCCTCCAAGGTTGGGCAGGGAGGATTCGAGATATGTTTAAATAGACCACAGCCCTGGAGTCCTAAGGATTACTAAGCCTTGTCTGGTACGCTCTGGAGGAGGGGGAGAAGTGGAAAAGAGCTACAGGCATGTGGGAAGGCCTTATCCCCCCTGACTTACTCCTAGTAAGGGAATTAAGCGCTGAACATACATCCACATAATATTTGAAAAAGTGTCCCCCTGATTTATTCATATGGAGGGAATCGAGCGTTGAGCATATATCCACACTACATGTGAAAAACTCCTTATGGTATACAATTGACTTTGACAAGTACACTGATAAAGCAAATGGTGTCTGTGGTTGGGGAATTTATAAAGTGTTATAAACAGGCTAAATATTGCGAGGAGAGAAAGATGGGAAAGACCTAAAACAAAAGCCGAAAAAAGAGAGAACCCAATAGAAAAATAATCCACACAACAACCAGAATTAGCACTGCTCTTTAGATAGGGAAAAAGGACAGAGGACAAGTTAGGATGGATCGAACTCCGGATCAAACTGCGGAAGTAACGGACCTGCAGCAAGAAACTTCAGAAGGGGAGAGTGAAGGAGAAGGAATGGTTGATATTGAAGCATATATAACCAAACTAACCGCTACTTTAAAAAGATTAAATAAAGGAGTTAAAAAGCGATATAACCATGTTGGCAAATAGGACTGAAGATTTGGAGTTCTTTCAAAGTAAACTATTTTCTAACCAAAAATGAATGCATACTCCTATTCTCTCTCTCTCACCTCGCAGTTGATGGAAATGCAAAGGCAGTTAAAGGACCAAGAAAATAGAGGAAGAAGAAACAATATCAGTGGAAGAGGGATACCGGAAACAATCAAAAAGGAAGATATTAAATCTGTATTATCTAAGTAGTTTAATGGTATCCTGAATAAAGATTTGTCTGTGGACATAGGCATTGAGACCGCACACAGGGTGCAAAAATCTAAATCTCTGCCACAGAGTGCAGCAAGAGACCTATGTTGCCTGAAAAGCTTTGCAGTAAAGGAAGAAATTCTGAGTAAAGCCAGAGAAGATAACTTTTTTGAAGAAGTAAAAATGAAACTATTCCAAGATATCTCCGGAATAACTTTAACAAAACGAAGATTACGGAGACCATTGACTGAAATTCTGAGAGAAAGAAAGCTATGATATAGATGGGGTTTCCCATTTTCATTAACAGCCACAAGGGATGGGCAAAAAGCCACTATCTGATACCCAACAAAAAGTTTTCTAATGAAAACCAGGATGGCTTACAGTAGGCCCGTGCCCTGTGGACTTAAAATTTCTCCAACTCTGGGAAGGACTCAAACTGCAAACGGACAACCGGATACAGGGTCAGCGGGTACAAAAGACAGAAACTCCTCTGATAGAAAAGAACTATAAATAAATATTGCCCACTAGGACGGACAATCATGATATGGATTTAGGCGGAGCATTATTAGATAAATAAGGAGTGATGAAAATCTCCTTAATATACGGTTTTGATAATGCTGGATTAGGTGATGAACTAAAAATAGATTTGATAGAGGAATCACAAGCCTTTGATAAGTCCATAATCACTCTATTTCCTATGTAAAAATGTCTCTAAATCTAATTGGTCCTGCTCTTTAGTGGTATTTAATTTTAAAGATCTAACGCTGCCTTTACAAGTCAGTGGGAATCTAATATAAGCAATCATAGTTAATTATATTTTTAAAATCATAAATAAGAGTAAGGGGATTTAATTAAAGGGGTTGTTCACCTTCCAGACACTTTTTTTTTTTCTGTTCAGTTGTTTTCAAATTGTTCCCCAGACATAAATACTTTTTTCAATTACTTTTCATTATTTATCTTTTACTGTTTTTCCAAAATCTAAGTTTGATGCTAAACTGATACAAGTTTGCAACATTTAATTGATACATTTCACAGCAACATCACTGGAATATTAGCAACTATTGTATCAATTCTAACAGCTGCCTGTAATGAATCCCAGAGATTCTGCTCAGCAGGGACAAAGATAAGAAATGTATCCATTAAATGTATCCATTTAGAACAGTTGGGGGGGTCGGCGACCCCCCCTCCCAGAGCTGCTTTACAAGGTGAAAAATGACACTTTACACTTCAATATTAGAAAAACTGTTACACATAGAAAGTAGACAGCAATTGGAAAAAGGTATTCCTGGTGATCTATCTGAAAACAACTAGTTGTTTGAAGGGGGACAACCCCTTTAACTTAAAGGCCCCATTTGCTGGGGAGGGATTCATATACATCAGGACTGGACTGAGAATCAAAATAGGCCCTGGCATTTCAGGTACAATCAGCCCACTTAGAGGCCCAAACAGTCCCCACCAGCCCACTAAATACTGACTTTCTATGGCACCTTATAGCAGCCCATCTGGCATTTGCCCTAACCCACAGCTTGCCAGTCCGGGCCTGATATACATTCACACCTGTAAAAGCTAATAAATGGAGGTGTAAAGCTATACCAATATAGGCGCAACTTAGTTAATCAGTAGACTTGCTTCAGGTTTATTTGGAAAAAAGTAATTCACTTACACAGATTAATAATTACGTGGCACGAAAAAAACCCTTAAATTTTTTTTTCCTATATTCACATTTATTGTATCTATAGATGCACTTGATTCACACAAAATCAACTCCCTTTATACATTAAATTTTTTTATTAAATCACGTTCAATTAGACACATACATTTCTTCACTGATTTGAAGAAATTACATATTCACTTATATATACTTTAGATCACAATCTTATGCACATTAATTGTAATGAAATGATAAAAAAAAAATCACAAAAACAGACACGTATTTATGAAGCAATTAAATATCATTCTAGAACAGGGTGGTGCATGTATGGGTAAAAGTTTACTTAGATTGATAAATTCTAGCTTTTGATTGGTATTAAGTAGCTAACAGTTATAATTTTATAATAACATAAAAATCACACTACAGTTTAGGTCATGTGAAAAAGGGACCCTTTAAGTGCCACCCCACGTAGAATCTACGTTCTGTGGGGATGGCACTTGAAATGCCACAGAACGTAGATTCTACGTTTTGCAACATTTCAGGTTTTTTAAGGAACGGAGGAACTGCTTTTGAAGCTTCTTGCTCTATTCCTTTTTGTTCCCCAGCCCCCAGTCAAGGAGCAGGGGCCGGGAACGAGGGGCCACAAGGCAGCAGCAGGCACATGCAACATATGTGCCCTGCTGCTGCATGTTCTTTCAGAACGGAGGAGCAACTTGCAAAGTCGCTAGCTCCGTTCTTAGGTGTTGCTAAAGGCTCCATAGGCAATAAGCTCTGCTGCTTCCTGTGCTCCCTGAATGGAGGCAATGGGCATCAAACTGTTCAGGCATTGATTTGGAATAAGAAAGATAAAGTCCCTAAAGAAACATTCCCATATGTTGATACACAATTGTTTAGACATATGGAATAAATTAAATACACAATATGAATTCTCTCCATATCCTTCTCCTTTGATACACTTAGTCCAAAATGTTAAATACCAGGTAAAATTGATCCAGGATATAAGATAGCATTTGGTCTTAATAACCACATGTATAGAAATGGATATTAAACATACATTGACAAAAATACTGGTTGTATGGTTGTCTAAGTAACTTAGGCTGTATTTTGATATGATCCTTTGATAAAAATTTAGCTTTTTTTATATTGTTGCGTATTCTGTATTTTGGTTTTTATGTTATCCCCCTTTTTTTTTGTAAATATGTGATATTTAATAAAAAAAAAAAGAAAATGTTGGTTATGTTAAAGTAAATGTGCCCTATAAGTGAATCACCCAGTTATTGCACTAAAATGTAAATTAAGCACGAGGGCCCTATGCTCTGCATAGTAGTGAGGCTAAGTCCTGATCGAATAGGATTCGTACGATCGAAGTTTTCGATCATTTGAATCATTCAAATGATCAAATGATTTATTCGTTCAGTAGAATGATTTATTCAACTGATCGAATAAATTTGTATACGATCGTCGAATGATCGGATAAAAGGTAGCCTAGAACTATTCGATTAACATTCGAAATTGGAATGCTAATCGAATACCGAGTAGAAACTAATTTTTTTGGGGGAATAATAGTAAATTTGCCCCTAAGTGTTAAAATAAAAATTAACTGGCATGTAAAGATGAGGGATCTGGTTTCAGAAACCTGTTATCCAGAAAGCTAAACGTTTGGAAAGGCTGTCTCCCATACACTACATTTTATCCAAATAAGCAGTAATTTTAAAAATGACCTTTAATCCATTCCTGCAGGGAAGTTTTTAAACTTTTTATTTTCTATTTCTAGAAATAACTTAATATATTATGGTTTATCGGAGCCATCCCGTTGTTTGTTTATACAACTGGCCTTGCTACATGACAACTAAGTACCAAAACTGTTCTGTGACAATTGTATGTTGAGATACTAGCCACCTGGATAAAATGCTAGTGCACTGATGGTATATTCCAATTATAATCATATGCCATGTGGTTCACCTTCATGCAACTTCAAAAACCTTTTATTAAAAACTCACAATTACTATACTGAACTGCATTTAGATCTCTTGTTTGCAGAAAAAAAATGTTGTTGATAGGTTCTTTTTCACCAACCTTTATTACTGGTTACTAAACAAGGTGCCTGTGCCTACTCTACTCCTCCCCCTTGGCAATATCTTTTACTCTAATGAAGACAAAGTCTCTTGGAATTGATGGAGGCTTTCTGTCCGCCCTGCATGCCGTGCCAGTAACGGAGCCTGCCTCTACAGTACATATTGTTCAACTTGGTTGCCAGGAGGGTAATAAAAATATTTGGCCAAATATCACAGCAGAAAAAGAGAAAATAATATAATCTTCAGATTAAATTTAGAGGCAGAATAGGTTTGAAAGAAGCGTTACACAGTTTGTCTATTAGAGTCTGGCACGAAATGATTTCAGCCTTCACTGGGAGGGAAATATTTTGGGATCAATATACACTTTCTCTCACTTGGCAATGGCAAGCAGTGGTGTTCTAACCCGTGTCCAGGGGTTTAACAGCCATGTTATTGCATGCACTTCTGGCTATTTTCCCTCCTACCAGTCGTGTTTAAGTATTATTTGTTTTTAATTTACTTTCATAGGAGAGCATTCTGTTCCACAAACAATATTTCTTGTCTGTTGATGATAACATAATTGTGCCTATTAAACAAATCATGCCTTACCTGAATGTTTCATAGCAATTCATAGAATCCTTACTGGTTTATACTGTGTGACTCACATAGCTGAAGGTTTTTTTAGTGTCAATTTATTACTTCACTGTACTTTGTAAATTTCTATTTCTCTACCAGGGAGTAAGGTTTTGGATGGGTTATAGCATGTTGCTGAAAATAGAAACGTGTGTGTGTGTATAAATATAAATAAATAAATCTGAGAGTAGATAGGATATGGCCAACCTATGAATCAGTTCCTGAATCAGTAAAGGAGGAGATGCGAGTTACTAGAGTAATTTAACAAAATATAAAAACCTGTTGGCAAAGCACTGAAATTGGTTTCTAGAACTCGTGGGCCCTGTCTCTATCAAAGAGTGCACTCCACCCCTTATAAATATAATGTGCTGTCTCCACAGCTGTTCTTTATCAGAATAGAAACTATCAAAGGCAGATACTATCAAAGACAAGAGATGTCTGCATACTTTTATATGATGTGATATACAACATTTTCAGAACTTATTCAGGCATTTACTAATAAACAAAAAAGCATCTTGCCCAGGCCCGGACTGGCAATCTGTTGGTTAGGGCAAATGCCAGATGGGCTGCTATAAGGTGTCATAGAAAGTCAGTATTTAGTGGGCTGGTGGGGACTGTTTGGGCCTCTATGTGGGCTGATTGGGCCTCTGTGTACCTGAAATGCCAGGGCCTATTTTGATTCTCAGTCCAGTCCTGATCTTGCCTCTCAGCAACTGGATGCAAGAGAAAGGAATTAAATACTCCTGGTACTACTCTAGTCAGCCTTCATAAACTGCTACTAGAACAAATTCAACTACCTGGATGGGATTGTGAGCTAAGAAGGCTGCTGAACATTGATTTTACACTGCAAGGAGATTGATCAAAATTCAGCACCCCTTGTACACTATAGAATAGAGGATCCATAAAAATATTCCTTAAAAGGACACTAATAGTGGAGATCAGAGGTCCCTATCTGGACATTTTCTTGATAGCATTTATTTTATAGATTTTGTTTCCGTGGTTATTCAATCATGAATAGGCTGGTCCCTACACCACAATTAGTTGCTAAATGCTAATCTCATAGTTGGACAACAACCATCCTCCCTAACACCTTTGGTGCAAATACAATAATATCCTTTAACAGTGCTGCTAGCACCATTACAAGTTAAGGAAGAAAACTTCTGGATAAAGGGAATTGTCATCCTTTACCTTTCAAGAATCTAATATAGATTTGACAGTGTATGCCAACAAATAAAAGTCCTAGTCAAGTTCGTTTTGGGCCATTATGGTATTTTGTATTTCTGTAACGTCCGTATATATAGCAATGTCGGGTTTTATTTTAAGGGTGATTCCATGGGCAGATTTGTTGCACGTCAGAAATATGTGCCATCTGCAGGTGACAAAATATCATAAAAATACCTTAACAAGCTCTTGGTGTGAACATTTAAACTGCTTAACTGCCAATAGTTAAAGGGGTTGTTCACTAGTTGTTCTCAGATCACTTTTTCCAGTTAATGTCTATTTTTCTATTTGTAACCGTTTTTCTAATATTGAATATAAAGTGTCGTTTTTCACCTTCTAAAGCAGCTGTGGGAGGGGGTTCGCCGACCCCCCCCCAACTGTTTGAAATTGATACAATAGTTGCTAATACTCCAGATATGTTGCTGTGAAATGTATCAATTAAATGTTGCAAAACTATCCGTTTAGAGTCTGCACCTAAATTACTGAGCTGGCAGACTTAAACACCAGAGTCACCAACATTCAACTTTAAACTTAGATTTTGGAAAAATAGTAAAAGATAAATAATGGAAATTAATTGAAAAAAGTCTTTATTTCTGGGGAACAATTTGAAAACAACTGAACAGAAAAAAGTGTTTGGAAGGTGAACAACCCCTTTGAAGGAGTCCACCAATTCCAAATTATCTTGAGGAGATTTATCAGTTGCAGGTAGCAGATTTTTTATGGCTGGCAAATCTTGTCTTTTCTTACTCTAAAGCTGGCCCTACAAAGAGATTGCTCATTTGGCGATGTTGCCAAACGAGCATATGTCTCCCTGATGTGCCCACTTTGAGGTGGGCAATATCGGGTTGATCCGATTGAGGGACCAACGATCACATCAAAGTGGAGGAGATATGGGTGGTCGGATTGAGGGACCCCATCATCGCACAGATGTATCTGCAATCCAACAGGATTTTTTAACCTGCCGATCGAGATCTGCCTGACTTTCGGGCAGATATCGATATGTGGATGCCTGTCGGATGGCCCCACACACAGCCAATAAGCTGCTGACTCAGCATTTATCGGCCCGTGTATGGGGGGCCTTAAAACTGGAAGCTATGAACACTGTATTTGTAAATAGGAATACATTTCTCATAAGTCAAAACGCGATCCCTCATCCTTTTTTGTTTATTAAAGGGAATAGTATATCTCCTTTAGTTCAGTGAATAGGGAGGGCTTAAACAAAATCTTAGGGCAATGGTCACAAAGCAATTAGTTGCATGGGATAATCTCCTCTTCTCCAATTGACTAACCTCTTCCAAATTCATCCCTACCAACTATAATGTAAATTGCTGGTGGTAAAACCCATGTGGTGCTTTGTTTTTCTAAAGTTTCCTTACAGGGCAACTTTGGGCAACTCATTAAGTGTAGCATAGCAAATGTTTTTGGAGTTGATGAGTTGCCAGCAGAATAGGAGATTATCATGAGTGAGTAATTTTCATTACCCTTATATTGAAAAGTAAAGTTGCATTCTGCTGTTGGATCATTCAAGCACAAGCAAAACATCAGCTATCCATTGATCAGCCTCTTTATATAAGGGTAATGGCTGCCCTCATTACTACACAGGAGCTTGTTCATATAAACTATAGTAGTCTTTCAGAATCACACACCAGTTTTACCAGTGCAGACAATAGTATGTTCTATTTTAACTACTGTCATGCACTTTCGGAAGGGACTGAAAGAGTATCGTAAAGAACCGCTTTTTACTTGAAACGTTATTTTATGGCATTTTATTCTCAGCAGCCACTTGTGTTTTTAATGAACAAATAAAGGACTGCATTCAACCTAAGGGAAGTAGTGTGACCCTTTTCCCTTTTTTCTTATTTGGTCAATGTAAGCAAAAACATAAGCCATATTTATAAACTAATGTTGCTTGTAAATACTGTTGCTTCATGTGCCTGGGGCAGATTGTAAGAATGGGCACAAAAAGAGATGAGAAGGTTAAGCTGAGGCATAGTACATGGATGCATCAAAATATATATAATGTCTTACCCTCTAACTTGAAGGATGCTCTTAAAGGAATTTTTCAGTATAAAAATCAAAACTGGGTAAATAGGCTGTGCAAAATAAAAAAATATTTTTAATATAGTTAGTCAAAAATGTAATGTATATATGCTGGAGTGAGTAGATGTCTAATATAATAGCCAGAACACTACTTCCTGCTTTTCAGCTGACCGGTTAACCTGGTGACCAGGCAGTAACCAATCGGTGACTTGACATAACTGTTGCTTTTTGCTGCATGCTGAGGATCAATTGCAAACTCACTGAACAGTTATGTCCCATGTGGCTCCTCTTCAAGTCGCTGACTAACTCAGATTTAGGGAGCTGAAAAGCAGGAAGTTGGATTCTGGCTATTGTATTAGACATCCAGTCACTCCAGCTTTTATAGTTTGCATTTTTCCAACTATATTTGAATTTTTTTTTATTTTGCACAGCCTATTTATTCATCCAGTTTTTATTTTTACACTGAACTGTTCCTTTAAAACAGTATTTGCTCTTGTAGTGCTACACACATATATTTTATACAACAAACAATGATAACACTTGTTTTTTACTCCTGTAGGAATCCCATGCTGCTCAGCTACAGATCCTTATGGAATTTCTCATTGTAGCGCGCCGAAATAAAAGAGAGGTACAGTGCATTTTATAATAAATTGTATGTATGTTTTATATAGTTTTTTTTAACATAGTCTGTGTTACAAGCTACTCACAGAAGCATGTTTTCCATTTAAAGGAGAACTATACCACATGAACAATGTAGGTCTCTATAAAAATATATTGCATAAAACAACTCCTATGTATAACCCTGTTTCATGTAAATAAACCATTTTCATAACTATACTTTTTGTTTAGTAGTCTGTGCTATTGGGTGTTAGTTAGTTGTATTCCTGGTTAGGTGGTCTCTGAGGGAGCACAGAGACCGTCACACAATGGTGGTTCAAGGCAAGAGATGAAAAATTTACTTATACCAGTTTGGTAAGATTCTTTAATATGCCACTTAATTTGATACAATCTGTTGCTTAAATATTCATTGTGGGATATAGCTTTCCTTTAAGTGAAGGGGATGTAGCTGTGAACAGGAACAATCATTTTACTCACTGCAGTTTTCATTGCATTTACATTTTTTTTCAGCAAGGAGTAAATATCCATTTATTGGACAGCAAATAGTAATACTAGAAAGCTTGTTTGACAGTTATAATCCAAATACTGAAACTGAAAAATCCGTTGTCCTGACGCCAACGGGCAAGGAAGAATAATAAAATGGATCTTATGGTGTTTATGGGCGGTCTCCTTATGTGATCGAGCATATTTAAATAGATATAGGTAGTACATTTTGTACTTAATGTTGGGTCCCAAGACAGAATCAGACTTAAAGGAAAACTATACCCTGAAAATAAATACTTGAGCAACAGATTGTTTATATCAAATTATGTGACATATTGGGGAATCTTATCAAACTGGAATATATATTTAAGTAAATATTGCCCTTTTACATCTCTTGCCTTGAACTACCATTTTGTGATGGTCTGTGTGCTGCCTCAGAGATCACCTGACCAGAAATATTTTTCAACTCTAACTGTATCAGGAAGAAGAAGAAGTGTGGAAGCAAAAGACACAACTCTGTCTGTTAATTGGCTCATGTAACTTTATAGTTTGTTTGGTATGTTTGTGTGCACCCGTTGAATCCTAGGATCCCAGGAGGCTGTCCTTATTTTTAAAATGGCAATTTTCTATTTATGATTACCCAATGGCACATGCTACTAAAAAGTATAATAATATGAAAATGGTTTATTTAAATGAAGCAGGGTTTTACATACAGATGCAGTCACTTGGATTTGTGTGTTAAATGCGTCGTGACTTAATCTATCCCATTTATCCCACTTAGCACAGAATATTGTGTCACAGCATCCCATCCAATTAAAGAGTTCACCATTGAAAACAATGGTGCTTTGGTATGCTAATGAAAAGGTTAAATGCATTAAATGAGTTAAGATAACTTTAGATAACACAGTTTCTTCAATTAGCCCTGAGTCACGACGCATTTAATTTACAAATCCAAGTGACTGCATCTGTAGGAGAGGGTTTATGCAATATCTTTTTAGAGAGACCTACATTGTTGGGGGGGTATAGTTTTCCTTTAATCTGGAAAAAAAAGGTTAAGAAACCCTGGTTTGTTGTATTCTCTTCTTTGAGGCTTGACATGCTGGGTCATATTGAAATAGACTAGTCATTTCTCTTTACCCACTAACACAAAATAGTTAAGGCTATTTCAAAAGGCAATGTTCCCAGTATTTCTAATGCAATGCTTTTGTTTTGGGCCAGAGCTTATATAGAAAACTGGTTGTAGACGTTTTATATCTGTCAAGAGATGCTAAACAGATGCTTGGTTTTTCTGTCAAAGTAAACTGCACATTGTCTTTTCAAACTCTACAGTTCCATATTCAGCTTTATGCATTTATGTTTTTGTGGGAAATAATTAAAAACAAATGACTTGGTCCATATTTATGTTGGCTTATTCATGTTTAAAGAAAGTCCCCCTACTCATGAAAATAAGCATTATGCTGATGACAAAAGTGTTTAAACAGAGCCTTCCAGGTTTTATTTTCTATCTTATTCCAGCTTTAGGAAGTTCTCTTGTGTCTGTTTGGGTTTTTGCTTTTGGCTGGCTGGATGCTTGATTTGTTACTGAAAGGAATATGTCCCACATTTATTTGGCTGCACTTTTAACCCATAATGCTTATGTTGCGTATGTTATTTTTCAAATTTATCACAAAATTAATGGGTCCTCTGAAGGAAAGCATACAAGTTACGTCTGTTCATTGACTTGACAAGAGCCTAGCTGGCTGAAATTTCCCAGCAAGAAATACCACTCATTTGGAGATTTGCCCCTTGTTAGAGTGTAACATTTCAGGGTGCAGCTGTCTAGACACTATAGTATTAATATAAAGTAGCAACCTGCATCTCAAATATTAAACTGTTAACTGAAACATCTTAACAGTCATGTTTGCTCTCAGTTAAATGGCTATGCCTTGGTAGAAAGTTGTCTGCACTGGAGTTTTTGCCTAAATCACAAGTTATAGAAAATACGGTATAGTTTATCAATTTGATTGAACGATCAAATATAAAGTATTCGATCGAACAATAAAATTGATCGAATCTAACGATTCGAACGATTTTAACCGTTCTTTTTTTATTCGATCAAAAATAGTTAAAACCAATTCAGTAGGTTTAATCTGTCGAACTAGGTAGTCGAATAAAAATTTAAAGCGCATGTTATTCACCTGTCGAATATTTGAATAGAATTTTATTTTCTAAATTCAATGGTCGAAGTGGCCTTCAAAAATTCAAATTCAAATCTTTTTGAAAATTTGATCGAATTTCGAATCCTTCATATGAATTTGATAAATCTGTCCCTAAGACTTTCACTGTTTTCCTTTCTGCTCCAAAAACATATCACATACTAAGGGACAGATTTATCAAGGGTCAACCATCAAAGTGTTTTTTCAATTGAACAGACCATTTTCGATCGAATGAAAATCGTTCTTATCATTCGTTTGAAACGATTTTGACAAAGAAATTCCATTTTCAAAAACACTCCTTAAAGGTTCTAGGAGGTCCCCCATAGGCTAAAACAGCAATTCGGCAGGTTTAAGGTGGCGAAGGGTCGATTTCTAATCGTTTAAAGAGACAATACTTTGATTTTCAAATCAAAATTTTTTTTTTTTAATTCTAATTTCTTTTCAATTCGAATTTTGGCCTATTACCCAAATATTACTTTTACTTTTAAATTCTAATTTTTTTCAAGTAAATCTGCCCATATGTAGTACTAGTGCCCTTGTCTCAGCTCAAATAAACTATTCTTAAAGCTGGAAAATAAGCCAGAATATGTAGCCTGCTTAAAAGGATTGTCATGATGTTTATGATGTTTTAATTTCTAAATTACACTGTTTACGCTGCAAATACTTCACTCTACAATATAAACTTTCTTTCCTGAACCACCAAGTGTAGTTTTTTTAGTTGTAATATTATTGTGTGGGCAGCCATCTCAGGTCATTTTGCCTGAACATGTGCTTTCAGAAAGAGCCAGTACTTTAGGATGGAACTGCTTTCTGGCAGGCTGCTATTTCCCATACTCAATGTAACTGAATATGTCACAGTGGGACCTGGCTTTTTCTATTGAGTGCTGTTCTTAGCAGCTCCCTAAGACATGATAACAGTTGCCTGGTAGATCTATCTGGTTCCCTTTCCATTGTTCTGTTGTTAGGCTGCTGGTTTGAAAGGGATGGCTTGATATCTCTTCAACTTGCAGTACAGCAGTAAAGAGCGACTGAAGTTTATCAGAGCAAAAGACACATGACTTGGGACAGCTGGGAAACTGACAATTATGTCTAGCTCCATGTCAAATTTCAAAATTAAATAAAAAAAAAGTTTTTCAGTGCAGAATTCTGCTGGAGCAGCACTAATAACTGATGCATTTTGAAAAAATTAAAAAATATTTTTCCCATGACCACCATATCCCTTTAACTTCAGAGAAGCAACACTTAAGTGCTTGTGAGGAGCACTTGCTTATACCAATACTACACAATATTTTCTGCATATTGTAACAATACTTATGGTGAAGGGCAAGACTGTAAGACTGTAAGCAGCTTTTTTCATGCCTGTTTGTTTCTGACTTCCCAGCAACTGGAGCAAATTCAAAAGGAGCTAAGTGTATTGGAAGAGGACATAAAGCGCGTGGAGGTGAGATCCTTAAATAATTCTGAGTCATCCTGTCAGTATTAACAACTACCACCTTCCTTGAAATAATGTTTCAAGTTCCTCTATAAAGCATGGTCACAACCTCTTATGCTATGGACACACATGCGTTTTTGGCACTGTTTTAAAAAAAAAAAAAAAAAGCTGACCGCTGCATAAATATGCTAGTGGTTTCAATCTTAGGCAATGGCAAAGTACGCTAGCGCACTTACACTGCGGTCACTTTTAAAAAAAACCTGTGCAGTGGACATAAATCCGCTTGTGTATCCATAGCATTACAGATTTTCTGTTAAAAGAATATAAAACGTACATATTAACTTTGTCTCCTGTAAGACAGGCGTAAGGCATATTTGTGAAACTCATTTTTTCAGCTTTTATATGGGTCCTTGATTGTTGTTAGACTCTGGTGCTTAGTATGAGACTAGTTAAAGGGGCGGTTCAAATGTTTGCAGCTTTCTTCGGTTATGCTACTCAAAAAAATTAAAGCATTGTTTTCAGTAGGTTTTTGATATATATTTTTGCTCTGTTTTTATTCAGAAATTGTGTCACTCGCCTCAACTATACTGTTGTGTTCAAAATAATAGCAGTCCAACATTACTAACATGAGCAATCACTATTTTTGCTCAAAATGATTTCTATATTGCAAATAATTTACTAGTAGGTGTAGTAGAGTAATAGAAACAGACCCAACAGTCATGACATGCATGCTGCTGATTCTATGTAACTGAATCAGTAATTGAGACTTGTTCCAAATAAGAGTTCAAAATAATAGTAGCTTGTTCCAAATAATAGCAGTGTGGAGTTCTATTTGTAAGGTAATTTGTTCTTTGTAAAAACAGGTGTCAATTACGACCCTTATTGAAGGAAGGCATCAAATGTTGTGCATGCTGGTTATAGTGTATTTCTCTCTGAAAAGCTGAGTAAAATGGGTCATTTAGCGTACCTTAAAACGTTTATTGGAGTGGGATAAAAAAGTTTTTTGGAGAGGGGAAAACATATAAGCAGTGTCGGACTGGGGTGCCAGGGGCTTACCAGAAAACCTTAGACTGTGGGCTCACTTTCCAAACTATTATTCCTCCTTTCCTCTCTCAATTTTTTTATTCTCATAGTCTTTTATAACTACTTACTATACTCTATTTTCCCATTATTAAGCCTCTTGTTTTCCCCATAAAGAAATGGGGAATGATAAGGAAATATGCCAAATTGTTAGAAGCAAGAGGCCCACTGACACCTGGTTTTTCTGTATCCTGGTGAGCCAGTCCGACACTGCATAAAAGTGCAGAAAATGATAGGCCGCTCAGCTAAAATTCCCAAAACCTGAAATACATGGAAGAAAATGGATAATTACTATTCAATTGAATAGAAGAATAGCCAAAATGGCAGAAACGTAGCCAATGATCAGTTCCAGGAAGATCAGAGAAGGTCTAAAGTTACCTGTGCGTACTGTAACAATTAGAAGATGCCTATGTGAAGCCAAGCTATCGACAAGAAGCCCCTGCAAAGTCCCATTGTTGGGAAAAAAAACATGAGCTGAAGAGGTAAGAATTTGCCAAACAACACATTGACTGGTCTTAAGAGAAAAAGAGTAACATTTTGTGGACTGATGAAAGCAAGATTGTTCTCTTTGGGTCTAGGTGCTGCAGACAGCTTGTTACGACACCAAACACTGAATTCAAGCCACAGTACAATGTGAAGACAGTGAAGCATGGTGGCGCAAGCAGCACAATATCTTGATGTTTCTCTTACTATGGTGTTGGGCCCATTTATCACATGCCAGGGATCATGGATCTGTCAGTACATCAAAATACGTGAAGAGGTTGTGTTGCTTTGTTCCGAAGACGAAATGCCCTTGAAATTGGTATTTGAACAAAATATTGACCCCAAACACACCAGTAAACAAGCAACAGACCAACCAAGATTGACGTTATGGACTGGCCAGTGCAATCCCTGGACCTTAATTCAATAGAAAACTTTTGGGTTGATATACAAAATACTGTTGCTGAGGCAAAACCAAGAAATCCATAAGGATTGTGGAATGTAACAGGTGCCAGAAGTTGGTCAACTCTATGCAGTGCAGATTTGCATCAGTTCTCAGAAACAGTGCTTATAAAACTAAACTATTCAGTGATTCAAAGGAAAACTAACATTTTTAAGTTTGTACATTGATCGATTGAGGTTTTAAAGACAAATGCAGACTGCTTTTTTCATCCTAATATTCAATTTTCTTCACTTTTTGTAAAGTGAATCAACACATTTAAATACATTTTACTTCAAGTTTTGATTTGAAATAATGTGCAGTGTTCCCAATGCATTTGCAGTTATGTAAATAACACACTTTAAACACACTGCTATTATTCTGAACACAACTGTGTATGTATATATATATTTATATTATATATTTGGGTTTAATTTGTAGAAAAAATTAATTATTCATAAATAGTACACCATTTTCAGTTGCCATAGGATCTGGAAAACCATTACCTAAACAGCTCAGAATTACAGGAAGGGCCTCTTCCGTAGACTCCATTTAAATCAAATAGTTCATTTTGAAATATTTTAAAAAAAATTATATTACAACAATAGATTTTACATTATTCCAACCAAGATATAATTAATTCTTATTAATTTTTTTTTACAGGAAATGAGTGGCTTATATTCCCCTCAGAGTGAAGATAGTACTGTGCCACAATTTGAAGCACCTTCTCCTTCACACAGGTTCGCTTATATTAAATGAAACATACAGTATGGTGTGATAAGAAAAAATGTGTCCGTGCATTTAGTTCTTTTTTAAATACAGAAGGAATGTTCTTAAAAAGTGGTGTTTCTGTATTGAAAATGTGTTTAAAAAAATCCTACTAATCCAAGGTGTTGGTGGCACACTGTACTATATGATAGGAACCATTCAGCAACTAAACTGACATAATAGGGAAATGATGCCTGTCTTTACAGGGTTGTGATTGGCTATATTCTTCTTACAATGCATCTGGCAGGGACTGTTGGGTCACGCCCACCCTTCATTTGAAACACAGTTGGGGACCATAGCGGATCCATAGGGAGCTCCATTTTTAAAGATAACTTTTAGCCTAAAGTAAAACCAGTGCCAAATGTTAACCATTATTGCCTACAATATTACCATGTGTTTTTAGTTATGCTATTATGTCTTCTTTAAATATATCACAAAAACAATAAAGTTGGTAAAACCATACCCAGATCCCTTTTTATAAACACTTTATGATGTACATATAAAATGATCTGTCAAAGAATTGTATTTATAACTTATAGAGTTAACTTTTTTAAAAGGAGTTATTACCTGCCCTCATATAAACACTAAAATATGAGGCCATAGACTATAGCTGCTCTCCTGTGTTGGAACAGGAAAAACAGCAGATTTCAACTCCTGTCATACTTATACTTTTGTTGTGTGTATGCTTTTGTCTGGTGTATAGATGTCTGTGTAACTTTGTATTCCAACTAATGAATTTCTTTTTTCTGTCCATTCTTTCCTAGTAGCCTGATTGACTCAACAGAATACAGCCAATCTCCAGGATTCAGTGGCAGCTCCCAGGTAATAAAATTGTATGATTTTGTTTCTTCTAACATGGTATGAAAAGAAAGATTAAATACATTTGCATGAACATTATTCAAAATAAATGTAGTATTTAATTGCAGTCAAAATCTCTCAGCATTTAACAATGATTTTTTTTTCAAGTGTTTCTTCAAAGTCCTGGGATTTTGCTGTTTTCCTTTTCAGCTGTGGAATAAAATCTTCCATAAATACTGTATGTCTCGCTTGTCACAGTATTAAAGCATATTTGGATAATTGTCCTGATAATAAATGAGTTCTCTTCCCTGCATTTTTAAACTAGAGGGCAATTCCCTGAGAGTAGAGTAGCACTGGTTTGCTTACGTTCACCAATTCCAGAGTAGGTAAAACATGTATCTCCTTATTCACCTGAATATTCGCATGCCAGTATTTATCTGTCCTCTACACTTAAAGGAACAGTAAAGGTGGCCGTACATGGAGAGATCCGCTAGTTTGGCGATGTCGCTAAGCGAGCAGATCTCTCTCCGATATGCCCACTTTGAGATGGGCAATATCGGACTGATCCGATTGTGGGCCCTAGGGCCCAACGACTGGATCATAATGGAGCCATATGGGTGGTATTTTTAGTTCCGCCTGATAGACATCTGCCCGACTTTAGGCCAGATATCGATCGGTAAAGCCCGTCGGAGAGCCCCATACACTGGCCAATAAGCTGCCGACTCGGTCTGTCTGCAGTTTTTATCGGCCGGTGTATGGCCACCTTAAGACAACAAATGAAAGTGTTTTGTTGAAGTAATGAAATATAATGTACTGTTACTTTGCAATGGTACCACTGGTGTTTTTGCATCTGAATCTATACAGTAGTTTACAGTTGTGCTCATAAGTTTACATACCCTGGCAGAATTTATTATTTCAGATATTTCTTAACCATTTTTCAGAGAATATGAACGATAACACAAAAACTTTTCACTCATGGTTAGTGGTTGGCTGAAGCCATTTGTCAAACGGTGTTTACTCTTTTTAAATCATAATCACTACACAAACTACCCAAATGACCCTGATCAAAGGTTTACATACCCTGGTGATTTGGCCTGATATAATGCAATCTAATTTGACTCAAAAAGATTAGAATGGCTGTTCTAGGCAACATCTTCACCGTCGCCATCTGTTTGTGAGAGTCCTGTATTTCACCTGAAGTTATTTGTGGGGTTTTCCTTGTATCCCGAACAATTTTCTGGCAGTTTTGGCTGAAATTTTAGTTTTATTTGGTTTCAACAGAACTCCTAATTTTCCACTTCTTAGAGTTAGAGTTTGAACACTGCTGATTGGCATTCTCAATTTCTTAGATATTTTCTTGTATCCGTTCTTCAACTACTTTTTCCCCGCAGATCCTTTGACAAATCTTTTGCTTTCCCCATGACTTAGAATTCATTGAGGAGCAGACTGAAGATATTTTTTCTAGTAATGGTTTGCTGCCCGTTAAAGTTGTTCTGTTTTGTACCTTTACAGACGAAAAAGCAACCATGGTACAACAGCACTATGGCATCACGAAGAAAACGTCTCACAGCCCATTTTGAGGACTTGGAACAGTGCTACTTTTCAACAAGGATGGCACGTGTATCAGGTAAGAGTTTGTTCTTTGTTTGACTTCAATTTGATTCGCCAAATCCTTGTGCATAGCTGAACTGATTCTAAATCCTAATTTTCAAATGTAATTTAGTTGTGGGAAGGGAAATCGTGTGACTTTGTCACAAAACAAGGAAGTAAAAAAAAACATTCCTTTCCCGTCCCTAATTTGCATGTGCAAATAAGAATTCAGTTCTGAATTTCGACAAATCTTTCACAAAGGATTTGGGGATTCAGCGCATCCCAAAAAGTGGATTTGATGCATCCCTAGACTTGTTATAGTCTTTAGGCAAATTAAATATTTAAGATACCTTCAGTAAAAAATAACTTTACCCAGCTGAGCTTTATCATCGTGAAATGTAAGATATGTTACCATCACCATATTGGTGATATATAATAAAGATTGGATTTAAATGGGATCATTGGAACATTTCTTGGTAGAGATCATAGACCTACAATCTTAACTGTAGACTGAAATTGCTGTTAAATTAGAACACTTATGTTATAGTTTGTATATTCCCTTTATTATCTTTTTAAAAAAGATCTCCTTGTTTTAAACTGTTGTGCTAGTGTGCCTTGCTGTTTCCAAAATGTTCTCTTTTTCAGGAATTAATTAAAGAAAACTTTTAATGTAAATGCAAATTGCAAAATGAATTATTTTAGCCCTGCGATTAGGAAAACTGCACATAAATTATGCTGCTAAATTAGGGGGATAATTCTGTGATAACATTATCTCATTGTTTTATTACTATTCCTAGTTAATTAAGGAAGTAGTGTTGTATTCTGTTATGTTAGACATCCAGTCACTCCAGCCTTTATAAATTACATTTGTGGCTAACTAACTATATTAGAAACATTTTTTATTTTGCACAGCCTATCCATTTACCCACTTTTTATTTTTACCCTAATCTGTTCCTTAAAGTCTGACTCATAGCAGTAACTTTTGGCTCTACACTTTCTTGATGGCACTGACCTCCTCACATGCCCTCTTCTTCCCCATATCTATTATTGCCTATCCTATGCATGGACATTTTCCGGCATCTGCTATATACACTTTCATTTGTTTTTAGAGAGAGACCCTAAAATAAACCAGACCAAACCATTGCCGATATCTAACTATTGTCCCCTACATAGGAAACACAATCTTCATATAATATTCTCAAAAATAGTGGTTAATGCTCTCAGCAGTACAGCTCATGGTTGTACAGAAATCACTTTTTAAAAAAAACATTTTAATAAGAGATGTTTGTTATTATTTTGATGGTAATTAAATCAACCCCCTCAGATTGCCAAAGATTTATATTTATTATTTTAAACACCTGTCTACATTACTGCAAAGTGAAACAGATGGAAGCTGAACATTGATTGACAGCAATTTACAAGTTATATATTTGTTATACTGATTTTATGTTATATATGGAACGATGGTTACAGCACAAATGGAGACATACAAGAATTGTGAACACTGTAAAACAGTTCTGTCCAAATGGTGGCCCACAACCACCCCTCCCCTTGTGTGGCCCCCACATGAAAGTCTGCCTGCTGTGTCTGCTTACCAAATGTAAGCTTTAAATAACTGCCATTGATCACACATGTAATCCCCCTGCATTGTTCACACCTTTAACACCTCTATTGTTCACACCCTAAAACTCTGTACTGTTCACCTCTCATAACAAGTGGTCCTAATAGGTTTCCCTGTCTCCTGTTCTGCCTGCCTTTGTGTGCTGTACTGTGCCTGCCCTATGCTCCCTGAGTGTGCTATACCTTGTCTGCCCTATGCCCCTTAGGTGTGCCATACTCTGCCTGTGTGTGTGCCATACTCTGCCAGTGTGTGTCCTGCTCTGCCTGTGCACGTACGCCTGTTATGGCTTTATTCTGAAGGTTTGTTAGCATTTGCAAATTGTTTTTTTGGCCCCTAAAGTGTTTAATCATGTGCTGGGGGATGTTGTGTTATCCACAGGGGAGGATGAGACATATGGATTTAAGGAGTGTCTTAATATGACTTAAATTATTTCACATATAAGTTATAAGTGATATCTAGTGAGCACTAACCATTTGTTTTTTTTTGGTGTGTTGTCACAATTAAAGAAGAATTAAAGGTTAAAACTAAGTAAGCTTTATCAGAAATATCAATGTAAAGAACTAGATTCCTTTTATCAGATCTCATGGTATAAAAGTAACCCCCAAAAAACACAGGCACTACCAATAAATATTAAACCACAGGTAATAGAACAGCTTAAAAGTAATTACTTATTTGAATGGAGGGAGACTTTCATCAACTATCTTGGTATCAAGTTAACAAAAGACCCAGAATTACTATACAAACACAACTACATACCCCTACAAAAAACACTTCAGGATCAATACCTTAAATGGAAACCCCTATACATTTCCTGGACAGGAAGAATCAATACTGTAAAACTATCTGCTTTACCGAAAATACTATATTTATTTAGAACTATACAGATAGATCTCCCGCCGCGACACATTAAGCTATTGCAGAAACAAATGAATGACTTTGTGTGGAAGGGGAAAAAACCCAGGGTTGCTGCAAAGATATTACAAAGACCAGCATCCTCAGGAGGCTTAGGACTTCCAAATCTTAATTACTATTACAGAGCTTCTTTATTAGATACTGCTGTGAGGATGGAGGGCCCCCCATCTTGCAGATACTGGTTGGACTTAGAGGCTGCAGAAATGCCCCAAATCACAGTCCCTCAACTACTGTGGACCCCCCCACGCTTCCGACCTAAAGGACTTGCAATGTTACCCACTACTAAAGTAATCCTTAGAGTTTGGGACAAAGCTAATACTGATTTAAGCACAACTGCCAACATCTCCCTCAAAATGCCCCTGCAAAGCCTGACCTTTTTCATGGAGGACCTTTCCATACAGCTATGGATAGATAAAGGAATCCAAACTGTCGAGAACTTATTTGGTCCGAACTCTTACTTACCTTTCCAGGCCCTGCAAACCAAGTTCTCGCTTGAGAACCGAGATTGTTTCACTCACCTACGTATAACTCACCTGCTAAAGGTCCATATCCCAGGTTCAAAACTCGCCCACAACCATCATACTTAGAAAGACTCACACCAAATGAAGGGTTCATAAAGGGTACACTTTCCAAATGTTACAAAACTCTCATTTCAGACCCTCAGGACTACAAATACCCCTACATGATCAAGTGGGATAGAGACTTACGCATATCCTCCCACCCAGATCAATGGAATGAAGCAGCACAAATACTAACTGGAGCCACAAGATGCACTAACCATTTGGAACTGTACAAAAAAATACTATACAGGTGGCACCTCACACCGACAACCCTAAACAAAATCTCCCATGCCCACTCCCCGCTTTGCTGGAGAAATTGCGGTCAACCTGGCACTCTGCTCCATATGTGGTGGGACTGTCCATCGTCGCAGCAAACATGGAAATATGCCTTTAATGTAATAAGAAAGGATCTAAAATTAGACATACTGTTGTTGATGTTTCCAGAAAATATTCCTAGATCTACGAAGAAACTTTTATTCCATCTATTCAATACCACTGCCACTCTGATAGCCAAACATTGGAAACCTGGAGGACCAATTCAGGAAAAACAAATACTTAAAGAAATGTATAACAGGGCACACATGGAACTAATGGCAGCACGTAATGAAAACAGGCTACCTGCCTATGACGCAATTTGGCTTCCATGGGTAACACTTAGGCAACAGCAAGAAAAGATGGACATAAACCCTCGACTCCAGGAAGATTAAGCTAGCACTTGACCATTGTACAGAGATATCAAAACGATGTGGGAATTATGAACACCCTCTCCTGCTCTCTCTCTTCTTTCCTTTTTTCATACCACCTACTTCTCCTTTTTCTTTGTTTTAAGCACGGCTTGAAACCTTCCGTAAAATCAGGCTGTTTAGTTTTTTGGTTATTTCTTTTCTATGCCTCATAGTTCATAGATATTTCAACAATTGTTGTAAATCAGTAAGATGAGCTAGCACTATCATACTTTAGATGCCACTGACCGTCAAGATGTTTTATGTACCTGTGATAACTACTATGGCAACTCTATTTTATGGTGTAAAAGTTACTATCAGTATGCAATATCTTAAGCTATGTTGTATAAAATATACCTGACTTGCAACAATAAAGAAGTTGAAAAAAAAAAAAAAAAAAGAAATATCAATGTAAATACACCAGTAAACCCTCAAAGTAGTGCTGCTCCGAGTCCTCGGTCAAAAGAAACACCCTGTTTCTTTCCTTCGATTGTGTACACATGGACCTCTGTATCAGACTTCCTGTTTTCAGCTAAAACCTCCTCTCCCACTCCCTGCTGTAATTTGAGCCTAAAGTTGGAAGAGATTTGTCAGTGATGTCACAGCAACCTTATATGGCAGTTCCTATCCTAAACAAACAGAGACCGTGTTTTTTTTTTCAAAGTCCCAAAAAACGCTGGCGTCTTTTACCTATTGTTGGGTGATGGTCTGAAAAAGAGCAAAACATTTTTTTGGGTTACTCTCATTACCCCCTTACATTTACTAACATATGGCAACTCAGCTATACAGTGGGCTGAGTTCCTGGGCTTGTGTAGTGTAATGTAGTGGCTGTAACATACACATCTATTATACACTTAAGTTCCTGCCGTATGCAAATTACGCATCGCTAGCATAAATGCGATTTGCCTGGCGAAGTAACAGTAGCTCAACTTCGCTGCTGTTTGCCGTCTTGAGCGCAAATTTGCATCTTAGCGCATTTTCGCGCTTTAGTGAATTTGCCTGAATGAGTAGTTCTGAAATAGATATTTGTATATTTAAACAGAACCTAATTTAAGAAAAGTATGAGCCATACAACTTTTTGCATATCTGCATATATTCATGAGTGGCAGCTGGCAACATACATTATTCCTAGATTGATGTACATTTATGTCTTCTAGTTGGGCTGTTTTGTTGGTATATGAGCTCATATTTGCACTTATATTGAAAAAAAATAATGGTAAAGACATGCTGTTTTTACTGGGCTTCATTTAGAAATTGGACCCTAGATTATGGATATCGTTCCACCACCTTGATCAAGCAGACAGAAAAGGAATTTTAACTGCTAGCTGCCACCTTGGAATGGAATGGTGTTCATGATGATTAGTAACTTTAAGTACTGTTCCCATGTAGTGGGCCAAATGGCTGACATATAAAATGTTTGGGGGCCATATTGTATCAATATGATGTCATACATACTAATCTGTGCAGACAGAGGGCCATAATATTTCTTAGGAGGCTATATCCTGCTTTTGAGCCTCCATTTGTATGGTGCAAGTTTAGAAGGTACCAGGTTACAGGGGGAAGACACTTAAATGGTTTTGCTTTAACAGCCATTAATAATTGTTTCTCTAACCATGCTGTGGCATTGACCAGCTGTTATTTTTTACTGGACTCATAATAACATGAGTTGTGCGTTGACCAGCTGCTACACGAAATGCATAAACATTTTCTGTACATACATACATTTGCATTCTCCAACCCTCATTTTACGCAGTAACAATGTCAAACACTTTAACTGTTCTGTAGCAGGATGGCACTGTGCCCATCATACTGGAGATTCTGAAAGGTAATCGTTTATACTAGTCAGTATTTCTTAGGGACCATACAAGTGTCTCTTTCAACCTACAGATATGTATTCTTCTTTTCAACAATAGTCATAAACAGTTATATAACATGTTTGATGCACCATGTACATTTTGTAATCCATTGTGTATTTTAATAAGCATATATGCAAAAGTACGTCTATAACCTACATATATTACTAGAAACAATACATAAACCCTCTACAAGTGGAGATTTACAATAATAAACTATTTGCCCAAGCCAGTCTGTCCCCAGCAAGTTCAGCCGGAGACCACAATGAAAGATGCTGAAAGGGTCTGCACAGATTAGATCTACATGGAAGAGGTGCCAGTAGGAAAACATTTGTGTTCTGGTTACTCTTTAGACCTGTTCTGGTCACTTATTAGACATGTTTTGGACCAGACTAAATAGAACTATTTGGATTTCGCCAAACAACTGTCCTGTTACTGTAGCCAAATACCACATTTCACAAGAAGAAACTGATAACAATTGCTAAGCTAGTTGGTTAAAATGTTTGGGGTCACTTTGTTGCATCAAAGTCTTGCTAGCTTTCCATCATAGCATCCACTATGAAGTCATAATTGTACCAAAGGGTGTTTTGAAGATAATGCAAGACCATCTGTAAGAAAGTTCAATTAGAATTTGACATTACAACATGACCATGACCCTTAAAGAAAAACTATAACCCCCAAACAATGTCTCTATAAAAAGATATTGCATAAAACAACTCGTGTAAAACCCTGCTTCATGTAAATAAACCATTTTCATAATAATATACTTTCCTGATAGCATGTGCCATTGGGTAATCATAAATACAAAATTGCCATTTTAAAAAATAAGGACAGCCTCCTGGGATCCTAGGATTCAACGGTGCACACAAACATACCAAACAAACTATAAAGTTAGGTCACAGGAGCCAATTAACAGACAGAGTTGTGTCTTTTGCTTCCACACTTCTTCATGTTACAGTTAGAGTTGTAGTATTTCTGGTCAGGTGATCTCTGAGGCAGCACACAGACCATCACGAAATGGTGGTTCAAGGCAAGAGATGTAAAAGGGCAATATTTACTTAAATACATATTCCAGTTTGGTAAGCTTATTTAATATGCCACTTAATATGATATAAACTACCTGTTGCTCGATTATTCATTTTGGGGTATAGTTTTCCTTTAACTTCCCAGTAAAAGAACCAATGAAGGATAGCTTAAGGGTTGAAATGAAGAGTTCAGGAATGGTCAGGTCAAAGCCTGGATGTAAATACCACTGAGAGCCTATGATTGAAAAGTGGCCACATTTACAAGAAACCCCTCAAACATCACGCAGCTGAAACAATACGGCTTGAAGGAGTGGGATCCTCCCTGTCAATCTCGGGGGACGGATAGAACCGTTAGGCTAGGGCCACACGAGAAGATTTCAGGGTGATTAGTTGTCTGGCGACTAAGCGCCACGTCTAATCTCCCTGAATGGCTTGCTGGCATCTCGCACCCGCTAGCGGTAAAGTTGCCTGCACCTATTCACATACGTTTTTCAAAGTCGCTCGAAATTGCCACACGAGGCAATTTTGAGCGACTTTGAAAAATGCGTCGCCGTGTGTGAATAGGCGCAGGCGACTTTAGTGCTACCTAGTGCGAGATACCAGCTAGCCATTCGGGGACATTAGTCGCCTCAAAGAAGCGGTGATTAGTCACCTGGCGACTAATCTCCCTGAATCTCACTGCGTGGGCTAGCCCTTATAAGCATGGGAGCCACTGCCATGAAGAATGGTGAGAACCTTTAACTCAGGCAGCAACACCCCACACATATAAGTGCACATATATACGTAGGGTAAACTAGCATATGACTGTACAGTGTTCTCTGTTTTACCTCCACCAGTTTATAGCCCAACCTTCTGGTGGCTATTAAAAAAAAAAATGGGCATTCTGTTTGTTACATTTGTTCAGTTAACACCCTCTTAATACTTGTTAAATACAAGAGAACCCCTTTGACTTTTTTCATCTAATTCTAGTCTGTTGACTGTTTCTTTCCAGACCTCTTTCTGATGCTATTTCACTGGTCGGTAATATGTTATATAGCTATCAATGAATTTACAAATGGGCTTTTGTAACTTGTTAAAATGAAGGCTCTGAACTTACAATTCAAATAAGCAGTTTTGCTTATTCAGAGTCAAAAGAGAATAATGGACAAATAGAATTAAGCTGGTGTTTATCTGTGCATGACTGACATTGTTGAACCCAATCTCATGTAAAAGCATCCATATATGTAAAGGTAAATTGAATCTAAAAGTATCAAACAAGCAGGTTGTTTTTTTTGTAAATTCCAAGATTACTATATTTAATCCACCAACAACACCAAAAAAAGAGCCGTCCTGGTACAGAAACCCATAGCAACCAGTAAGATATTTACTTTTTAGCAGGTTGACTAGTAAATAAAACCTACTGATTTGGTTACAAAAGGGTGACCACACCCATGGCAACCGTTGTTCATTTTTTAACCTAAACCTTCAATTATGGAATGCTGTTCCGCTGAACTGTCAAAAATGTGATTTCTTTAGAAGTTATTAGGGTAATGGTTAGGTGATTGTGCGTGCTTGGCAGGAGGGTCATTTCCCTTGCTTCTCTTTATGCAAGTCAATTGAACCTATGGGTCCAATCACACAATAGAAAAACAGAATGTTTGAGCATTAATTGCCTGACCCAGAGATGCAAGTGATTTGTGCACAATTTTATGGCAACAATTTCATGGGATCTCTTCTTCTACTTGCTACAAGGATAAAAACAAGCTAATTGTTAGTTTTGGGGACAGCTATACAGGGTACTGTAGGACCCCCTACCAATAACAGAAACACTATTCAGAAATGAGTGGTTTAAATGTTTTCATTGATTTCTTATATCTAAAGGAGAAATATATTGGAAATATTTCATTTACAGATGCAGAGACTAGTCTAACTTCACATGCCTTAAAACTATTATGATACTAAAATGCTTTAAATAAGCAATCTAGCTATTGTCACCTATTTATGGACTAGAGAGCTATTTTTATATTGTATAAAGAGATCTGTCTTGAGAAACCAGTTAGCCAGAATGCTCAATACACTCCATCTTAATCAAATAATTCACATTTTTCATTTTTCTCTGCAATACTAAAACAGTACCTTGTACTTTATCCCAAGCTAAGGTATAACTTACCCGTACTGAATGTAAAAAACAATCCTCTTGGGTTCATTTAATGTTTAAATTGACCTTTTAGCAGACTTAAGCTATGGAGATCCAAATAATGAAAATCCCCCCCCCCCCCATCCAGAAAACACAAAGTCATAAGCATTTTGGATAATACGTCCAATACCTGTACAACCACTATACCTGGTAGAGATACAGAAAATGGTAAGTTCCATAAAAATACTTTTTTGTATGAAGAGAAAATGAAGAAAATGTCCGTAGTTTTAATGTATGTGCTATTGTAATTGTTACTGAAACGGTGTCTGAAGGTTTACTGTATATTCTCTGCAATTCCAGTTCTGACTTCTGAAACAATATAACTTCTGTAAACATACATTCAGCTGATTCTATTTACCAATAACAAAAAAATTTAATATGTGAGATAAATGTATATTGCCCGTTGTCAAGTAAAAAAATTCGAGATTTTACATAGTGGCTTGCTTTTATGTCTTTTTTTTTTAATTCCATTTCTCTGTTGTTTTTAGATGACAGTCGAACAGCAAGTCAGTTAGATGAGTTTCAAGAATGCCTTTCCAAGTTCACCAGATATAATTCTGTGCGACCTTTAGCAACCCTTTCTTATGCCAGCGATCTCTACAATGGCTCTAGCATTGTGTCCAGGTAAAACATTATTTATGTTATAATTACTCCCTGGATTGGAGAAACTGCTCAGAGGTTGCAAACATTGTGCTGTAATCATCAGACAAGCTAAAGTTTCAGGTCTCTCTAAGCACACATTAAATTATTAAACAAGAACATTACTTTCCAGCCTATCTGGTGCCTCAGAGTGGAGACCATGCACAATGCTAGTTTTCTTAAGCATTCATGCAAAAAAGGTAGATTTATCATTTATTTAAATGGCACTGGATATATTTTCAGATTTTGAAGTGATTCTCTCCTTTAAATGAACACAAGGTGGCAACCTTTACTCACTCGCTGCCATGTGTTCTCTGTGCAGCCTGTCTACACTGACAACAGAATCCATTAACAATATACCACCATGGTAGCAATTAGTTTTCCACCCACTTCTCGTGATTCACAGGTTTAAAAAAAAAAATTAATGTTGCAGCACAAGGGTATTAACACTAGAATAACATATGAGTTGTAGGTGTGTAAACCTACAGGGCTCTCTGCTTAACTATCCCATCTTTAATTTTATTTCCAAATACTAATTAATGGCTCTTTCTTAGGCATTTTTTCCCACTTTTAAAAGCTAACTAAACCCCTGTAGTCTACCTGCTAGCCCCCTTGCCTCCAGCCCAACCACAACGACTCATTTGCTAGAAGCTGTTCGAGCTTTGGTTCCCTTTTAATTATGCTGATTATTGTTGGAGACTATTGGTATATGAATCAAGTATTTCTTTTCCATTATAGTAACATGGAAATGTATTTAGAGTCTATTACCATTAGAAACAATTATTTGGTGTTACAGAATAACAAATGCTACATTGAAATTCTGCTCTGTTTTTATTTAAAGGAATTGTTCAGTATAAAAATGAAAACCGGGTAAATAAAAAAATAAAAAACGTTTCTAATATAGTTAATTAGCCAAAAATGTAATGTATAAAGTCTGGAATGACTGGATGTCTAACATAATAGCCAGAACACTACTACCTACTTTTCAGCTCTCTTGTTTTCCACTGACTGGTTACCCTGGTGACCAGGCAGTAACCAATCAGGGACTTGAGGGAGGGCCACACGGGCCATAACTGTTGCTTTTGTATCTGAGTTGCATTCTGAGGATCAATTGCAAACTCACTGAACAGTTATGTCCCATGTGGCCCCCCGTCAAGTCGCTGACTAACTCAAATTTAGGGAGCTGAAAAGCAGGAAGTTGGATTCTGGCTATTATATTAGATATCCAGTCACTCCAGCCTTTATACATTACATTTTTGGCTAACTAACTATATTAGAAACAATTTTTATTAGGGTTAGGGTTAGGATCTATTTATCCAGTTTTTATTTTTACACTGAACTGTTCCTTTAAAGCTAAGATGAGCTGTTCTCAGTTCATTGTAGAACGTCATTGTTAACATGTGAAAAACAGCTGCCCGAATGAATACCCAGTTGCTATCTAAAAATGTTGATAAATCGGAGATATATTGAACTGCTGGGAGTTCTTCACTATTCCCCATTTATATATTTGATAAATCAACCCCTAATTTTAAGTTTCAGCAATTGGAAAATATGGAAGATTTCAGTGCAGGATTTATTTCTGTGAATACTTTTGGAAGCTCTTTATATTGGTTAAAATTCCACAGCAAAAAAAGGGTATATAGACCACATCATTCTCTCTTTTTTCTGCTATTTTGAAATTAGCCTTTTTTGACAAATTAAATTGTTTTTATCACAGTATAATTATAGCTGTACTTGTAAACAAGGAGTCTAATTTCTGCTACTCTGATTGGGTGGAGAGCCACCTTCTTAAGAATTGGTTGCATTCCCATTCCATCCCATTTAATAATCACATTTTGAAAAATAACTGCCTTTTGTTGCTGTTTTTAATTGTATATGGCTTTTTTTTCCTGAAACTGATGACTATGTAACCTTGCTCCCTTCCCTTCTGGAATATAGTTTATTTATTTTGCTTGGGATTAGAACTAGCCAATTGCAAGCTTTACTAATGTCTAGAATTTGTCAATGATTAAAAACTGTGTGAAAATGACAGCTGCAATGAACTATTACAAATAAATCAAATAAAAATTGATCACCTAATTTCTAGCATTTCATGCCGCACCGAAGCTTTTTTGTTTACCATTAAAGGCCACCAACAATCTTGTCAAGGTCACAGACTGTCTATGACTGTAGGACACAAGGGGCCTGTGTTATTGAGGCTGGTGCTTGGGGCAACTTAAATGTATTAATCAATTACAGAATGGATCACATCAGAGGGCATATCTATTTGATGGTGCAGGAGCCTTTGCATGGATTTGAGTCGCTGTCTCGTTGGAGATATCCCTTGGAGGACATTTTTTGAAAAAGCAAATTAAAGTTCTGAGGTTTTACTTTGGCTATTAAACAGAGTGTTGTCTTTTTTCAGAGCTGTAAATAGAAGGTGATTATCTGGAAAATCTGAATTTTGATTGGATTATGAAGATTTTCCAAAACTTTGTTTACGAATTTGATAGAACTGACTGTTGTAAATATCTAAAATATCGATGGAATATAAGACATTTGCATTTTGGGCCAAAACCTGGGATGATGATACGGGAGAAATCTTTGCCTACAACAATTATCGGTCTCATTAAATAGGAGGAACTGTGTAGTTTAGAGGATGTAAAACTTATGAGAGCAGCTTGAGTGAAGTGTGTAAAAGCCTTCATAGTCCATGCTGCAAACAAGTGTCTGGTTTGTACAGTCAAAATGTAAGACAAGGATAATAAAATTGTTTTTCAGTCCTGGCAAAATAAGAAAGTAGAGACTCTGTGACCACAAAAAAATACATGGGCAAGATGCCATTAAGGTGCTTGTATGAGCTCTTTCTTGTATATTTGAGCTTCCATGTGGTCAGTATGTTGGTAGAATCTAAAGCTGAATTATTTCATACCCTGGTCTTCACTTCTTACAAAAATAATGCATTGCCCTTTTGTACTTTTTATATTTAGAATTAAGCCAGTTTTATATCTGTGTACAAAATTGCTTGCTAAATCTATATTTCTTACAGTTATACAGTTCAAAAAGCTTGAGAGTAAGAAACCTGTTTCTACAGTTTTTCATGGATATTATTGTGTTGCATGTTAGGTTTACCCTGCTGTGCTCCGTGTAAGGAACAGTGCACAATTCCAACATCTTATTTCTGCAGACTGCTTTAGATCTATATTTGCAGCTTGGACAGTTTGGTCCTGATGTGTGTCTTGGTGAAGCACCATTAGCTGTATTCCCCTCTGACACAGCTTATGTTTGAAAGTAAAACCGCCACAGAAATAACCAGCATATGAAATACAAAAAGCTTGTGCTGCATTTTGATTTATTTTGTGAAAATATTTTAAGGAAATTATTACGGTCATTTCATGGCCACTTTTTAATAATCCTTGTTCAATCCAATAGTTCTAATCCTATCAAATATTAATCTGTAGGGGTGCAGCAGTATGTCATGGTAACCTTATTGGAACATTTCAGAGAGGTGTGGGGATGGTTAAATTAATATAAAGGTAATTGCAAGATATGGAACAGACAGTTATGTTCTGTAGCTCTGACCTTCAGAGAATTTCTAAATTCTAAGGCTGTGCTGTGAAGTAGAGCTCCTTCATTACACAGACTGTGATGGCACTTCCATAAATTTATTTCTCAATAATATCCTTTGTTTTTCTTGTATTGTGCCCTGTCAAGAGGTTTGATCTGCCAGGCTTCCGTGAATTTGAGTACTGAAGTAATTCTTCTTTTTTAAGGGGCCTTAATCTAGCCTTGCCTAATGTTTATGAAATTTAGACGGGCTTGACTTTCTAGTCAATGTAGCTTACTAATGCAAACCACAAATAAACATTTTAAATAATTTCTCCATCCTTTCTGTATCTGCAGTATAGAGTTTGACCGAGACTGTGACTATTTTGCCATTGCTGGTGTGACAAAGAAGATAAAGGTATACGAGTATGGCACTGTTATTCAGGATGCTGTGGATATACACTACCCTGAAAATGAAATGACATGTAATTCTAAAATTAGGTAGGTACTGTCGTATTCTATATTCTTTAAAAAAAGTAGTTTCTTTGTTCTGCTCACCATTTAAATAAATGCTCAAGTCTTTGGTCGCTACATTGTAACTTTTCAACAGTTTGCTCTGACATCCTCCTCTTTCGATTGGATGAAATGCTGCATACCAAAGCTTTTGGAAAATCTAGCAATTGCATATTTATAGGCATGGCAAAGCAGTATTTAAGATATTTTGTCTTTTTTATAAAGTATTTTTTGTTCATACTTGTTAAAATTTGTCTTTGTTTTACTTATAGAAAATTCCTTTTAAGTTGTCGTTTTAGTCTTTATTCTAGCTTCAGTATCTTTCTACTAACCAGTATCCTGTTCTGCAGTCATTTAGACTTTTAAATCTTTGTTGATGCATATCTGCTGTCAACCACAGTCATAATAAACATTCTCTGAGCTAATCTGTGGTCTGCCAGCTGTGTCCTGAAGCTTAGACCACTACTGCACCCGGCATTGTACATGGCTGTAGGCCAGTTGGATCATCCATTCTTCTCACCTGCTTCCTAACCACATGCATTTACTGTTCCATAGCAATTTCTATTCGCAGTAAGAACCATTGGGAAAGATTTTATTTTATATTTTTTTTTCCCTTTTGGCAACCACTTACTCCTCGACAAGTTCCAAATTGAGGGTATTGTTAGTAGATGTTAAGTATTCACAACAACAAATGCTTAGTTAAGGCTGTGTACAGTTGCTATAAAAACTCTTGGGGGAACTGAGGATCTAGAATAATATTAAGCTTTTGATGCCAAACACGTTGCACTGTTTAATTAATAGTTTAATCTATTATAAATGTCTAAAAATTTTGTAAATTTTGACCATGTGCCATTAACAGTAATTACAACATCATCTAGGAGAAAAGAGAAATGGTTTTAAAGACACAGTTAAGGAATTTGTTGCAAAAAAATATTCTGGTACAGCTTTATTGTGTGTCTTACTTTCAGTTCAAAACATAGCATGCACAAGGTACATGTGTTCTTTGAATTTGGTTATAGAGAGAGAGAGAGAGAGCATTGTCACATTATTGCTGTTGCCAAAACCACTTTTATATTCTCGTAGGGTGTACAAGGTAGCTGTTCTCTTGTCAGAGAGATATTTGGTACCTTCCCATTGTTTTGTTCCTAGACTGTGGAGGGGAAAGGAAGGGGGGATATCATTCCAACTTGTAGAGCACAAGTCACATAACTGAGGCCACCTGGGAAACTAACAACATACAGTATCTTGTCGAAATATGTCTGTTTTGGAGGATTTCAGTGCATAATACTGCTGGAGTAGCCCTATTAACTGATGTTTATTGAAAGAAAACCTGTTTTCCTTTAACATAATGCTTTTAAACAGAAGTCCCTTGGAAGACCAATCTCTTGTTTAGCTGAATAACGGCATAAATGTCACATGACTGAGGGCACCTGGGAAGCTAACATGTCCTGCCCTTGTTAGAAATAAGTGGTTTGACTTGTGTTTGGCAGTGTAGAAGTGATGCTCCGGTCACAAATTTCTTTGACGAACACCAAACCTTACCCAACCTGAGCAGACCCACCACTAATTTTTATATTAGCACATGGTCCACCGAAACCTGCCTTCACCGAGGCAAGCGTGTATAAATAACAGTGGCAATCTATGTCTGACATTAGAATTTGGGTTGGGACAGGGCAGTGAGCAACTGGGGGATGTTGCCGAATACGGCCCACCATGGGGCAATTGTTCAGCCTGAATCCAACCAACCTGTGTGTCCCATGGATTTTAGGCAGGTCTGCGCATCACTACATAATAGGACATTCAACAATTTATTAAAGACTCAGCTGTTTGATATGAGAGTATGATCTAATATTTAGCATGATCGTCAGCCACAACAAACTTAGAGCACCAGAGTGTGTGTGCGTGTGTGTTTCGGTCCACTCTGGACCTTTCTCAAGACCTAAGTATTCACCTTGTTTGAAAACACTGAAGTCCTGGAGTGTGTCATTCTCTGGAATAGGACTATCTACACTTAGTGACAGCACCCAGGCATTAACTTCTGCTACTCTGGAGTGCACCACAGCTGGAACTGCATATATATATATATATATATATATATATATATATATATATATATATATATATATATATATATAAATCCTAGCAATGTATCTAGGAGGTGCGGAACACGGCCCCCTAAGCCACCCCCAGCCACACAAACCTTTGTTAACCCCGACCATCCAAAACTAAAGTATCTTCTGTGTTATTTCAGTGACACTGGGCTGGGGGGTGGCACAATCCTTCCATAGGCTAATTACAAATTAAAACAGGAATGCAGCCTAGATATGAACATGTTCCTATGATTTTTTTTATAATTCTTTAATAATTATTACAGGAAAATATGGTACTGTATCTTTATTTAGAAATACTTACATGAATATGTATTATTTAACCATCATTTTAAAACAATAGTTCTCTGACTGAAAGGATGATTGTATACTGTACATGAACAATTGATCAAAAATGTCTGCAATTAGAGATCAACAATAAAAAAATCAATGTTAGTTTCAAAGAGAGCAGCTTTACGAGTGCTGAATCTTTTTTTTCTTAAAAGGACAGTTTACATTAAAATTAAGGGTTGCATACAGAAAAAATTTAGAGCATTTCATGTTTGGGGTTGTTGTGTTTTTTAGTGTGTGGTATGGCTGTCTTCAGGCTGAAATGTTAATTCTCTGTTTTCTTGGGGTGAATAATTTTGCTAGCATTGGTTTCAAAATACCCCTTAGGGTGATTAACAATTCTGGAAGCCACATTTTTTTTCAATGTATTAAGTGTAATTACATTAAAATACAAAAGAAAATGCCATCTAAAAGCAGCAGATGTCATGTAGAAGTCAGTGGGAGCTGTCCTTTTTTTGTAATTTTTTTTTTTTTTTTGCTTCGTGGTTTTCCAGGACCAGTTCATTTCAAATTGTATGAAAATTGTACAAAAATAAAGATTTAAGGTTTTCATATTCTTGTTCAGATTGTTCATTGTTTTGTTTTTTTTTTGTTTTTTTGTGCCTTTTATAATTTGACCTTTAAATTTTGGCACCCCCCCAGGGAAATACACTTTGTGTCCTTTTAAGAATATGCGGATCACCGTCAACCACATTAGCATTACTCTGGAGAAAGTTGTATTTCTGCTTTGGAAATTTGATGTGCTTTTTCCATATTTTGCAGCTGTATAAGCTGGAGTAGCTACCACAAGAACCTTCTGGCTAGCAGTGATTATGAAGGTACTGTTATCTTATGGGATGGGTTCACAGGACAAAGATCCAAGGTGTATCAGGTAATATTCCACACTGTTGAAAAGGAACTTAACACCAAAAAGTGAAAACATGACATTGACCTTTACTTAAACTATATTTTTATTTGTGTAATTTCCTGGTGACTTTAAAATTAATTCATTGTTCACTGTGAATTATACCACTGTCTTTACACCTTTACAACATTTACAGTTCTTCTTTTTATAGTGGGATTGAGTGGATACATTCTCTCTAGCTTTTGCTTGTGTGCACATCTTGACATTAATTTGGTACCTTCAAAAATGTTTGAATTCCACATACTAATGCCTGAACTGTTTCTGAAATGCATAAGAGCATTCCACCCTAAAAAATTATGGAAAATGATTGAAAATTGTAACCAATACATGTTTTTTCCCCACTGTATTTTTGCCATATAAAAGTGAATAAAAGACATCCATGAAAGCAAAGTAAATAAGGAATAAAACGTATAACATAACAAATGAACATGGTTAATTTATGTGGCACTGTGCAGGCCTTAAGATCCTGGGGATCCGGTTTCCCAGCCTGATTGTCTTCAGTGCTTTTCTCTTAATCAACAGCATATTATCTAGCGGTATTTTACTATTGAGTCTTTAAGGCCAATGGAAAAACCCATATACCCATCGCTGTTGCAATTATTTATAGTCCTGTAACTCGTTATAATAAGTGAAAAAGATAGAATATCTCAAAATTAGGTTCTGCTCATCCAGGCTTTCTCTGAAACATGCCATCTTGTGTCATTGACATGCAAAAGTCACCTACTGAGTCCTGTGTGTTATAGTTGATCCTACTGTGTCCATTCATTTCTGAGGAATACAGTTATAAAGTGTCTGCTGCTGCATGTTCTACCCTGTTTATAAACTGTGTATTGGGTGCCCCCCACTGATTTTAGTAAATCCGATCCATCTTTATTTACAAACAGGAACATGAGAAAAGGTGTTGGAGTGTTGATTTTAATCTTATGGATCCCAAACTCCTGGCCTCCGGTTCAGATGATGCCAAAGGTTAGTGACCTAACTTATATCAGTTGTTTGAATATAGCCTGCCAGGTTAAAAATGCTGTTACTTTGGTATAAAAAATAAGTTGTAATATTTTCTGGAATTTACAAGCCATTTTCATAAAATAACTTTTTACATGGTTCAAAAGACTTCTCTTTATTATTTATTTTAAAGTGCATAAAGTTTATTATCTTGTATGCTTTAGTAAAGCTTAAGTATTTTGTATGCCATCCACAAACACTGCAAGCAGGGTTTTCATTTATAATATTGCTAAAATCAAAGCAATGAACCACATTGCTGTATTGACAGCACAAAAAGCTAAACTGATGCCATCTAACTGTCTCTCTTACTCATTTATCACAAGCCATAATGCCAGATGCTAATTTTCTCGAACGTATAGGTTATTGCTAAAAGGTGGCTGTACATGCAAGACAGATTATCCTACATTCCAATCAGAATGAATGGCCTGAATTATTTCTTGAGCAATTGTATTCTCACATTTGGGCATTGTAAAACAGTCTGTAGACTACTAAAAATCACCCCCTACTCACTCTAAATCACCCTGTTCGTCACTGCACTTAGTGGAAGTTTATGAGGACTTTGCTATATCTGCTTTGTATTATAATTGCCTTAGTGTCTGTCTCTTTGTCTTCGAGATTAATTAATACTGCATTGCAGATCTGTAGAAGAATTTCAGAAATGTATTACAACAAAATTTGTGAAACAACATGATCTCTTTGTGGGAGAAGCAAATTAATGCTATGTACTGAATCACATTTACAGACTGCCATTAAAAAATATGTGCAACAATTCAAGATAATTTAGCTCTCGCAACCTTGGGTTAAGCTCGACTGGCAATAATTTATTAATGAATTAGCAGATGCAATGCTCATGTTCTAGAAGCATATTCATTGTGTTAGCCAAAAAATAATAAACGCACAACTGGTGTCTGCCTATACCGTGTTTGGACATTATAATTTTTCTGCTTTCAAAAAAGAATTCTAATTGTTTCAAATGTTTTGTAAATAGAATTTTCCATCAGCAGACTCACGGATGCTTGTGAAAGTAAAACACAAATTATGTATTGCTTACACTGCTAATGTTTGTTTTTGCCGAGTCTAATTCTTTTAGATTTGTAACTTCTCATCACCCCTATACAAGCCTTTAAATATAATTACATGAGTAATTAATTGTCTTAAAAAAATTTGCATAATTTTGTAGAACACATATCTCACTATATATATTTTGTAATAAAATACCTTGATTGGTAGTGCATTTAAAGAACTGTACTATATCAGAAACAACCCAGTAACCCTCTGCAAAAATAAAGGTCTATAAATTCACAACTACTGATGTAGCAGACTTTACTGAAGCATCTTGCTCAATTATATGTGGCTTGTCTGATTCTTCTGTAGCCACCAATTCAACAAAATAGTGCAATATTGCATTGTCCTCACCACAAAGCAAGGGTGTGCATGACTTAAAAAAAAAAGAGGTTAATATGGACACATGGTACACTGGAATTGTGCAAAATAAACTGCCATCCATAAATATACCTGTAATCTTAAGTGCAATTGGGTTTTAATTATTTGTAGAGAATTCAAATCATAATCCTAAACTAGCTGTAACCTGTACTAAACAGGAACTTGTGATACAGTAATACGCATTTAAAACTATTTCCCTCTTTACATGAACCCTCACCTAATTACTAAAAACTGAAATTAGTACTTTGGTTACAACTTTGGTAGTACAGTGACTAATATGGTATATACGGTAGCATAGGTGGTAATATAGTAAAAGTTAAAAATTTACTTGCCGCCTATTTGAAAGCAATTGTGTGTTTTTGGTTGTGGTTTTTTAATAGACCTGGGCAAAAGTTGCACATATTATTAAATTGCCCTATAAAGTCAGGGTAATTTTGCTTCATAAGCTTTTGCAATATAAATGCTCAGTACCTACTCATGAAGCCTTTGATGCACCCATCTTATTTTGTATGTA
The DNA here is from genome assembly GCA_024363595.1 of Xenopus borealis. Taxonomy (NCBI): domain Eukaryota; kingdom Metazoa; phylum Chordata; class Amphibia; order Anura; family Pipidae; genus Xenopus; species Xenopus borealis. The sequence goes on along the minus strand of CM044438.1, from coordinate 78,562,796 downwards.
ATCTGTATTTTATATTTTACTTGTATACACACATTTATTGCACAGTGTTACTGCATATGTTGGCTCTTTATACATATGTGTTTATTATAATTCCACCTAGAGCTGGAAAAGGAAATTCATTTATCACACATTCAATAAAAAGATATTTATACTAAAGACTGTTGTTCAAAATATGTTTAATTAAATCACTGACGTTACACAGCACCAATTTTATGTGCAGGTGGGTATTTAAGTGTCATACATGATAGTATGTTCAGTAGAAATGTAAGTTCTTTGAGAAAGGTACCCATTGAGATTAAAATATCACATGCTGTACATTATGTATGATATATAACTTGATATGTAGATATACATCTGTGCAAAGTCTTCCAATGCAGGCTTCAATTGTATCTATGAGTCTCAAAAATAATGTTAGTGATTTCCTAGGTACAACACCACAAGGAACATCTGTGCGTTACCCCCACCACTTGCTACGTTAACACGTCTCCCAAATCTTCAATCTTCTGTGGTTTTGTTAAGAAACATACTGTACACGGCATGCTGTGTATTTTATGGAAAAGGGCTTCCTAAAATGAAAACTATGAAAGCAGTCCTAGCCACTGTCAGATTTTACAGTTTTGGAAGAAATGCAAGGTTATATTCTGATTCATGAGAATGCAGTTTGACCAAGATTTGCTATTTGTATTTCTTCTTTTGCAGTAAAGCTGTGGTCCACAAACTTGGATAACTCTGTTGCAAGTATTGAAGCCAAAGCAAATGTATGTTGTGTTAAATTCAGCCCCTCCTCTCGCTATCATCTAGCCTTCGGTTGTGCAGGTAAATATATTCAATAATCTAGAAATATGTGCTGAGGTAAAATGTTTTTCAATGTACTTAAATCTTGCCCGAAGGCTGAGGTTAGATTTTGTTCCAAAATCTCTCCTTTGGGTACATTTTTATATTGTGACTGTTGCCAAAGTTAGGAAACTGGGGCAGGGACTGATGTGAATTATTATATATTAATTGTATATCACAAATATGGTTTTATGATCATATGAGGCAATCATTTTGACCTCCTGCAGATGTTATATTCACAATAGATGTGGCTTTTTTATTGATGTACTATAATATTAATCTATCAGTATAAGCCATAGATTGCCATTTTAGAATCCTTCTCAAGCTGCATACTATGTGTGGCCTTGTGAACAATTTTGTCTAAAGGTAGTGACACACGGGCAGATTCAGGGAGATTTAGTCACGACTGGCAACTAATCACCTGTGACGCTTTGTTTTCCTCACAAGGAATCTTTGGGTGACTTCGGGAAAAACAAAGTGCTGTGTGTGCTTACTGCGGGCAACTTTTTTATTATAGAGGAATGGAAGACACGTGAAGGCAGTTCAGGGAAATTGTCGCACAGAAGAACAGGCGATTAAATCTCCCCGAATCTGCCTGTGTGTCACTACCTTAAAGAGCAAGTGTCCATATAAACATCAGAACAGCATTGATGAAAGAGACAACAGTATAATCTACTTCATTGGTTCTAAGGTTTTTTACAGCCAGTGTCACAGGTTTAAGACACCAATGGGAGAATGTAATAAAATTCAATAATGGCAAAATATTCGCAATGCAAACTTTTTGTGCTTCTGTGCAAACAAAATTTGTGCATGTCATTTATCAGGTTTTGCTGAATAATTTGCAGGTAATTTTGAAAATGAAATCACTTAAAAATATAATTCTGCATTTCTATCCTCACAATCTTTGTCATACACCTGACTTACACACAACTTACACTTAGACGGGGGTCTATTGCAGTAACATACTGTGGTTTGTTTGATTTTTTTTTTTAGCATTTAGCTTTAATAAAGCACCTGTCCCATTCCCCTCTGTTGTGTGTTCTTTACTTGAGCACAGAAAGGTAGAAATAAATATGATGTTAACAGACATCTGTCTAAGTTGCTTTTAATAGGTAAATGTATTTGTTTCAAATTAAGAACAAACTTGCCTACATAACCTGGAGACTGCCTGTGTATAGAGAGGTCAATATGTAGAGGTCGATATAGCCATCACATAAGATCTGCACTTGGAGTAGGCCAAAACGTTAGTCCTCTACTTGACAACAAAAAAATAAAGTTTAAGACCTCTGAGTGCGGAACTTAAGTGATGGATTGTGATTTAAATTTAACAATTCTGCACTCTGGCAAGAGACTTCCGGATTCCATTTTTATAGACGCTTGCCCCTTTTATGACGTCATGGTTGGGTTTATAAAAGGAAGGGGAAGTCGGATGCGGATTGAGTCGGGTCAGGTGTGGGTCATTCCACACATCACACACACATATATATATATATATATATATATATTCAGAAATGCCACAAGAAGTCAAATCAGATGATAGTCAGTGCTCGAGCTGAGTATATTGGAGTGTTATGTTAAATCGTTCTCCATTCCCAGGTTCCTGTTTTTTTCCTGTGCACAAACTTATTTTTGAGTGTTGCTTCAGACCCAGATGGTTTTTTTCCTTTAATCTTTGTATGAGAATGTCCATATGGTATGAAAGCAGTGCTGTCTCTTTAAAGTTAGACCAACTGTTCTCCTTTCTTTCATATTAATACTTACCAGTGACATTCAACTTTATTCACTGGTAATGGAAGAGGGGCATCCAAGGGAAAAAAGAGATTGTCTGTGTTAATGTGGCAGGTGAGGTGTAAGAAAAACAAAACTGTGTTCTTTCCTCATCATTGCTAGAGCAATCAATTAATAATTAAGTCACTAATTTTAGCTAGCCAAAGAACGATGCCAAAAGGGATGGGAAACGATTGAGAATCTAGCAAGCCTGTATATCCAGGCTTTATGACAGCCATTAGAGGCCTAGGGCCCACATTAATTTATTTTTCACTTGTTTTAGAGGAGAGGATATTACCATTACTGTAAATGGTTACTCTTCAAGTTAGGCGTAGCCTGATAAAATGTTAATTAATTGGTAGTTGTACCGATGTAGTTTAATTTTTTTATCAAGCTGTCCTTTAGATGTGACAATACAGGTCAGCAACATGAAGAAAAGGGCAGTTACTTTAAGCAATACAGATAATCACGACTCTGTGTGATTGTACAGCAAGATCTATACTTTTAGGATAAGTTCTTGGCAATCCACTTTTAGAGTGGGGATTTTTGGTGTGTTAGGCTAGATAAATAAATATGCAAGTTTTTTTTTTTTTTTTTTTAATTTCCTGGCAAATTACGGCTACCTGAGAACTGAGTCATGCTGTGTTTGACATGTAATACAACCTTTATGTATACAACACCCAGTTAAAGGAACAGTAACACAAAAAAAATAAGTGTTTTAAAGTGATCAAAACATAATTTAGTGTAGCCATGGGGGTAGCCATTCAAAGCAGAACAAGGAGAAAAGGCACGCGGTACACAGCAGATAACAGGCAAGTTTTGTAGTATACAATGTGATTATTCAGAACTTATCTGTTATCTATTAAGTATCCTGTGCTTGAAGGGCTGCCCCCATAGCTACATAGCAGCTTGTTTATATAGACTATTCTGAAACAAACAAACCAGTTTTACTAGTGCAGGGAAGCAGTACATTATATTGTAATTTCTTTAAAACATTTTCATTTTTAGACGTTACTGTTTCTTAAAAACATTTTCCAGTCCAGTCACTGCACTGCACGTTGTAACAAACCACTGCTTAAAACCCAATCGAATGCTCTGTAACGGGGAACTTTCATTCAGCCAGGCTCTCTACTTATATCCTTTTCTTCCATTTTTATTACTCCGCAAATCCCTTGCCAAAGCCTCTTGCTTTTATCTATGGAATCACTTCTCCCTTTTTCATCATTCAAGAACAGCCCTAAACACTTGATCTTATTTCCCACTTGGATTATTGTATCTTGCTGCTAACCAGGATTTCAGGACAACTTGTTACTGGAATTCAGTTCTACCATCTTTATCAATTTAGTCCTTTATCAAAGGACCAATAAACGTTCACCAATAGTTATTTTTTTACATTTAAAGTACAAATAAGCTATTGTTTTTCTTTTTGCCATTTACATTTCCATGCACACATCCATCCTGAGTTGCAGACAGGTTATGGTCAAAGCCTTCCTCCACCCACAGCCTTACTATACCCTACTTCCTTCTCCAGCAGTATTTATTTACAGACTTGAGTCTGCTTTGTCCCCTTTGGTTGCATCACCAATGGGAATGGGGGTTGCTGGTCTATAAATACACAGTTCACCAGCATGGGTCAGTAGCGGGCGCATTGAGTCTTTGGGGGTCAACCAGTAGTTCACTAGTCAATGTTTTAAGACTGCAGCTCTTGGAAGTGAGGAGACTTGTTTATTCAGAGCTCCTTGTTTCCTTTTGAATTAGTTATTCTGGCAGTAATGGTAAAGGGGAAGTGAGAAAAACAAAACTGTTTTCATTACCAGTCTGGAAGTTGGGTCTTGTATACTGTGCAGTTTCTTATACATCAGCTTATCCTGAGCAAAGCATGCCCTTGCCTATATATAGCATTGTTGATGTATTCTTAGATTTTTCTGTACCCCAGTTTGTGTACACTCAGGCTTTGTGTTGCTTTTGTGTATCACACGTGTGCATTTATTATCCTACCTTCTGTTGTCAATGATAGCTTTTTTGGCTGAAGGGGTTAGAGAGAGACTTTAATCTTGGCACTGTCCACCTGCTCTCTTTTGTTGTTCTGAATAAATCGTGTGCTGTTGATTACTCCAATGTGTTTTTTTTTCAAGCCTGTAATGTAAGACATATTTATGGTTTCTTTATCGATCAGGGAGAGTGATGTTGGCCAAACTACTCTTCATATACATCTTTAAGAATAAAGTTTAAAGCAAAACCTTTGGTGGGGGTGGGTTGGGGCTGCAGCGTTCCATTACCCTAACATAGACAGGGGGTATTTACCAGATAAGAGATTGTTTTGTAATCTGCAGTACCGTACCTTAAAGCTACTAAAAACATGTTAAACCACCAATAGGATTGTTGCTAGATTGGTTATCATAAAATACAAGGTACTGTTTAATTATTACAGATAAATAGAATGGTTTGTTTTAATAATACCTTCTGAGAAATTACATTGCTGTATTTCGGAACTTTCTGAATAATATGTTTCCAAATGCAGTTACTATACCTGTACCCCAGTTATTTTTAACCAATGGAATTGTAGGCCAAAACCCCAAGGAATATCCCCCAGTTCTTTTGTTCAGTCTTCTAGGTTTTGTTAAAGGGATTTTGTCATGAATTTTATGGTGTTTTGTATTTGTTTCTAAATTACACTGTTTACACTGCAAATAATTCACTACCATGTAACATTTCATTGCTAACACAAGTGTATTTTTATTTAGTTGTAATATTGGGGAGCAGGCAGCCATCTCAGGTAATTTTGCCTGGTCATGTGCTTTCAGAAAGAGCCAGCACTTTAGGATGGAACTGCTTTCTGGCAGGCTGTTTTTTCTTCTACTCAATGTTAATGCAGGAGTCACAGTGGGACATGGATTGAGTGCTGTTCTTATATCTACCAGGGAGATGTTATCTGGTTACCTTCCCATTGTTCTGCTGATGGGCTGCTTTGGGGGTGATATTCCAACTTGCAGTGTAGCAGTAATGAATGACTGAAGTTTATTAGAGCACAAGTCACATGACTGGGGGCACCTTGGAAACTGACAATATGTCTAGCCCCATGTCCGATTCAAAATTAAATGTAAAAAACAGTTTGTTCTTTTTGAAAACAGATTTGAGCGCAGAAGTCTGCTGGAGCAGCACTATTAACTGATGCATTTTGAAAAAAATTCCCATGACAGTATCATCTACAACAGTGATCCTCAAACTTGGCCCTCCAGCTGTTAAGGAACTACAAGTCCCACAATGCAATGAAGGAGTCTGTCAGGCAAATGCATTGTGGGACTTGTAGTTCCTTAACAGCTGGAGGGCCAAGTTTGAGGATCACTGATCTACAAGTTTAAAGCTGGTATTTTGAGTTGCATAGCAATCTACTCAATATATCTGTGTTCCCTGATTTATTATGTTTTATTTAACGCATACACTTTTTGGTACACTTGTACCTATGTCTTTTGAGATGCATGCAACGTTCCTGCCATGTGTTTTGAAGTGAGAACAACTACTTCATCTTATATCTACTGTAAAAATTGAGCAAATAGTCAAAAATGTAGATATTTTCCAGCAATTGGTGTTCTTTTTTCATTAGTCAGTTAAATGTACTCCAAGTTTGTTCTCTTGTCAAACTCAACCTTACAGAAGATATTGTACGTATGGTTGATACCTTATTGGAAGCAAAACCAGATTTTCTTGAAGCCAAAGTATAAAGAGTCATATTATTTAAAAAGCTATTGTCTGGAAAGCCTCAGGCCCTGAGCATTCTGGATAACCGGTCCCATACCTGTATATTACCTAATTACATTTATTATAAAGGATAGTCATACTGACTATTCACTTTCCAGTCTACAGTAATTGTTTTATCTTATGGAGACGTTTGGCATATTTAGAAAGCCCCAGGTTCAGAGCATTCTGGATAACAGGTCCCATACCTGTATTAAAAGTTGAGCAGACATTTTTTCTCTGCAGTTATTTTGTTTTACAGCTGTGAATCGTAGTAGGGACCACTTCTAGTGAGAAACTTTACTCCGGTGTTAATTTGGAGCTCAAGAGTGACATAGGCTTTATTGTTTGGTTAAAAATAATATATATTAAAGTGAACATTAAGTACATCTGATTGACAAGCTATACAACACCAAAAAAAGTTAGGGGCATTTGCCCATTGTAGCAAGTAGGCTGGGTGGAGAGGGGTCTACTGGTGGTAGGGGTTTTTTTAAGTATGGGTTTAGATCTCCTTTACGGTTCGTTTTTGTTTGTTTTTTTTTTTTTAAGAGGTTGTCCACCTTCAAACAACTAGTTGTTTTCAAATAGATCACCATAAATAACGACTTTTTCCAATTACTGTCTATTTCCTATTTGTAACCGTTTTTCTAATATTGAAGTGTAAAGTATCATTTTTCACCTTCTAAAGCAGCTCTGGGAGTGGGGGTCGCTGTCCCCCCACCCCCCAACTGTTCTAAACTGATACATTTAATGGATACATTTCTTGTCTTTGTCCCTGCTGAGCAGAATCTCTGGGTTTCATTACAGGCAGCTGTTAGAATTGATACACTAGCTGTTAATACTGCAGAGATGTTGCTGTGAAATGTATCAATTAAATGTTGCAAAATTGTATCCGTTTAGCGTCTGCACCTGAATTACTGAGCTGCCAGACTCAAACACCAGTGACAACAACATTCAACTTTACACTTAGATTTTGGAAAAACAGTAAAAGATAAATAATGGAAAGTAATTGAAAAAATACTTGTTTTCAAACAATCTGAAAACAACTGAACAGAAAAAAGTGTTTGAAAGGTGACAACCTCTTTAATGCTTCAGCTTTTACATTGCACAGGAAGAGAAATTGTAATTTCTGCACCATTAGTTTTATGGTATGGCCTCGCAATCTTGTCCAAGCAAGCAAGTCCTGACCGTGGAGTTTGCAGGCACCATCTTCTCTCGTGCAGTCTTCTTACAGGATCCATCGCCGTTTGGTGGTGCATTCGCAGTAGGAGCATTGGCCTTTTCAGCTCTACTGTGCATGTGCTGAAAGTCACGAAGTTTCAATCGGAAAACTTTGTGACTTTCGGCGCAGTAGAGCTGAACCGGCAAATGCTCCTATTGTGCATGTGCCGCCAAGCAACGAAGAATCCAGGAAGAAGACGGCTGCGGAGAAGACGGCGCCTGCAATTTCCACAAGTAAGTAGCAACTTAGGGGCATTTGCCGGGTGGGGGGTACGCTGGAGGGGAGGGTGCATGGCATTTAGCGCATTATAGGTTGACTTCTCCTTTAAGGTGAAAAATCTGAAAACAGCTCAACTGAAAAAAACATTTGCAAGGACACTTAAGAACACTTTAGAATGAAAGAAGTGCTGTTTGCTGATCTATATCATATTTACATTAAACTATTCATTTTATTTTCCTTGTAGATCACTGTGTCCACTATTATGACCTTCGGAACACTAAGCAGCCTATTATGGTGTTCAAAGGGCATCGCAAAGCAGTCTCTTATGCCAAGTTTGTAAATGGAGATGAGATAGTCTCAGCGTAAGTCTCTTATTACAATAATTTTAAAAATAATCCCTCCTTAACTATCTATTCTTTTTGGCCTTATCAAGTGGGCATGGTTTAATTTAACAAGGATACTAGTTCCCTCCTTTTTATAATACTTTGCTTATAATCCTCTAGAATAATACTGCTATACAGTGGAAACTCTATTTTACATCCCCTAATTTTAAGTTTTCCCTCATTTGTGCACTGTTTTATTTTCTTTTTTTGGTCCAATGTAAAATGGGGGTTCTACTTTATTATTAGACTGGTGAGGCCTTGTTTATGCAGTATCAACTAGAATGCTAACATGTATGAATAGAATCAAATATTCTCATATGTGTAGCAGCACTAATTACTTTTATGCAAAGATTTGAAAGCGTATATAATGAGTGATATGAGACACCCATGATTGAGACACCTATATAATTGTCATGGTAAAGACAACCACTCAAAAAAAAAAAAAAAGGAAAATGAACCTAAACCACGCCAGGCAATATAGAAAATATACATTTACATACAAGTAATAAATGGCTCTTCTGTAGATTTCTAGCTATTATGCCTTTAAAATGTAAAACCCCGTATGACTTTAAAGGGATTGTTCACCTTTGAGTTAACTTTTAGTATGATGTAGAGCAGGAGTGCCCATACTTTTCTAATGTAACGTCTACTTTTAGTAATGTTCCATTATGATCTACACCCATAGAAGCATTCTGTTCCATGGAAAATATTACTTAAATATTGATTTATGAAAAAATGTATATTATTATTTTTTACAAACATTTAATTCTTATGTAACCCTAATTATCTGAATGAAAAGCATGAAAGAGGAGGTTGAATTAGTCAAGCTGTTTGTTAACTTGAGATCTACAGACCACCAGCTAAAGGTCTACTGTTAGATCAAAATCTATCTTTTGGGCACCCCTGATGTAGAGAGTGATATTCTGAGACAATTTGCATTTGGTTTTGAATGTTTTTATTAATTGTAGTTTTTGGGTTATTAGGTTTTGGGATATGAATAGGAGAGGATGTGACTAGAAAAATAAGTAATAAAAAGTAGCACTAACTATACATTTATAGTTTTACAGAGCATGTGTTTTTAGAAGGGATCTGTGACTCCCATATGAAATCTAGAAAGAGTCAGACAAAAAAGGCAAATAATTTAAATACTATAGAAAATAATGTAAGTAATGAAGAACAATTGAAAAGTTGCTTAGCCATTCTATAACATACTAAAAGTTAACGTAAAGGTGAACCACCCCTTTAAGGTTTTTTATTTGGATTTAATAATGTATCCACAGGTATAATGACGTATAGTGTTTTTTATTCAAGTAATTTGGTTTTCGGGAAAACAATTTTAAATCTTATTTCTTTCACTTTTCTTGTGGAAACAAATGAAGTTGCAGAGTTACATGCAAAGGTGTAGGGATTTCAAAGCAATTAACATTTTCCTCTAGCTCAGGAACCTTTTTTCCCTTTGAGCAACATTCAGATGTTAAAAGAGTTGGGGAGCGTTGGTAGCCCCTTTGTTTACTGGCAGACTACAGGAGGCTCAATTTAGCAGTACACCTGGGTTTTTATGTTGCTCATGGGCTACTGGTTGGGGACCACTGCTCTAACTCAGACATTAAGTGAACACCCAAGGTTTTCAAAGCTGTTGCTGTCCCAATTCTACAGTGTCCATGTCTTTAACAAGTACTCTTCCATTGTGTTGAAACGTTTTTCTTTTTAACTCTTTATGCTTAGGTCAACAGATAGTCAGTTGAAATTGTGGAATGTGTCAAGGCCGCATTGCCTTCGTTCCTTTAAGGGACATATTAATGAAAAAAATTTTGTTGGCTTGGCATCTAATGGAGACTACATTGCTTGCGGTAAGATTGTATTTAAAACTGAATAATGTTCCCTATTTTTACGTCACTCTTTTTATTCTTTAAATGCTCAGTTAAAAGTTAAAGGAAACAATAACGCCTAAAAAAAAAAAATGTTTTATGATAGTAGGTGATGGGGAGATGTCACCTCGCAGAGCAAGCAAATTGTATGCCATCCCGCAGGTGATTTGTATTCTTGCCAGCGGGAAGGCATTTGGGGAGATTTGTCGCACTCAGGTCAATACAAAACACTCCTGGCACAGCATTATATGTTTTTTGTTTTGTACATTTAATCAAAGTCTAAGTAAGACTCATAAGTGCATGAAACATCTAAGGCTCTGTCAGGGTTTTCTTGTTAAAGGACATGTCAACCCAAAAAATTACACTTTGCCTAATAAAAGAAAACACAGTTATAAGCAACTTTCCAAAATGAATGTATTAAAAATTGTTGGTGATTTAAAAGTTATTTGTAAGTTTAATTACTATTGAAAACAACATTTGCATAATTCCTGGTTGCTACATTTTAAACAATGTTGCTAAAGCCAGTCTCCTCCAGTAAAATCTACCCACTTTTTTGTTTTTTTCAAGCATTTTGACCCCATGTTTTATGTGAAGATCCATAAACTGTGTTTCGACTCATTTGTACTGATTGCCATTTACTTTACTTTCACATGTTTCTGACATTTGAGTAGCAATTAAAAGAAGCTAAGACATATAAACAATTTATTGTTGTTAACACGCATAACTGGATAGTCTTTACTCTCCAAGATTACTGTTTTTTATTTAGCCTCAGCGCTACTGACTCTTGGTTGAATTAAAAGCCTGGTATTAGCAGTATAAAAAAAATGGCAGAAACCATCATTCATTTATTAATTTTAGCGAATTACAAAAGTTCTCAGAGAACCATCCTGTTTAAGTTTATATATATCCGTTCATTGTTTTAATTTAGATGCCCTTTAAGTAAGAAATCATTTAGGGAGAACAGAATGTTGAAGTTAAGAAAGTTTATTCAATCCATTTCACTGCATATTTGTAATTTTATGTTTGTGTCTAGGAAGTGAAAACAACTCCCTCTACCTGTATTACAAGGGCCTTTCCAAAACGTTGTTGACTTTCAAATTTGACACGGTCAAGAGTGTTTTAGACAAAGATAGGAAAGAAGATGACACCAATGAATTTGTAAGCGCAGTGTGCTGGCGTGCACTCCCTGGTGGGGTAAGTTTGAATATAAATAATATTCAGTATAGCAGGTTGCCAAGCTAATTGCTTAAATTGCCCATATTTAAAATACATTAAACGCTGCCACATTTTTAATAGATGTCACCCATCACCAAAGTGCCTCTGGTTTGGTTGACAAAGAAGTGGAAAAGAACTTTTCAAACTTGATTGTACAGGATCATTGTTCACCTGATCAAACCTCAGACAAGCTTCTGGAGTATTTATATATATATATATATATATATATATA
>CM044438.1:78531289-78550603 GCA_024363595.1 Xenopus borealis | reverse complement strand
GTGATGACACTTTGTCCCAGACTATGCTGCTTTTGTGTTTGGCTGTGTGGGATTAGTAAATGCTTGGTGGAGGATGTAGAGGTGATATAAGGATATTTTTTCATTAAGTAATAGATTTAACTCTTAAGTTATACACAGTAAAATTTAAAAGTTAAAAAAGAATACTATGTTTTTTCAAAGATAGAGAACACTATTTTCAAGAGGTTCAGGGAAAAAATGTAAAATGAGCAAAATAATATAAACACCGGAGCGAGTTTTACCTTTAAAATACAATATTTACAGTTTTACTGTACAAGGGTTAAGCATTGCAGCATTATTGTTGCAAATGCATGTGCAAGGCCTCTCTAACATGTACAAGCCAAAGCAGTGATTTGTGCTTCTCTCCATTGGGTGAAGACTAATTGCATTTGACCATTATCAGACAGAAACAGGGCATAAAATGTATCTGGATAGGTTTTTTTTAATTTTACTAGTAATAACATTTACAAAGTACAACTTCAGAGCCTTTTTTGGGAATTTCAGCACAAAATTATTGGTGTAAAAATAGGGGATAAAAATGTGAAATCAGGGAAGAGAACTCCTTAAATGCATTACATTATTATACTGTGTAAATTTACAGTCAAACTTAATATTGAGGTGTGTGTGTGTGTGTGTGTGTGTGTATTTATGCATATATGTGTCAGGAAATAGAAAATCCTTGATACCCTGACCATGCAGGTAGCTCGCACGGTACCTGGCAAATGTTCAGGACTGGTACCAACGCTCCCAGTAGTGCTGTAGGTAATTTTTGGTACCTTTCGAGATTAATTGGTGCCAGGGTGATGTCATGTATGTTTTCACAGCTCCTGGGTCGGAAGGAAAGTTTTTATAGGGTCTGGGTCGAGTATCCACTTTGTTTGTGGTGGGTCTGGGTCAGCGGATCTGGGTTGGGCACAGGTCCTTCCAATCGGACAAGTGCAGAACTCTACCAGGAAGTGCTGGCATATGTTGTGGATAGTGATGGGCAAATCAGCTGCTATAGAAATAACGCCACCGTGTCTCGTTTTGGACATGCAAGTCCATTTTTGGACGTGGGTGCCCATTGCAATGGACACGCGCATCTAAATGGAGACGCCGTTGAATTTTCGCCAGGGCAAAATTTTGCCGGCGTTTCACAAGTTTATTCGCCTGCGGTGAATCGATGGAATTCACCACAGGTAAATAAATTCGCCCATCACTAGTTGTGGAAATAATGTGGTTCTAGAAAGTCATTTATCCCTACATTACATTACAGAAAACCAGTTAGTCCATATTTTATCTCCTGATTTTGTTTTCCTTCTTCCCATTTTTTCCTCATGTCACCCCTTTTTTCTTACATAACTACTCGTTTTCAAGTATAACTCCTTAGGAGTTGGATCCTTGGGTGTACCAGTTTTTGTCTCAGTGTGTTGCTAGGTTTGAAAAACTCAGGAGGATTTTCAACAAACACCACGTCCCTGAGTTTTTCAGACACTCCAGCTACATATGGATTGACTATGTATCGCTTACTATTTGTCTCCGGGCGGTTATTTCTTTTGATGTTACTGTTGGGCTTGGTTGCTGCTGTTTTGACAAAGGCCCAATCTGGGTAGCCACACGCTTTTAAAGCAAATTAAACAGTCCAAAAAAGCAAGTTTGTTACCGTGGACATCTTCCCTTGTGAACTTGATGTTATTGTCCACTGAATTAATGTGTTCTGTAAAGGCTGCCACTTCTGATTTTAAACCAAGTGTCATCCACATAAGGAAGTGCATTAGATCAACCCAGCTGAACCAGTGGATCTTTGTGTATTGCAACTTGAAATCTATTGCATGCTTTGCTATAATTGCTATTCTATATATAGCTGTGCTCAAAATAAAGCTTTCCCAAATAACATAGGATGTCTATGAAAATGCTCTTTGTCCTAATAGAGCAGAAATTTTCATATCTATGTTACGACCTGGTCGCTGTCTTGATAATATTTTTTTTTTTAAAGGACTAAAAAAGAGCTTTTACATTAGTTATTTTTTACCACATGACTTTCAGCATATTCTTATTCTCGCTCTGTTTATCAGCAGAAGCTCTCAATGGATACATTGCATTTTAATCTATGCACTATTTTAATTCACTACAATAGTGAATTCAGATTGGCTGCTTTGTGTACATTGACCTCCAGAGGATAGCATTAAACTGTAAAAATATTTATGATCTCAATAAAGCTATTCCTAAAAAAATGTTGGCGTTTCTGTGCTGAGCAGTATATGATTATGCATATTAATTCAATCATAATCCTTATAAAGAAGCCTTTTAATTTGTTGCCAGTTTCCGAAAGACTTCATTGCTGCAGATAAAGATAGTGAGGAGAAGGATGGGGGATGGAGCATGTACCCAAAGTTGTGTAGAATTAATGTATGTGCATATAAACAGCCAGTTCAGACAGGTGGAAACACCATGCAGAAAACCGTTAAATTATAGGACAAGGAAAGTGTAAAATAGAATAAGGCTAGAAATGGTGTATTTTGTATACTAAACATAAACATGAACTTACTGCACCACAAGCCTAATCAAACAAATGATTTATGCTTTCAAAGTTGGACACAGGGGGCTGTCATCTTGTAACTTTGTTATACATCTTTGCAAGACCAAGACCTGTGTGATCTGGGCTAAGCTTAGAAATTGTCATAAATTATCAAACAGCTAGTCAAATAATATCTGCCGATACAGAAGACTGATTAATAATCAGAATATACAGACTGCACTGGGCCCTGTGTTGTCATGCAATCTCATGTGGATTTTATAGTTTTTGTATTGTTTAATACAAACTTTCTCCAACTCTGCAGAACTAGTGGCTGCAGCAAAATAATCCTCCAAATAAAATCCCAGTGGAAAATTTAAAGGGTATGTAAAGGCAAAAATAAAATCCAATACAACTCTACACAGTCGCCGACTGCAAGCTGCTGGAGTTCTGCATGGCTGGGAAGTAAGGCGGGTGCTCCCCCTGCTGTTCATAAGTATGATCGTTTCACTGCCTAGCAGTTAGGGACCGTCTGACTATTCCTATAAACGGCTGTATTCAGTGAAATTCATCCTTCATTTACTGTCAGGTTTCTTGTAAAAACGGTAGACATTTCTTTAAAGTATATTGGAGATAGATTTCTTTTTCATTAAAGAAAGTAAAATTGGGATTTTATTTTTGTTCCTTTTAAGCTGAAAATACCTGAAGAATAAAATGAGGGAAGCCAATTCACAAAATACATTTTAAAGGCTTTTCAGTGATCCAAGCTTAAACAAAATTCTATCATACAAAAAAAAGAAATATTTTTTTATACCTGAAAGCAATGTTCAATGTTTAACATAGATCTATATTGATGTATTTATTTTAAAGAATATATCTTCCAGATGGTAGCTGGTTGAGATGACTCATTGAGAGTTAAGGCCCCTCATTTTTGGTTTAAGGCTGATTAGGCTTTTAGCAAGAGACTTGTGAATGCCGTGCTGTTTTCCGAAGGCTTGTTATTGTGTTCCTTGCATAAAGAAGGGTAATCAGCTCCCTTTGTCCCTTTTCATCTTAAACTTTTTTTTATTTTGGTTGCTATGTCCAACCCTTCAGAAGTTGTGTTCTGATATTGTACACTGATGAGCTATAACAAATCAAAACAGGCTTTGTGCCTGAATTTTTATTTGTCTTTTGAACATTTTTTTAAAGTTTGTGTAAAAAATATCCATTTAGAGGAGTTTTTGGAGTTGTTAACAAGTCTACAGTAGAGATTATGGGTCAGTTGCACTAGATCAGGGATGTCCAACCTGCGGCCCAGGATGGATATGCATACGGCCCAGTTTGAAACCTTTGTTTCCCAAGGAAACGTCATGTCGCAAAGTATATAGGAGTAGGCAGTAGGGGGGATGATGCCCATTGCCCAGTTAGCAGTAATAATATAAGTCTATTTAATATCCAGGTGGCCCAGGGAAGTCAAAAGGTTGGACACCCCTGCACTAGATTTTCTTACTCTGTGTATAAATTAAAGTAAAAAAGTAAAATGTTAAGACTGTATAATGATTAAGGGGCAGCTTTATTAAGTGAAGTGAAAATTCAATTTATTTATCCTACTCTATTCTCATTACTCTATTTATCATACTCTATTTGACTATTCACATCCTTAAACCTTCTGAATTGCTGTATAAGTCAGTGGGAGAGGCACAGATCAGTTTGGTGATTTGCAGCCTTCTGACAATAGTTCTTGGGGTTTTTTTAAATTCGATATGAGTTTTTCAAATTTGATTCGAGTTTTCGGGTCGATTAAATTCATCTGAGAGGAGAAAATAAGATTTTATCAATACATTTAGATTTGGAGTTTATGGCAGTTAAAAAAAAAAAAAAAAACGAGCCTTGGTAAATGTGCCTCCCTATATCAGGAAATTTATTTTCTTTGATGTGAGAAGAATCCCTGCCTGTTGACATTGCTAAGGCTATCTCTTTAAATCCAATAGGCAATGAATAAGCCTAATTAGTGTATGGCTGTCTAACTGGAGGCCTATTGCCTGGATGTGATCCTCAAAGTATTTTTTGAATCACATCACAGTTTTAACACAAGTTGGCCTATGGACATACAGCTTGAGAGATAATTGGGCCAATATATGTAAAAAGCTGAACTGGGTTGAGTTAGTTAACTATGGCTAGAATACTTTGATTAATTGTTCCCTTGGCCATTGACCATTAGTTTGCCTGGCTGTCTTCAGTGATGCCTCAGGGGCTTCAATTGTATTGAAGATTTCTGCAATACTTACTTTTTTTCATACTTGGGCACAAAACAAATATCATGGCACCCCCACTTGATACTTACTTACTTGATTACTTACTTGGAAATGGTTCCAATATTTACCCTACTAAGGAAATGTATTCCCTTTTTTTAAATTAAAAAAACATTGAACTTAATAAAAAGCAGATTCCAAAAAAAGCAGACTACATTTTTCACATTCAGTATTTGCCCGGCATTTTTATTTTCACCGTTCTGTCAATAAATTATATCCTGAGCATACAATGTGGTTAATGCAGGAATTCTCCTCAGCTTTTGCACAGGGTTACTGAAGGTTGCTTAAATGCAATGGTCTGTCTTTTTAATAGCTGGCATCTGATGTGTACGATTAACAGCGTTTTCAGGAGAATGGTGTAATATATTTTTATTCCAATCATGCAAAACAACAGGAAGAGCAATAGAGACGTAATGTTACGGCAGTACTGTGCCATGAAGGTGGTTGAGCAGAATGTAGACAAATCCTTACATGATGGCAAGATGAAATTATGTAAAGTTGATCGAGATGAGGCAAGACTTTGCATAAGGTTTGGATTAGCCTCATTGGACTCTCTTCAACCCCCCCCCCCCCCCCCCCCCCAAACAAAAGGCAGTCATTAGTGGAATTGAAAATCTGAACAATCCCATCTCAGTTCTGTACTGAATCATTTGTTATATTGAGGATATATTTTCTTTGCCAATGTAAAAGAGGTCAAATAAAACTGACCTTTGTATTCAGTTTATACAATTGCTTTATAAAGCCTGGTAACCTGAGCAATAAATGATGCTGATGGTGTCAGTGTTGACTTTGAGGTCTCCAAGGTGAAATACATAGTATGAGCTAGCATTTTTTTATTTCAGAGCTTTATTCCGCCTTATTGAATTGTGTTAATTATTGTGAAAAATGATAGTCTAGTTTAAAGTGGACCTGTCACCCAGACACAAAAATTTGTATAATAAAGGTCCTTTTCAAATTAAACATGAAATCCAAATTCATTTTTTTATTAAAGCATTCATAGCTGTTTTAAGCTCATTTAAAAATCTCAGCTGTCAATCAAATATTGTCTGCCACTCCTCTATGCCTTAGGCATAGAGGCGGGGCAGATAATTACTTTCACTTTCCATTCAGCACTTCCTAGATGTCACTGCTCCCCACACATTCCCCCAGTTCTCTTTACCATTTAATTGTGTAGCCAGGACATGGAGATAGACATCGGGTCCCCCATTCTGGTGCACAAACAAGATTCTGAGATGATACAAGGCTTGTCTTAATAACAGTGTCCACAAAATGGCTCCTGCCTGCTTGTTATAATGATGAATTCCCAGATTGAAGAAAACAAGATTAAAATAATTTATATACTGTAATTGATGTTCATTTTACTTGACTAATGTGATAAAATATGATTTTTAATATTTTTTTGGGGTGACAGGTCCACTTTAACTGTCACTGTAAATGAGAGGCTGTAAAGTTGCAGTTCAGTTCTGGCTGCAGACGTGTTCTCAATATACTGAATTTGTAAGGCTTTGCCTAAAGCAGTATCATTTAAAGGTGTCTACAGACTTTTGGCTGGTGGTAAGTGGGTATGTAGTTGTAATATTCTTATAGACCTTAAGCTGGCGACCAGTAGAACACACAAGCCCAGCAATATACCCGAAAACTTTTTTCATCAAAAATGTTTGATTTATTTATTATTAACTGTAATACATGATACGGGTCAGATTTATCAGAGTTTAAGTTTGGAACCTAGCAGATTTACTGAAACAAATGCACCAGTTGTACCAGCTCAGTGCGACAGCACATTATATTTTCATTACTTTAAAGGCGTTGTTCACCTTTGAGTTAACTTTTAGTATAATGTAGATAGTGATATTCTGAGACAATTTGCAATTGGTTTTCATTTTTTATTGTTTGTAGTTTTATAGTTATTAAGCTTTTTATTCAGCAGGTCTCTAGTTTGCAGTGTCAGCAATTTGGTTTCTAGGGTACAAATTACTCCTAGCAACCCTGCATTGATTTGAATAAGAGACTGTAATATGAATAGGGGGTGGACTGAATAGAATAAGTAATACAAAGCTGCAATAACTGTACATTTGTAGCCTTACAGAGCATTTGCTTTTAGATGGTGTCAGCGACCCCCATTTGAAAGCTGCAAAGAAACAGAAGAAAATTGCAAATCATTAAAAAACTAAATAAATAATGAAGAGCAATTGAAAGGTTTCTTAGAATTGACCCTTCTACAATATATTAAAAGTTACTTGAAGGTGAACCACCCCTTTAAAAACATTTTACTTTTTTGGTGATACTGTTTCTTTAAACAATGAGTACATTCAAAGGTGATCTATATCTGATGCAGTTGATCTGTTAACAGTTTCAATCTCAGAATAACAATCTTCGACAAATCTCCATTTGTTATATTTCTACATCACTTTTGTCTAGGCACCATCATAAGTGGGAGCCTTTATCATTTTGCCTGTTGATAATTTTGTGAAGCCAAGTTTCACTTTGTACGTTCCTATTAGAAGTTTATCTTGCTCTTATCAAATGTTTCGGCTTCCCAGTCTTATTGCTGATTATAAAGAACCAGTAATACAAAGAAGTAAAATGCTCTGCTATCATTTACGCACAATGTGTTCTTGGTCTAAACTTTTGGGAATTCTGCAACATTTAAGTGATTTATTTTACAAACTGAAATGAGTCCAGGACATAAATATGTGTTCTCTAAGACCCCAACAAACCCAATAGACAATGTGAAGCTTTGTAAAGATTTTCATTAAAACATGGTGGAACCCAGCAGAGCTAATAGCCAGCACATGACAATAAATAAAATGTAAAAGCATTATAAACTATAAAATAGCATTTTGCAAAAAACAACAAAACTCTAGGACACTTAGAGCAATGATACAAGAGATTAGTCACCCCACGATAAACCTCCTCCAGTGCACATTGCGTTTACACATAAAATTAAAGGCCCTAAACATTTTTTATATATTTAATGCAGAACGGAAACCATTTTGTACCTATAAAATGGCAATAAATAGTAAATCAAATCATATTAATATACCGGTATAGGACTTCTTATCCAGAATGTTTGGGACCAGGTGTTTTCCTGATAAGGGGTCTATTCGTAAGTTGGATCTTTTAAAGGGAAACTGTCATGGGAAAACATGTTTTTTTTTTTAAACGCATCAGTTAATAGTACTGCTCCAGTAGACTTCTGCACTGAAATCCATTTCTCAAAAGAGCAAACAGATTTTTTTATATTTCATTTTGAAATCTGACATGGGGCTAGCCATTTTGTCATTTTCCCAGCTGCCCCATGTCATGTGACTTGTGCCAGCACTTTAGGATGGAACTGCTTTTCTTCTCAATGTAACTGAATAGTACGCAGTGGGACATGGCTTTTACTATTGAATGCTGTTCTTAGATCTATCAGGCAGCTGTTAACTTGTGTTAGGGAGCTGTTATCTGGTTACCTTCTCATTGTTCTGTTGTTAGGCTGCTGGGTGGAGGAAGGGGAGGGGGTGATATCACTCCAACTTGCAGTACAGCAGTAAAGAGTGATTGAAGTTTATCAGAGCACACGTCACATGACTTGGGGCAGCTGGGAAATTGACAAAAGGTCTAGTCCCATGTCAGATTTCAAAATTAAATATAAAAAAATCTGTTTGCTCTTTTGAGAAATGGATTTCAGTGCAGAATTATTCTGGAACAGCACCATTAACTGATGCATTTTGAGAAAAAAAAAATTTCCCATGACAGGATCCCTTTAAGAAAATAATTTAAATATGAAATTTTTGCACCAATTAAGGATTAGTTATATCTTGTGTTGGATCCAGTACAATGTTCTGTTTCATTATTACAGGGAAAAAGGACATTATTTTTAATAATGTGAATTCTTTGATAAGAATGGAGTCTGTGGGAGATGGCCTTCCCATAATTCAGAATTTTCTAGATAACAGGTTTCCATATAACTATTACTGAAAACCTTTCCACATTCCCATCAGTGCTTCCAGTATTTACACTTTCTTTCCAATGTGCTCTCTACATTTCTTATGCTCATAAGAAGTTACCAAACACCCACATTCCCAATGGAGCTTGCAGTCTAATTTTGATCATGTTCACAAAACACACACACCTGGGTCAATTTTATCAGAAGCCCATTAAACCTGCTTCTGTATTTCAGAGTATGGTAGTAACTGTAGAAGAATCCATCAGACATGAGAGGATATACAAACATAAGCTGTAATTCTCCTTTCAACATTCATTTGCTTTATCCACTGGGTGACTGCCATGCAAGGTCTAACAAAGTGATTAACTATTGCTAAATTCTATTTAATAAAACAAAAATCCTTTTCATTTAGATCAGTAAAAAGATGTCTGAGGCATTAAGGACAGATGCAAGGTCTAATTGTAGCAGGGGTCTGTGGGCACAATGGTTTGTCCTCTTCTGCCACAATATTATTTCAGAAGATCTCCTTTCCCTCCCACAGATTATGGGAAAGGTGAAAGTTACAGCATCACAGTTAGCTAAATAACTATTGAATAGGAGTTCTCATCTACAGTTTTATTTTGAGACAATGCATTGTGTGAAATCCTTACAATTTAATGAAGTTGGTAGCAGATAAAACAGAAAAACATGCCAAGAAGTTAAATTGCATTCATAAAATGCACCAGTCGGAAGTGCAGGGAATTTTTATCTCAACGGTCATCAATCTGAAATAAAAAAAAAACTAGCTAATGAATAGTCATGGCATAGTCTTTGAAGAGGCATTTACGTTAGATCTGTGTGGATGGAAATATGCAGAGGCTGGTGAGAGGAGGCTTTTAATGGAAAGTAGCACAATAAAGGCAAATCTTCAGTGATGACTAAAAATCCTGTTTTCATCAGAATCTCCATGTTGAACAGGGTTTTTCCTTTAAAAATCTACACTCATTCTAACTGATGAGGTTTTTTTATATTTCTAATCTGTCACGGTTTAAAAATTGCCTCTTAGAAATGCCTTGCCTTACCCAAAAATCTTCTGGAAGTGACAAAACATGTTGTGTCTTACTGTATTATTTAGCAACTAGATCTTTTTCCAAACAGATTCAAATTTCATTTTTGACATATGGCTCTTCTAGATATAGTTGGTCAACGTAAGCCTGGCTATAGCCCATTCCTCTACAATTTTTGCAGCCTTAGGTCCTCTGCTTTCACCCTTGACCTGGGTAACAGGTTCTAATGCATTAATGAATGGCATGGGAACTGGCCTCATTTATGTTATCTGAAGTAAAACTGGCAACTTCAGCTTTTTATAGTAGAGGTACATTGAGTCTAATTGCCAAGTTTTAGGTGCCATAGAAAAGCAGGGACATGATCATGTGTTTACTCTGTTAAACAAAAGGAACACAATGTTTTGGGCGCTGGTGCCTTCAAGTCAGCAAAGGCATTTTCCTCTATAGACATACTGTAGAAGTTGGGAAGTGACATGCCCAGCCCACTGCTATCTATTATGAAATGAATGATCTAAGTGATGAGCACACAACAATGTCCTTGGTTTTCCTTTCTTGATATAATAATCTGCTTAAGCATTAGGCAATGAAAGCAATTAAAACCAATATTAATTTCAACACTACTTAAGGCACAAGTGGGCTTTAGATTTGCACTGAAATATCCTAACAAACAATGTCAAAAGCTATTGTGCACATTTTGAAAGTACTAGCATGGTGTTCAAAGCACCTGAAACAGCCCAGTGCTGTTTCATTAAAGGGGTTGTCTACCTTCAAACAACTAGTTGTTTTCAGATAGATCACCAGAAATAACGACTTTTTCCAATTACTGTCTATTTTCTATTTGTAACCGTTTTTCTAGTATTGAAGTATAAAGTGTAATTTTTCACCTTCGAAAGCAGCTCTGGGAGGGGGGGGGGGGTCACAGACCCAGACCAACTGTTCTAAACTGATACATTTAATGGATACATTGCTTGTCTTTATCCCTGCTGAGCAGAATCTCTGGGTTTCATTACAGGCAGCTGTTAGAATTGATATAATAGTTGCTAATACTCCAGAAATGTTGCTGTGAAATGTATCAATTAAATGTTGCAAAATTGTATCAGTTTAGAGTCTGCACCTGAATTACTGAGCTGCCAGACTCAAACACCAGAGACACCAACATTCAACTTTACACTTAGATTTTGGAAAAACAGTAAAAAATAAATAATGGAAAGTAATTGAAAAAAGTCTATTTATGGAGAACAATCTAAAAACCACTGAACAAAAAAAAAAGTGTTTGGAAGGTGAACAACCCCTTTAATGGCTAATGTTCCCTCTACTGTGGATGGAATTATTTATGTTTCAAATCTTCCTATTAATCACGTTCCTAAGATGGCTCTGGATGTGCACGTTTTACCCCTTTATCTGACAAACGATCAGATATCCCAATCTTCCTACCTTCCAGATTAAATAAAGTAATAAAACAACAAATCAGACAATGTTCTGCCTGTGACAGCAATCATACAAAAATTGTCTGACAAATACTAGTCACCCACTGATAGGCAATACATGCAGAGAAATTATTGTTGGCCAACACAAATCTTTTCACCTGTCCAATTGAATGCACAACAAATCACCGTGGTATGAAAAATGTTGGGATGATCCACATACAGTCCGGAAATTGTGTGAATCAAACTATATCTATACATTTATGGCCAGCTTTACACTGCCACATGTATATGATGACAGTAGAAGAACAACGTGCTGAATCGGCATCATGTACAGATCCAGATGCTGGAACAGAAGATAGATGGGGAAAGGGATGGGGGGTTGAGTGTACAGTTTGGCTTTCCTTGGGCCCCAATATTTACTGAATCGCCTTTGTATAGCATCCTGTATTTCACACTTGCATTCGTTTTTGTACTTGTGCTGGTAATTGTGCCTTCTTTGTTTAAATATGCTGTTAAGACTGAAACAGATGTACTATGTCTCAATAAAAAATTGTGCTGTCAGTGTTGGGACTTGCGTAATAGATCTTTTTTTTTTTCTCACAGGAGTCAAATGTACTTATTGCTGCTAACAGTCAAGGCACAATCAAGGTAAGTTCTACCTTTCCTTCTCTCCCGTGTATTTCCTGCCTGCACTTTATGAACACATACAGTGACAATTGTTTACGTTCTTTATAAACCAGTTCTTTTGTAAAACTTTGCTTTCTTTGTTATTAAAGTGTTAACATCTGGTCGCATCTATCATTACAGATAGATGTGTCAATTCAGGCGGAATGTGTTTTAATGCTATGTGCACTATTCCAAATCATTAATCACAAATTACAAAAGGAAGTCTGTTATTCAGAAAATATTTTCCTCTTTGCAATGAATGAGTCTGCATGGCACAAAAACAAACTCTTAAACCTTAAAGATGTGTCCCTTTTTTTTTGTCAGCCATAGCAAATGTTACAGGGAAAACAAATTGAGCATTAATAATTGGCTATACAGAATATACCAGTTGCTGATTGTCAAGGCAAATTGTGGTACCAGTTTTGAGTTTGATAAGAGGGACAAAATGCATTGTTGTAAGTTCTTCATTTGTGCATTTACTTTATATGTAGGAATTAGACTGTATATTGTGCTTGATGGTAAATAAGCTAACATAAAATCATACAGATTGCAATACAGTCCTAAATATATGCATCAAATAACATGATCTTGCAAAGAGGGATGGGGTGATTATGTGTGAAATACAATACATAGTACGCTTGCCAAATGATTATAGAGGGGATTAAAAGAGAAGTCATATCTCTGTAAGTGTTGCAAATGGATACAGAACCTTGTAATTGACAAGCTCATACACTCTTTAGGAACGGTTTTACTTGCTATAGATGATGTTCGTATTAAAGAGACATGGACACCATGACTGGAAGAAAACGTATATTCCTCTGCATTCCCACTGCCCTTGTTTGCTTAATTTCTACCAAAACCAAAGTTTTCCCTTTGTCTTCTAATAGGTACTGGAACTAGTATGAAACATGGATTCCTGAATTACAAATGAAGTGTCGTGCTACATTTACTAAGAAGAAAACTCTAAACCCTATCTAGTAAAGGATCATAGAGCATAATTCTATTCTGGACTCTTAAGTCTATAGAAGGGAAAGGACAGGAGTGGGTATGATTGGCAACCCCAAAGGGAAATCTGGGTTCCTCAACTGCTCTCCACTACTGTGTAGTTTTCTTTCTGGTGCTGCTTTCTACCCTAATACGAAGGGGTTCTGTAGCTCAAAGCTATTCGCACACTGTGGATCATACCAGCACTGAAGAATGAACCCAAGCAGTAGAGACTTTGTTTTTATAATGGGGTTGGGGAGGGGGGGGGGTATTACTCTGAAGATCTCACACCATTCCCAATGATTTTTTTTTAATAAGTTTGTGTTTGGGACAGATGCAGCTTTTGGAAAATATTTACAAAATGATGACTGGATTCAGGAGATAAAGATTTTTTGATGCACCATCTAGCAGATATTCTAGGGCTTAGCTGCTACAAAAACTGCTAACTAGCCCCATTTGTCGTGAGTCTTTTTCAGTGATGGCTGAGTCTAACTATTGATTTGAAGATCCTGCTATATTGTGCATTTGGGGCTTATTTCACTGGGAAAGAGCAAGTGGTGTGATTTATAAGTCTAATTTACAAACATTGTAAGCAATTTAATGCAGTTATCTTTGGGTTTGTGCATTAAAAAGTATATTTCTTTAAAATGATTCTAAATTGTGTCTGTTTTGACCTTACGTGTGCTTCCCCCTCCCCCCTTTTGTCATTGAATAATAGCCATGTAAATAAGAAACCTCAACACACATAGACTGATTTGGTTTTTCTTTGGGTGCTCCCCACAGCTAGAGAACTACCTTAGGGTGTTGTTGGTAAGTTTCTGCCTGTATCATCCCCTCTGCCCAATGTCTGCTTGGCTACCTGAACAAAATATTAACAGGGATCATTTTAGAGCCATAGACTGGACAGTAAGTTGAATGAACATCTATTGTCTGCCCATGTATGCAACAATGCCTTTTATTGGGTGGTTAATAACTAGCATGCTACCAAATAATATTTTATACTTCATTCAATTGCATGATCACACATTACACTTATTGGTCCTCTACATACAGTATATATTTTCATGTTGCAAGGGGGCTGTGCCATTCTGCTTTTTGTAAGGCATGCTAGCAAGTTTATACAGCCATTGATAAAGGACAGTCTCTCCATCACTGTGTTTGTTTATTTACTCCTGTAGAGTAGCCGATGTCTCGTTCTGACACTTCACCTCAATCCTGCCAAGCTTTTGCTCCATTAAGTTCTTTATTGACCCTTTTAATATATATTCGTCACTATTTCCAAATACAGCGTTGCCGCATCTTCACTGCAAAAAAGACCTGGAATTTAATTCAGTATGGATTAGTTTTCCTTGAGTAAATATTCAAAAATCTATATATATAAACAGGTCCTCTGGCAAACATTCTTTCTTAAGCTCTGACCTAATAATAATATTGAATTTGTGCAGACACCTTCTCATTTTTAATTTTTATGAAAGTGCCCGGGATATGGAGTTTTAGTCATTCATTCCTCATTCAGCAAAGGTTTATCCAACTTATATTATGCTGCAGCGGATGGAATTGCTAGGTTGTGCTAACCAAGCACATCGCCAGAGCATGTTTCCTGCGGCTAGCTGCTCTTCTGACTTTAAAGACTAATTTATTATTAACCACCTCGTTTATTATCAGGATTTATTATTTGCAGCCACACAAGAAAAGCTGAAAGCATCTGGCTACATTTCAATAAACAAAGCCTGTATTTTTCTCCTTCTTAGGCATAATATGTGAGGCATTAAAACAATTCCCCAATATTACTTTATATGTTATTAGAATATTGATTTGTATACAAAAGGTTATCTATATAGATAATGACTTTTTAAGCAAATATTTTCAGATGTGTAAAAGAGCTGTTGCTGCATAGTGCAAGTGTTGTATATTGTGTGCAGTGAATAACTTCAACAGCAATATTTTTTGTGAGTGTGTTCAGCTATTATTCAGATTTAGTGCAAAGCAGCATTTTAAAAAAAATTCCATTGGAAATACATTTACAATAGATGCATGGGTGATGATATTTTTATTTGCCTCGGTTGATGCCTACATGAACTATATCGGCTTCCTCCTGTAATTGACGTCACCTGGCCCTTTTCTGAGGAAGTAATCCCCCATGAGGAGCAAGCTACATAGAGACCTCGGGGAGGGTCAGAAATAGAATTTCCAGGACCTCTAGCCTTTAAATGCGAGGGCACTGCAGGGCAATTATAACCGCATGGTTTTTGAAGTTAGCTCACTCACTGCAAAGTTGAAAATTAGTGGTCATGCTAGTAATGTTGAGACAAACCAGTCATTTATATGTTGGCTGTAACTGAGTAAAATTTGTATTTTTTATGCCTTGTCTTGTTTGCTGAGCAACTACTAATGGCCTTTGTAGTAGGGTTCAAACAGTGTCTCAGCTGACTTTAAGGTGGCCATACACAGAGAGATCCGCTCATTTGGTGACCCCTTTAGGTGGGCGTTATTGGGCTGGTCCGATCGTGAGCCCTAGGGTCCCCTACACAGTCCAATAAGCCACCTACTCTGCCAATCCTTGGCTTTTATCAGCCCGTGTATTGTCATTGGAGGGACAATCCAAAATGGAAATTAGCACAGATGAAATTTCAAACATGAAACGGTTAGCCCTCATAGTGATGGTACTTTAAAGGAACCGTAACACCAACAAAAAAATTAAAGTGTTTTAAAGTCATGAAAATATAAAGTACTATTGTGCTGCAGTGGTAAAACTGGTGTTTTAGCTTCAGAAACACAACTATAGTTCATATAAACAAGCTGCTGTGTAGCCATGGGGGCAGCCATTCACAGCTGAAAAAGGAGAAAAGGCACAGGATACACAGCAGATAACAGATACACTGTATAGTATACAATGAGATTCTTCAGAACTTATCTGTTATCTACTGTGCATCCTGTGCTTGAATAGATGCCCTGTGGCTACACAGCAGCTTGTTTATATAAACTATAGTTGTGTTTACCAGTGCAGGACAGCACTACACTTGTATTGTCATACCTTTACGCTTCCATTTTTGGTGCAACTGTTCCTTTGCATGCCAACTGCATTTTTACAACTTCAGTCTATAACCTATTTTAGCGGTAAGATTCCTGACTGTGTATTTTTTCAGCCCTCCTTCCGCCTAAATTCATAGCTTTCTTTTACCCTCCCAGCTGTTTATTTTTTAACACTTCTTCAAAGAAGTTAAACTTCTCACCATTAGCTGTCTTGTCTACACTCGATCTTTTGAGGTGGAAATATTTAAACTTTTTGTGGGCGGTTCAGTCCGCAAACATTTGCAGTATTCATTATCTAGTCTGCTTGATTTGTACATGAAAATGTACATTCCATAGAATGGTTTGCGCTGTCACCCAGCCATTCCATACTAAACCCTGCTAATTAGGGGATGTTCACCTCAGACCATATTCAACATTTGAATAGGCCCTGTGAGAAAAAACATTTTTGTAAATCATCATCATCATTATTATTTTAAATGTTGTGTTTTGAAGCTACAGACCTGATAAGCCATGCGTCAGCCCTGCTAAAATTCGGTATTCTGTGCTCTCAGCTCTCTGTTGGAGATAACACAGAACTGGCTCTGCGCATCCATTAGTGATGTGTGGGTCGAGAAAAACTCAACCTGCACCCAACCCTAACCCAGCGTGCTCTTTATATACCTACGCCCGGCCCCACTGTGATGTCTGAAAAAGGGCTGGGCCTGCAAAAGTATATAAAAAGGCGTGCAAAGGGGCAAAAGTGGGGAAAAAGAAGGCTCCGGCCAGGGAGAATGGAGGTTAAAGTTCAGCCCCACCCACCCGAATCCAAGGATGCTGCAGATACTTTTGAAGTTGGCCCGAACTAGCCTGACCTGCAGGTCCAACAGGCTTCGGGCTGGCCTGCACATCATTAGCATACTTCCTTCTCCTGTTTCATTTTCATATTATTGATGGGATTGGCTGGCAAGATTTAGCCAATAGGATTAGTGAAATGCAAATGAAACAGGAGAGCAGTTTAGTGTTGGCTTCCTGTATGGGCAGAATGGACTTACGCTGTCTGATCCCAGCCAGAGAGGCAGCAGGGAGCAGAGGAGAGAGACTTTTAGCAGCAGTGATCCACAGCTTATATGGTCTGTAGCTTCAAAACTATCCCTTTAAAATAATAAAGATAAATTACAAAAATAATCTGACTGGGGCAATTCAAATTTAGATTTTATGTTTTGAAGGTTAACCTCCCCTTTAATAGTATTTTTTTCTGTGACACTGCTGCAGACTTGTCTACTTTCTGCCATGTTAAAGGAGAATTCTTTTTTTTTTTTATAAATTTACTTTTAATTATACTCAAAGAACTCAACACTTAGGGGCTTATTTATTATGCTGTATAAAACAAAACTCATTGAAAAAATGTTGCAAAAAGCTGTGTAAAATAAATGGCGAGGCGTGTAATTTTACACCGCACGAATCCCTGATTTTGCGCTGTTATTTTACATTGCTTCTGGTGGAAATCACATAAGAATAAAAATGCATAAAGATTTTACACTGTTTTTTTACACAGCATAATGTGTTATGTAATTGAGTGGTTAAGGCCACCCCAGTACAGAATATTTGGCCTCTAATACAGCATACATAATTTATCAGTATTGGGTCTCATTGCTGCAATTAATGCAAAACTTTATTATCCTAATTAACAGTTGGCTGGCCAGCCTATCTCAGTCCATAAAATCATACACCATATAATTGTTAAACCTAAAAAATGCTGTGACCACAATCCACTGTATAAATACGTCTATTGATTAATCAAACAGACTTTCATCAATAAAGATTGTATAAAGTGTTTTTTCTCTCCGTGCTTATGAGCGCCATATACTGTAACAGAGTAACTAATGATTTCAATGAAAAGGAGGAGTTTAGAGTAGAGCAATGACACACTGAGCATGTGCGGTGTTGCAGACATTCACAAGGTGACCTAATATGATCCAAGATGGGGAGAAGCTCCTGTGGAACACTTTGGAGGTCTGGATCATTACTATATTAGGGATGCAAAAACTGGGCTGGTGCATTAAGGTCAGTATATAAAATACAGCATTTCTTTTCATATTTAGGCTTTACTACTTTAAGAATTCAAATACAGAGTTCATGTGCAGCAAAAAAAAAAAAAGTTACACTGGAAGGATTCCATTTGAAATATTTGGATATGTTTGTGTCATGCTTCTACAACTTTTTCATATCTTACGAATTTTTTGGATGAAACCTTTATATAATTATATATTATTTCATTAGTGAAATGACTTTGACCAATGCTGAGCATACATTTTACTAATTGTTTTTAAAGGGTACTTCACCTTTAAGTTAACTTTCAAGTATGTTATAGAATGGCTAATTCTAAGCAACTTTTTTTGTTTAATATAGTTTTTGAATGATCTACTTTCTTCCTCTGACTCATTCTAGCTTCCAAGTGGGGGTCACTGACTCCATTTAAAAGAACAAAATGCTCTGTAAGCCTTCAAATATAGTCTTATTGTTACTCACCTTACTATCTAGACCCTCATATTCCAGCCTCTTATTCAAATCAGTGCAATTTTATTTTTTCCAACTCTGAAGGAAGAAATTACAATTCATATATCCTTATTAAAATACTAGGCAAAACATTCAGTACAAGCCCCATTCATTAATATTAAAAAAAAAAAGGTTACATGGTCATTAGTAGTAGATCAGCACAAGATGTCTCTGGCATCCATATTTATGCATTCTTGCTCATCCCCTGACTTGTTTTCACAAAGGGTGATTCTGTTAATAGTTTGCCTCAGTGATGTAAGTGGATGCTGTAGAAAATGACTGCTTATTGACAGCCCCAGGCTCGAACAGGCCAGCAATCATACCATCTTGACGTTTTTTGTATCGATTCTCCTCTGCTAGCACAGTTGCACAAGCTGCCTACTCCTCTGTAGGTTGATCAATAAACTGAACGACCTTTAGACAGGACCTCAGGACTTGGGAAAGCAGAAATATCACTGCTAAAACCCAAAGGTCGTCCAGTTCTCTTGAAACATCTTTATTAAGAAGCCTTACTTCAGAATCCTGAATGCCTTAATACAGTATGTCTGATTCAAAACTATGACCCACTTTATCTCCTTCTATTCCCTTTAACTCTTACTGCTAAAGAAGTCTCCCTTGAGTCAGAGATGCAAAAAAAAAAGTCGTATCAATATTCCAGAAGGCACCTTAGATATGTTCTGTACTTCTAAATACACAGTTACAAATAGATTTTAAAATAATTAAAAATGTAAAAACCTTGAGATTTGGTATACATTGAGAAAAACATGGCTTTGTTCTGCTTGTGTGCCAACCTGTCCATAACTTCAGGGCTAATTTGATTCAAACTAACGGGAAACTGTTCTGAACAATTAAGACACCTGTTTTTATTCCTTTTTTTTTTTTTTTT
>CM044438.1:78513133-78531214 GCA_024363595.1 Xenopus borealis | reverse complement strand
TTTTTTTTTTTTTTTTGTTTAAATGTGCCAGTATGTCAATTAAATGATTTTTGTCCCTGTGGGGTGTTACAGGTTATCTATATGTCAAAAGGGCAATAGAATTATAGGAACAGTGTAGGACTCTAAAAAATATATTGCATTAAACTTCTTATATGTAAATCCTTGCTTCATGTAAATAAACTATTTTCAACTATTAGTATATTATTTCAACTATTTAGTATACTTTTTAGTAGTATGTATTGTATATCAATAAAAAGAAAATGTATTTATTGAGGATTAATGATTAAAAAAGTACGTTTGTTTGTGGAAAAATTAAGGGAACTCCTAGGATTCTTCGTTCATTGAAGGGATGTCCGGTATTCCAATGAATTAGATGATAATCAGGTAAGTGTGGGTGATCTTACCTTAACTTAAAGGAGAAATAACTCCTCCCAATAATAAAAACCCTTACCCTACATAAGTTATCTCTGCTTCCTCCCACATAGGTGATTACCCCTGAAAGTTCCATAATTCCTTACTCATGTATTGGTACAGAGCAAGCACGTTGGAGCTCATGGGCACCATTTTCCAGCTTGAAGAGGACCCGAAGAATACAGAAGAATCCGAAGATGGAGCCCATGAGCTCTGCTGCACTTACTTTGCACCTATACGTGAGTAAAGAATTCGGGGCATATTCAGGGTGGAAGCAAGGAGGGGGGGACTATGTAGGGTAGTGGGTAGGTTTTATTATTAGGGGGTTTAGTTCTTCTTTAAATGAGAATTCTGAAGTAGCATAAAAATTCTGCCTCTGAATATGCCCCTAGTAGTCCTCTTTTCTGCTCATTTACGACACATTTTCTGTGCTGCATATATAGAATACAAATATCACTTTACAAAGCTGATTAGAAATTTCATTCTGGTTCTCAATAGATAGCACCTCAGAAACCAGTGCAATTAGCATCAGAATTAAATAATCAGCCCTGTGGCCTCAGCTTCTATTGTAAGGAAACCACATTTTCTGTTAGATGATTTGTGACAGCCTCTAAGCTTAGCTTCTCAACAGCAAGTCATGCAATTATCCAAGAGATCTCAAATAACCACAGGCTAACTTCTTGAGGAACCAATGAACTCTCATTTACGGGCATGTCTGTGTCCACCACCTGTAACACAGAACAGCCTTGGTATCAGAATGATCTGTGGACAAATGAGGCCAAAATAAAAAAAACTTTTTTTAGCTTGAATGATAAGCACAAACTTTGGTGAAAGGTAAACACTGAATTCCTGAAAAAGAACCTTATCTAATCTGTGAAACATTGCGGTGGTGGCAATATCATGGTTAGAGACAGGTTTGCTTCCTCTGGACCAGCCATCCTGGAACTATGAATTCTGAATTGTACCAGCAAATTCTGCAGGATAATATCAAGCTACTATATGAACTGAAGCTCAAGAGAAAGTGGTTCATTCATTCAGACAAGACCCTAAACACACAATTCCATTTACTATAGAATGGTTAAAGCAGAAGAATGTTCTTGTTTTAAAATGACCAAGTCAAGATCTTGACCTTAATCCCATAGAAAGGATCTGAAGCTGGTAGTCCATGCATAACTGAAGCTGTTCTGTAAGGATAATCGGCTTCAACTCCTTCAAGCCAATGTGCAGGATTGGGTAGTCTATTTACCTCAATCAGATTTTCACAAGACTGGCACCTACCTGTTTTTAGCATTTCTTGGGATCTGGGTCTCCTGTTCCCGGGCAGCCTTTGAAAAAATGTCACCAGAGGTAAATAGTTAGTTATGATGGTTTGCCAATTTTATGATCATAAATTTAAAACTAAAAACAGCTGTTTTTGAAAATATTCACTTGTATAGATACTGAATTACTTTTTGTTTTGTTTGCTTGGAGTGAACCAGATCAACTGCTTCCTTTTGTATTTATATATCTTTATATAACTTTGGAAACCTCCCACAACCCCCCTTTTTTTTGCATATTTAAAAGAGCAAATAGTCATTCTCCCCAACCTCAGCCTCTATTGCCACTGCTTCAAGGCCACCTTTAACCCCACAGTTTAGGAACCTCTCCTATAGCTGCCATAACTCATCCTGATATCTATCCTGATATCTAGTTCTATATATCTTCATTACAAAGATTTTTCATTTTACTTTAGCTATATTCTATGTCATTTAGATTTCTTTCTCTAGCCATGTTCTAAAGGTCATGATAGGCTGTTGCATTACACCAGTGCATTTGTCCATAACAAATTAGATAACTGCTTTCATTAATAACTTGTATTATACTGACCAAAACTAATTGCATATTAGTTTTGGTGTATGACCTGGCTGTGTGTATGTAATCAATATGTTTAAAATACTGTTAACTTGTTTTAAGCAGTATTGCTGCTTACTTAATTTAGTGTCTTAAGAGCTACCAGGATGAGTTTTATTAGTCACAGTCCTATCCATGCTTAGGTTTTACAGATTATTACTTCACAAATCTATTTGACATTCTTCCAGATCAGAATCCCCGATTCCAGCCTCTAGGACAACATTAAGGCCTGCCTAACACTATTTTACCATCAAATGTTAACAGGGTTACATTTATAGATGGTGTAAATGATAAACCCCAGGATAATACCCTCAATTGTGTCTGTGTCAGAGAGACCTTGAACAAGTTCATTCTGTTTCAAGTAATTTCCTTCTCCACTGACCCTTCGCAGATAATAGTGGTCTGTATCATCTCTCATGACTGCACCTTCTTCATCAGTGTTGTCTCATGGTCAGTATTTTTCTCTGCCGAATGTCTTCTGGTTTTTTTTGTGATGGCTTGTCATGAATTAGAGGAATGTAAAGGGAAACCACCATCTGTGTCTGATGAATATCTTCTGAAAATAAAACAAATTTGTAGATATCATGAAATAAAATGTTTCTTATAATACCTCGTTTTTTTTTTTTTCTTTCTACATGTATATTCCTGTCTCTCATCATAATTCTGATATAATACAGGATAATACACCACCAGTCGCCTGGCTTTGCAGTGTAAAAACTTAAAAGCTTCAATTTTTTACCTGTTTTTTCTTCGTGACTTCCTTTGAAAGCAGATAATGGCGTAAAATCTGTTGTTCGCATGGCGTAAAATTGCACACGCCTTCATAAACTTGCCATTTATTTTTCAGCATATTTAATTTTACACAGCATAATTAATATGCTCCTTAAACTTTCCAGGCCAACGATGCTCAAAAAATGTAAATCAAATTTTCCGTAAGCCAGATCTTTGGATCCCCTGTTGCCAGTCTCATTTTAGTGAAAATAAGCAAAATCCAAAGAAAATACGGCAGTTTGCAGCTCTCCAGCTGACTTTGAATGGCAAATGCCAACAAGCTGCAGTATTGTAACAGCTGGGGTGTTTCTGCTTGGAGATACATATTTATAATTGCTAAAGTAAAGTTTAGTATGTTTGAGATAAAATTTTGTATGAAAGAAGCTGCACAACTCATGGCTATAAAGCTTCCATTTCCATCCCCTGTTAAACCAATGCATGAATCTAATAGTCCCACTGACTTGAAATTGCAGTGTGAGGGTGAGATTCCAAATTCATTTCCCTGTACTTCCCATTCAAATCAACAGTAGATGCATTAGGTGGTTGTAGTGTCCCTTTTTCATGCTCCAATTCTACATATTCATACGATAACAAACATTACATTTTCTACCATGCATATTATAAGGCACCAGCAAATTCTGAGCTACTTTACAATCACTGGGGGTATAGGTTGAACATATGAATGATACACACGAATTCGACTGATAAAAGAGATAAAGGGCTTTTAATGTAAAATTCACTTTTTTTTTTTAGTTTAGCTTTACAATCAGGTCATTTTCAGATAGATTTTCCTCTTTGCTCCATTCTTTACAAAGACTCCAAACAGAAGAAAGACTTACTGCTAGGGGGTTTTTCTAAGTTGAGTTAACTTTGTTTTGTGTGCACTGTTAGCGAGGTCCTCTGTTACACGGTGGTGCAACAGCAATCAGCACACATCTGGTCACAGGCATATAAACGCCAGTGGTGCAGCAAAAAATTCTCAGCGCCATATAAGGATGTTTTTCAAAACGAGTGTGTTTATTCATACAATTACCAGGCCTAATTATTTTTGGAGAACCTCTTAACAGGACATTACACGAATGAATTATTTTTACGTTGTAGGGCTTTCCCAGTGTCAGACTGGAATACCAGGAAAACTCCTGGTGGGCCCGGGTTTCAGTGGGCCCTTTTCTAACCATTTGGCCAATTTCATGGTCATTTCCTATTTGTTTATGAGAAAAAAATGTGTAATTATGGAATAACATAGTAAGTATAAATAAAAGACCAGGAGAATAAAGAGTTGTTTTAGGAGAGGAGGAATAATAGTTGGGAATTTGGACCTACGGTCTAAGGGTTTCTGGTGGGGCCCTGGCATCCCACTCAGACACTGGATTATCCTACCAAAATTGCAATGTGGACTTGCACTTCACAGACTTCCTGGATGTGGTTAAAATTCAGTGAAGCTTTATTTCACATATAAAGTTATATACCTGACGCGTTTTGTCCGTAACCACAAGTAATAATAGATATAGGGCTTTTCCCTGTCACCTATGGTAGAATTCACCATGTAGACTCCTCCCCTCAAGTTCATTGACAGGATCGTCTGCAAAAATGAAATCTCATGTCCCATTATCCAATTTATAGTTTTATTTTCCAGCATCAGAAGTACTATGCATGCTAATAGCACCACCTATTCATTACTGTGTACTAGCAAGCTCAAATAGTACCTTCTTGCATCAACATCATTGGAATACAATCTTATAGTGAGGATTTGCTCTGAACCACAGGAGTTCCTTTACAAGTCTCAGGTATTCACAAGAACAGATTTTTCATTTCTGCTGAAGGTTTTGTCAAAATGTTCAAATTGACCTGGAAGTAGTTTTGCCGTCTTTTTCTGCCAATCTACAATTCATAAAAGAAAAGCAACGGTGTAGCCCTTGATTTTGTCATATCTGTCTCCAACCACATTGCTAAGAAAATCTGAGCAGCTTGTCATTTAACCTTAACCAAAAGATTAGTGCATGGAGCATAGCAGTTGGATTATAATCATACCACATTTAAGGCAGCAAGGTACATTATTAAAGGTCTATGACATAAGAACACGTGGCAGCATTAAGGAAAGTGTTCTATCTATTGTATACTTTCCAAATGACTAATGGAGAAACGCTATTTATTTGTGGAAAGTTTCTGGTCATGGGGTTTGAAGGGAGGAGTCTAAACTCACAAGTGGATGCTGGGAGACAAAAACAGTATGTTTGATTTCAGTTGGTTTCTTGAAGTCACTAAACACTCTTTTTCATCAACTTTTTCATCAACATTGTTTATTTATATAGCACAAGCAGTTTACACGGTGCTTTAGATAAATTGAGGACTAGCAATAGAGTAAAAAAAAGGATCAGAACTTTCGATAAAACGCTTACTAATATCCCAAAGCATGGGTCTATTTTAATCATCCCATGCAATATGATGTATGCTGAAAAAGTGGTAAAAAATACACAATGTTTTTATAAGCTTTGTGTATTTTACTTTTAAGCCTTCTGTTAAACCATCTTAGAGCTCCCATAAGTCATTAATGTCAAGGCGAAAAGCAGCAAGTAAAGTATAACTTTGATGGTGAATGTATTAACATATTCTCATGTGTACTGCATATAGTCACACAGGCCGACTTTGAGCACTATTTTAAAAGGTGAATTGACGATCACTTACTAAATGTGCCTTTCAGATGTAAGTGGGCTGCTACAAGCTGAGTTATGTCTAAGATTCTTCAAATAAGGAGGTTGTACTTTTAAAGGGGGTGCTACACCTCAAAATGTGCTTTTACTCTCATGCAGACAACAGCAATCAAGGACATCCTTTGATTAGTCTTCATTTTTATTCTCTCACATAATAAGTCACAACTTAGATGGATACAGTCATGGTCTGAACTGTAGAATCAAAGGC
Organism: Xenopus borealis; assembly: GCA_024363595.1. Taxonomy (NCBI): domain Eukaryota; kingdom Metazoa; phylum Chordata; class Amphibia; order Anura; family Pipidae; genus Xenopus; species Xenopus borealis. Next base: position 78,525,223 of record CM044438.1, on the reverse strand, counting down.
ATTATGGGTTCTTATGGAGTGAATGAACTGCTCCATGTAAATAATGAGCTACGCATTTTTTCTCCTGTTAGATTGTAAGCCCTATTGAGCAGGTCCTTCTTTATCGCTCATACATTGTAACATTTTTGTAATGTAATTTATACTTTCCATGTAAGCAGTCATGTAACTGTAGAGGAAGCAGACAGGGGTATTGGGGGCCTAAACTGCATGTCTGTTGAGACATTCCCCTCCCTGACCATTCCCCTACCTGAGAGCAATGGGGAAGAGAGTGGGTAGGCAACTGGGCAGGTGGTGGTTGAGGTGCACATCAGGCCCCTTTAAAGATTTTTTTGATGGCCCCATATAGTTACACCACTGGATGTATGCAGCAATCTATTGTACAATGCTGTGGAATTAGAGCTTTATAATTGATATAATAAAAATAATAATACTTATTTTATTTATTTGAAGACTACTAAAATATATGTGCTGCATAATTTGCTGATACTGTATAGATAGGTGATGATAAGAATGATGATTACTGTGCTGTTATTTCATTTTGCTTAAAGTGACAGTTACAAATATTTAGAGCAACCCTCCCGCCATTCATGTAGTTAATACAGTATACTGTATATTTTATCATAAAATCTAGGAAAGGTTTTTAAAGCCTGACATTTGCTGGATATAAATAACCCCTGAAGTAATATTTTTATTCCACCATTTCTCTCTTATACAGATTATATTACAGTCCTTGTTACGTGACATTAACTTCAATTTCTCCAATTTTCCTTGACATTTTGCTGTTTTATGTTTTGCTTTCTTTGCCGTTCCTTTATTCAAAAAGAAAATCCAAGAAAAAAAGCTTGTCTCTTTATTATCCTCATTTTCTCTGTATCATCTAATGGTTTCACATACTGCTGAATGTAATGGCAATATCACATCATAGAGATTATACATTAAATGACTGAATATAATAATGTTAGGTGTGAAAGAGCCAGGGAATAATTGATTAGAAACCTTGGGGAGGTTCAGTTAAACATGTATAACAAAGCTATTGGAAGATTTATATAGTGACATCCCTTTGTTCAGGGGATGAGAGGGTCTGATGTTTGTGCTATATTCTTGTTACCCATAATAACTAATAGGTGACCATGCTGATATATGTGTACTTATGGTTGCATACATCCCACATATACTGTATATAGCATTGCATGCAGGCTTAGAAGCATTTTTGCTTGCTGCATATTTACTGGTTAATGCTAAATTATTGAAGTTGTGCTCCCATTCAATCTAAATGTAGATGTATTAGATATTTTAATACTAAATTTAGTATTTATGCCTTGATTTAAATATTACTTCTGAGATGCGCAGTATTTATGGTGTGTAGGTGTCCTAAAAATATTTTCTAAAATGTAACCACCATTGCTAACAAACCTTTTCTCATGCTCCAGCTTATCTCTTGACCAGCTCCAGAGCACAAAAGCATTGGGATCATTAATGAAGTAGGCTCTACTGGGTAAAAAAAATAGCAGAGGGTTTAGCCTGATCACCAACCCCATCTGTAGTCCCTGTACCCCCTGTACCCCTTGTAATTTCACCATGCTGCTCAGTTAAAGTGCATTAGAGAATAACTGTCCAGTTGGAGGCCTGTAGGAAAGATGGATGCTCCAAGGCAGTGCAGCAAAACAGGGATGTGTGGGGATGACTAATGAACAGTACTCTACTGCACTAAACCTCCTGTTAAATGAACAGCAACATAAAACAATTAAAGCATTTTAAAGTAATAATCATATAATATACTGATTGCATGCACTGGTACATGTTGTATGTTTGCTTCAGAAAGACTACTATAGTTTTAAATAAACAAGATTATGTGTAGACATGCAGGAAGCCATTCAAGCTGCAGAAAAGGCACAGGTTACATAGCACATAACAGATAAGCCCTGTTCAATACAATTGTGTGTTATCTATCTATCTAGCTATCTATCTATGTAGCTTGAATGGCTGCACAGCAGCTTGTTTATACTATAAACTATAGTAATATTTCTGGAGCAAACACACCAGTTTTACCAGTACAGTGCAGCATTATATTCTCATTCATTTTTTGGCATTTCTTTTCCTTTAAGGAATGGATGTGTCACTGTAGAACTGATGATTAGACTTGTGAATTAACCACTAAAGGCTACTCAGTATGGCAAGTGGTGCAATTATGTCCTGCATCTCATCTCCTTCAATTCAGATGTAATCTCCTATATGTTATATTTTAATTACTTTTATACACTTTCAATTTTTGGTGTTACTATTCCTTAAAATAAAAAATCTTAGGGGGTACAAATACGATTCCCCACTGGTGGCTTTTGCTCTCCCTCCAGGAATTTCATCCTTCATTACATATATGCCCCTGTATATTTATGGCCCCAGCCCACTCAAAACAAAGACCATGAGTTGGATATTTTTCCACACACATAAACCAGCCTACTCTATAAAAAAAGAGTTTGATAGTAGTGGATTAGATAATTTACATTTGGGGTAAAAACTGCTATTTTCAATTGTACGAATATTCGAATATGCAAATTAAGTATTTTCGACCATCAAATATGAAATATTCCGTCGCATTGAATAGATAGAATAAATATATATTTGATCGCTCGACTATTAGCCGGTCAAAGAACTTGCCCTTTAAATTTTTATTCTACTGCCTACTTTGCCAGATTGATTAGAAGGCTATGGGTAGCCCCCATAGGCTTTTTTTTAAGTTTTCGCATCGAATAGTATTCGTACGATTTTTGCAAATATTCGAAAAGCGCTCAAAACCTGCAAATATTTTTTTCGATATTGGCAAATTTTTATTCGCCAATTATTCACAGGTTGAATTCGAGGGATAAAAGCGCTCGACAATTCGACCCTTAGTAAATCTGCGCCTAAGAGTTTTTCTTAAAAACTTTTCACCACTCATCCAAGTGGCTTCCTCAGTGGGACCAAAATGTTTCTAAGAAGCCTATCCCTGTGGATCAGGGAAGGAGCAGGAGTATAGCATGAAGGAGCTCAGTAATGTAACTAGCAGGGGGCGGGCTCGGGACGTGCAGCCGGGCCCCCCACCATATGCTATTTTCTCGGTGGATTCTTCAGTATGTGAACTGCCGGGGGTCCTGGTGGGGAGCGGACCCTGGTTCAATTGTACCCCCTGCTCCCCCGATAGTTCCGCCACTGAAGGAGCTGGGTTGGGGGGCACAAACCAGGTCCAAACCAACCACACATCATTGTCTTCATTTAATTAATCTAGCTATAAAACTTACCATTTTTTTAGGTGAGAACATTTTAGTTCCATTTGTAAGTGACCAAATAAGTCTCACACCCAGTGCCTAAACCATTGTGGTCCTAATTACATTACTTACTTGGACCTGCTCATGTAGTTTTAAACCAATTGCACATAACAGAAATGTTGTTTGTGTACACACAACTCCGAAACCCCTGCGGCAGTGAAAGTTTGACTTACCTCTTGAGGCTTATTTAAAGGGCATATGTAAATAAAAGCAATATCTAAATAGCCAGTATCTCCTGAGCAAATTTAATGTATCCAGCACAAAGCATACACGCAGCGAAATAAAGCCATCCTTGGATACATTTAGATAAGAATGCTCCCTTCCCTCTGCAGCAGTAATTTTTCCCCCCATCTGGGACAGTCTGAAGCACTGAGCTATCACATAAATCATGTTTTAATGTGTGATCTATGCCACTTGCAACTTGCCAAATGCTTGAGGGAAAAGGATTAACAAAAAGATAAACATTTCCTAGGTACTTTGCTGTCTTTACATATCTTTCAATGCTGATAAATAGGCCTTAACATGAAGTATGATATGCTATCCACGCAGCAGTCTTGCTCCTAAAGCCAACAATGGAACATCATCAGCATCTGGATGTAAGTAGTTCTATATTTCAGGGTACACTTGATTATAACACTTAAATGAGCACATGTACTCCAATACATGGTATGAAGTATTATTCTTCTGTAAGTCCTTTCATAAAGAACCGATGATTGAATATGTAAGCGTTGCTAAGAGGGGCTTGCTGTTGTGCCGTCCCTTAATGTTTCTCTCATCTGGTTGTTAAAAAGAAATGTGCAGCTATATAAAAACAAATTCTCCTGCTCCTAGAGGGACGATTAAAGGGATACATTGATTTTAGTTCTTAACCCTTTTATAATTCATGTTTATGCACATCTTATAGGTGCTGCTAGGGTGTTACCACATGTAGGGATGCATCAAATCCACTGTTTTAAGATTTTGCCGATACAGAAAAGAATCCAAACCCTAACTTGCTTATGCAAATTAGGAAAACAACAGAGAAAGAATTATGCCTGCAGCACACAATTAAAACATGTATTACTTCCTTGTCTCTGAAATGAAGAGTCATGTGATGTTCTGGTTTTGGATTCGGTTTGGCCAGGCACTTGCATTCAGTCAAATCAGAATCCTGCTGAAAAAGGCCAAATCTTGGTCAATCCTGAACCAATTCCTGGATTTGGTGCAACGCTAGTTACATGCAACCAGTTTTCATAAAAGTACAGTTGGAGTTGTTTCCACTAATCACTCTGCCACTGTATTATGTTAAGGACCCTGCCATGTTCTAATGGCATAAAGTAATCATACCATCGCAGTCTGAGATATTATGTTGTAAAGATAGTGAGAACTTGAAATTTCGTTTATAATACAGTTGTGTTCAGAACAATAGCAGTCCAACATAACTAACAAACATTGTTTTTGGTAGAAATTATATTTTTAAGTGGCACATAATTTACTAGTAGGTGTAGTAGAGTAAACCAACAGACCCAAAAGTCATGACATGCATGCTGCTGATTCTGTGTCATTGAATCATTGTTCAAAATAATAGCAGTGTTCAAAATAAAATTAATAGCTTGTTTCAAATAATAGCAGTTTAATTAGTGAGATCATTCATTCTGTGAAAACACAGGTGTTAAATGTGGTGTTAATTCGGACCCTTATTAAAGGAAGGAAGGCAGCAAATGGTGTGTATGATGGTTATAGTGTTTTTTTTTTTTGTTTCCGACATTGTTCAGAAGAACAGAGTACTTTGATTAAAAAGTTTTTTGGAGCAGGGGAAACATATCAAGAACAACAGAAAATGATAGGCTGCTCAGCAAATATGATCAGAAATGCTTTAAAATGCCAACCAATACCTGAAAGTCATGGGAGTAAACGGAAAACTACCATTTGAATGGACAGAAGAATATCCAAAATGGCAAAGACTCAGCTAATGATCAGCTCCAGGAAGATCAATGAAGGTGTAAAATTACCTGTGAGTACTGTTACAATTAGAAGACACCTATATCAAGCCAAGCTATCAGCAAGAAGCCCCCACAGAGTCCCATTTTTAAAAGTAAGACGTGCTGAAGAGGTTACTGTTTGCCAAAGAACACATTGACTGGCCTGTTTGTCGCATACCAAGGACCATGGGTCAGTTTCAATACATTGAAATACTTGAAGAGGTCATGTTGCCTTTTGCTGAAGAGGAAATAACTTTGAAATGGGAGTTTCAACAAGAAAAAGACCCCAAACACACCACTAAATGAGCAACATCTTGGTTCCAGACCAAAAAAAGATTGAAATTATGGAATGGCCAACCCAACCCATGGGCCTTAATCCAACAGAAAACTTGTAGGGTGACTTAAAAAATGCTGTTTCTAAAGCACAACCAAGAAATACAGAAGAATTGTGGAATGTAACAGGTCCCAGAAGTTGGTGGACTCCATGCAACACAGATGTGCTGCAGAAACTCTGCTTATACAACTAAATATTACTTCAGTGATTCAAAGGAAAGCAAAAGCTTGAAACATTTTTCAGTTCATACAGAGAATGTTTGAGTTTGTAAAGAATAATGCAGACACTACTATTTTTTCCCTTTTCTTCCCTTTCTATATAGGATACACATTTCTGCATGTTTTGATTTGGAATAGAATGTGCAGTGTTCCCAATGCATTTGTGTGTATGGAAATTAAAGCTATTATGAGGATTTTGAGCTTTATTCACTGCTGTAAACACACTGCTATTATTGTGAAAACAACTGTATTTATTGACCTTAACCTTGTGCTTCTATTGAGTTGATTTTTAAAGACTTCGTTTAATTTGACTTGACTGATTCATTTTCCCTTAACAGAAAATCAAGTCATTCAAATGCAAAAAATACAATTGCAAATTGTCACAGAAGTTCAGTGCCTACTCTGTAATACAACTTAATTGCCCATTCACTACCCACACCTGACCCTAATCTAATGAGCCTTGATAATTATAGAACGGTGCCTGATCAGCCCCTCTCTGATGGAAGGAGTCTGGACATGCAGTAGTTAGTGTATAAAAAATAGTGACTGGAGGTGAAAGTGGGGCATTATAAGGTTATGGACTGGGTTTGCGCATGGTGAAGTTCAGCACAAACACGCATGTGGCCTGGAAAGCAGAGTCAGACTCGGAGGGGTTTCAGTCCATTGGGGCCAGCTTATGTTTTTCACACACAATTTGTGTTTTTTCCTGTTATTCAAGCATCACTGTGGTGACTAGTTAGAGTTGCAAAATTCATGCAGTTGAGCTTGCGCTCCAGTGCAAATTGTACATAATTGCACTGAAATTTTTCTAAGTCCTGTTGGTGTTGTGTTTTAATGTGAGTGTCTATAGTGCTATAAATCTTTGGAACAACTGCACTGCGGCAATGGATTTATGCTACTGTGGGAAACCTGAAGCTGCCCTTTTGTTCTGAAGTGATAGGATGAACAACCCCCACTGAAAGCAATTATACGTAAGTGCAATGAGTGCTTGTTGACAGAAATACCTTTATTGCATGCGATTTGTTTCTAAAGGCCCGTGTGTGGGCTTCCCCGATCGATATCTGGCCAAAAGTCATCCAGATCTCTCTGGCAGGTTCAAAAATCCCGTCTGTCCGTTGATGCAGTCCTGCGATCTGACTGCCCATATCGAAAGCATTGTTACCTGATTGTTGGGGCCTAGTGCCCACGATCCGATCAGCCCGATATCGACCACCTCCATGTGGGTATATTGGGGAGAGATCCGCTTGTTTAGCGACATCCTCAAATGAGCAGATCTCTACGTCTATGGTCACCTTTACTTTGGCCAATTTAGCAGCCCTGAAACTGCACTTCAATCAGTCTTAAATTAACCTGGGTACGTTTTCATGTATGGTAGCACTGAATGTTTTTTAACCTGCCAGCATTTGGAGTTATTCAATGCTTAGGAGTACAATAAAACATAGGAGCAAGCAGGTTTAGTAGCATTTATGGAGCTAGCAATATATCCTTTAATAGAGAGCAAAGCAGACAGTGATGGGCAGATCTACTAAGGGTCGAAGTGAATATTCGAATGCAAAAAATTTGATATTCTAAGTACATTTTTGAAAACTTCAACCATCAAATAAACCACTTCGACCATTCGACCATTCGATTCCAATGGTCAAATAGTAAAATCCTTCGACTTCAAAATTTGAAGTACTGTCTCTTTAAAAAAGCTTCTTTTTTTTTTACTTCGCCAAATAAAAGCTGCCGAAAAAAGTTTTATTTTATCAAAGAACAGTCCTTCGATCGTATGCTAAAATCGTTGAATCGATCGATTAGAAGGATTTTATCATTCGATCGAACAATTGTCCTTCAATCGAGCGAATGCCAAATTCGGCGAAAAAAACCTTCAACTTTGATATTTGGATTTTAATTCGATGGTCGAATTTCGAAGTATTTTCTACTTCGAAATTCGACCCTTGATAAATCTCCCCTGAGTGTGTGCTCAACTGTAATTCATGTAGTAAAGTCATGTAGTAAAGGCACAATTCTGGGGAGAAAATGAAAACTCTTGGAACCATTTATACAGATGTTCCAGTAGACTTCCTTTACAACCCTCAGCTAATACGTTGTATAATCAGACACATTTCTTGTTTCAGAAACATTTCCCTGGGACCTATTCTGAAACAAAATGCCATAAACTGTCCACATGTGCCATCAGCCATGGGAAAAATTCCTTACAGGCCGGCGGGGGGGCGGGACCAAAAGGGGGCATGGCGTGACGTCAAAATGGGCGTGGCGTGATGTCAAAGGGGGCGGAGCCACATGAGCGATCGGCTGAAGACACAAGAAAGGTAAGTTTTACATTTGATTTAAAGCAAGGCAAGGGCCATTTTTAAGGGGTATTACAAATTTACCGGCAGCTACATTGCCGGTAAATTTGTAATACCGGCCCCGGCCTTGGCTGGTGTTTTACTGGCTAGGCCGGTAAAATACCGGCCGGGTGGCAACCCTAGTCAGTAATAGCAGTTTAAAAGTTCATTTAGAATCTGGAATCCCCTCTAGCTGCAGAAACATTGGATATATAGATAGTTAGCATGTTGAGAAGCACCAAAATATTTTCCTATTTAAGGAGATTTCTGAAAAATAACTGTTGGCATAAAGTAAATCTTTCCCTCCATATTCCTATTTAAAGCAAGACAATCTGGCTGTTGAACAGACAATACAAATAAGAAGAATATAAGCAGAAAGAACTATACTGCTGCAATCACATTAGAATTAAGAAGGTGCTAAGCAGTCTATTCAGTCAGCAATGATTTCAGTTGATGTAACTATAATTAGCCCTGTGCTCACCAATACGAGGGGGAAGGAAGGTGTGTTCATCAGTTCTCAGTTGTAGCTCTGTGTGCCTGTATAGGTCTCATTTTTGTGTTTAAGACTATGCTATGACATGTGTAGAATAAGGCATGCAAATACCTTCGCTTTTATGAAGGCTCTTGGTACATATTATTATACATTATTATGCACTGGAAAAGGGCCTTACCCTTTGCAAAAAGAGGCCTTAAATGGATCCTGTCATGGGAACATTTTTTTTTTTCCAAAATGCATCAGTTGATAGTGCTGCTCCAGCAGAATTCTGCACTGAAATCCATTTCTCAAAAGAGCAAACAGATTTTTTCATATTTCATTTTGAAATCTGACATGGGGCTAGACATATTGTCAATTTCCCAGCTGCCCCTGGTCATGTGACTTGTGCTCTGATAAACTTCAATCACTCTTTACTGCTGTACTGCAAGTTGGAGTGATATCCCCCCTCCCCCCCCCTCAGCAGCCTAAGAACAGAGCAATGGGAAGGTAACCAGATAACAGCTCCCTAACACAAGATAACAGCTGCCTGGTAGATCTAAGAACAGCACTCAATAGTAAAAACCCATGTCCCACAGCCTGCCAGAAAACTGTTCCCTCCTAAAGTGCTGGCACAAGTCACATAACCAGGGGCAGCAGGGAAATTGACAAAATGTCTAGCTCTTTTGAAAAATGGATTTCAGTGCAGAAGTCTACTGGAGCAGCACTATTTACTGATGCTTTTTGAAAGAAAAAAATGTTTTGCCATGACAGGATCCCTTTAAAGGAAAACTATACACCTCAAATGATGTAGGTCTATAAAAAGATATTGCCTAAAACAACTCATATGTGAAATGCTGCTTCATGTAAATAAACCATTTTCATAATAATATACTTTTTTAGTAGCATGTGCCATTGGGTAATCATAAAAACAAAACTACCATTTAAAAAAATAAGGGCAGCCCCCTGGGATCACACAAACATACCAAACAAACTATAAGGTTAGGTCACATGAGCCAATTAACAGACAGAGTTCTGTGTTTTGCTTCCACACTTCTTCCTGTTACAGTTAGAGTTGAAATATTTCTGGTCAGGTGATCTCTGAGGCAGCACACAGACCATCATGAAATGGTGGTTCAAGGCAAGAGATGTAAAAGGGCAATATTTACTTAAGTATGCATTCCATTTGATAGGATTCTTTAATATGCCACTTAATATGATACAAACTACTGTATCTGTTGCTCAAGTATTCATTATGGGGTATAGTTTTCCTTTAAAAGTAAATAAAAAAGAAGGTGAGGACTTAAGCAAAAAAGAGAGCCATTGGTCACCACTGGGCTCACTGGTAGCTGGGAAGGATTGGAGCTACAATATGGACCTGGACATTGCTCCTGTATAAACTATAGTAAAAAGAGAAACTTGTTCTAAACAATTTTACAGCCAGGTTAATTAAGTGGTAAAACATAATAAAAGGTCAACCATTTAGCAGTTTTAATATTTGAAAGTAAGTGTCCTTACTTTCAGACTGATGTACCTGGAGTCCACTTGGCCCCAGCCACCACTCCCCTCTGCCCCCCATACCAGCCACAGCTCCCCTCTGCCCCCCCCCCCCCCTTCAGGTACCTTTTCCTTTACTTGACAGTGACCGGGGCCAGGGAGGGGAGAGCTACAAAGTTTAAAGCAGGGAGCGGGTCTGGGTCAGACTCAGCAGGGCCCACTGAGTTTTTTTCCCAGTATACCATGGGCCCAGTCGGACCCTGTACTTGATAATGGTGAGTTCAGTGGATCTCTTTTCTTTGAAAGCGAAGGCTTTATTGCTATGAAGTCTACTTTCAATGAATTAAATGTAAGACATAGAGATCCCAATAAATGAATCCTCAGTCATATACTAACATAATCATTTCTTAATTGTAACCTTTCTTACACAGGACAAACATGGAATGTTTATGCACCCTTTTAAAAGTGGGTGTATAAAAAAAAGCCAGCATATTGGTATTAAAGCAGAGCAAGTTTATTTTAACTTTTTTGCTGAAGATTTTTATGGTGTAATCTTTTAAATCCTCATGACATTCACACTGCTGGAGACATTGCTAGGAGTTCAGCTAAAGCTTTCACACTATTTCCTGCTGCTACAGAGACTTGAGTCTGTATTTAAAGGCTGCTGCCATTTCTCTTCTGCTAACGGCCAAGATGTTTATTAACGAAGCTGCTTTCTACCCACCTGTGAAGGACTTTTAGGTTGCTGTGTCGATTTGAAGACTATTTTTGTCCATATGTTAGTCTCCGTAAGGGAGTATAAAGTGGGCTTGTGGCTAAACGAGCTGCAAATTCTCTGCTTATTAAAGTGACCTTTCCCGAAAAGCCTAAAGAAATCATTCTTTTCATACTGCCAATTGTTTAAATGAGAAAATACTAGAGGTGCTTAATTCCATGCAATGACATAACGGTTGCAAGTAAACGTATATATATATATATATATATATATATATATATATTTCCTGATGACGGCTCCGGTTTGGTAGCCGAAACGTCGAATAAACCACATCTTTTTGCATTTTCACAAGCCCCTGGAGTGCGGTGTATTGTTTGTACCATATATATATATATATATATATATATATATATATATATATATATATATATATATATATATACCTTTCTGGTTAAAGCAATACAGCTGTGTGAGATAAAAAGTATTGATCTGTTGACTGGGAAATGGAAATGAGGTTGGATTGTAAAATAAACAAGATAAGATCTAGTGACATTCACAGTCAATGGAGAAGTTGGTATCTGGGAGGAGAGGAAATGTAAATGCTAAAGGGAAACCTTTTGTCATGTAGCTAAAATTAATAGGTATTCTTAGGAGACATTATGGTTGTGATGTGTTCATAATAAATGCATTAAATAATGTTAACAGACAGAATGTACTAGTACACAGTCATTGTATGGATGATTTCTTGGACAGAAATAATATCAAGGCTATTGTGATACTAAACTCTATAGTTAGTATTGATATGGGTATATATCCTTTTTGTGAGGGTATGGATGGGTCAGAGAGTGTGTATGTGTGTGCGTGCATGTGCGTGCGTGTGCGTGCGCGTGAGCTATGGGGCTCTGGGTTCCCAGTATCTTTCATATACGAAGAGAATTCAGGACCCTGGATTGCAAAGAGTTAATTGCTATTTAAGAGAGTGTACCAAAAAAAGGTTATATATACATACAGAGAAGACTTGACATATACAGATGAATATCTCAAAGAAATACATTACAATAAAAATGACTTGGACATTGCACAACTTTGTCCAGTAACAGAAATCTAGGCAGACATGCAATAGTTGAGGCCATAGTAAACAATGGAATTTCAACAAACAATGGACTGCTCGAAGTTGGAAAACACTGCTGAAAAAGCCATTGTAGGGACCCATAAGAAGCATGGCCCTTATGGCTTCTTCCCTTGCCCTTACTTAACT